>JBAMNC010001240.1:1200000-1680000 GCA_037902135.1 Cetoscarus ocellatus | reverse complement strand
GATACTCGTTTTACATGATCCAGGAAGTATGTATCGTGTGTATTATGTAACAATGCTGGTCCTCACTCACAAACAGGTTTTACCAGATCCCCTGGGTCCCTGAGAACAATGGCATGGTGTGAGATGTTTGTCTGTCATTGATGTCACAGGGCAGTTGTGACGGAGTAAAGCTATTAACCAATAAAATGTTCATGGGTGACTGAGCTGCAGAGACCAGGACTGACGTATAAGCTGAGGTAGACGTGGCCTTGGCAGATCCTCATAGGGATAGGAATTAATGAAATAATATTTATACTAGAAATGTAACAATTCTCAAAATTTTTAGCCATATGACCGCCATGGTTTCAATACACTCAAGTGAATTACTGTTTTATTGTTGAAGAGTATGAACAGTTTTCAGTCTTTGCTGCTAGGGCTGAACGATTTCAGGAAAAGATCTTTGGCAGATATTGCCATTTCAATTCAATTCACGATTTTCTTCAAATCAAGTTTCAGTGCAATATTCACTAAGTTTACAGTATAGACAACAGTAAGGAAATCAATGATCAAAAGCACATCACACATTGTTCATCATCTAATATTGATGATAAATAATCTGTTTCATTATTTAAGGGATTACATCCCCAACTACTGGCCTGGCATGCACACTACAGCGTTATAAGTCGTTGCAAAACCATGTGAAGGTGCATCGTTATCACTCTGTCTCTGTGTGAACACGGACTACTTTTGAAAACGTGAAGGAAAAACTTTACGTTTCTGGTGACAACGTTGTTGTGTGATCGGGCCCTAATACAGTGATCATCAACTGGTGGCCCTGGACCCATGTCAGGCCATCCACGACTTCCTAATGCAACCTTCAGAATATGACTGAACTCTGAAAATATATCCAACTGGCTGTTCTACTAAGGGAAACTCAGAAATGTTAACTATGGCAAAGGCACCTGTTGGTAATGCCATATCAGTATTAGCAATGACTGGCCAAACAGCCAAAGAAAAGGGATACAGGGAGAACTTAAGCACCAAGAAAGAAAGCCAGTTACTGCAGGGGGCATAGGATGGGGGAAAACATCTGAACGGCGTTTAAAAGGTGGCGACAACTCCACGATGCAATCAGTCTAAAGCTCGACCAAGAGGTAGCAGTACTTCTAATGAATATGTAAGCTGCAAATATGTTTTCCATGTTTTATCTTAATATGCTTCAACTATTGATTATGGAACAGAAGTCTATGGAGAGGACGCCATTTGAGGCTCTTTTGAGGCTGCAAAGAACTTCTAAACTCCTAGTGGTCAATTCAACAGCTGTGAGCAAGCATGAGGGCAAACAAGAAGCTAAGAGTGGAAACAGGGAAGTTAGCGAGGAACAGAGTTTAATCAATCAACCTTTATTTTTATAGTGCCAGCTCATAACTAATGTTTTCTCAAGACACTTTACAATAGAGCAGGCTGAAGCTATACTCTTCATTTATAGATACATATACATATATATATATGCATTCAGAGATGTATCCAGGCAGGCAGAGACAAAGGGACTAAAATCACATTTGTCTCTGCTGAATACAGATTCTATAAAGAGTTGACTCCACTGCCGTAACATCAAATTACATACTACAGCTTTAGCAAAAATGGAAACAAGGTGGTGGGAATTAAAGATAAATTGTGGTCAAATGTTACTGGGACATCCACAGATGTAACAGTTTAGGTCCAACTCTCGTCTTTGTACCACAAGTCCTCGCTTTCTGACATCTATTAAGCATTACGCTCTATGTTAGCTGAAGCTACCATAGTGTATTGTTTTGCTTTCTACTTCAGGCAAGTTGTTTTATGTCAGCAAAAGCTCGGCTGTCCTCGTTCCACTTCCTGGCTGGTCCACAAAATCACGTCGCCCCTGCCTCACGAACTAATGAAGTTAAATGATGTAAATGAAAAAATATGGGCATTTAACTCTGGGTGGATCAAGAGGTTTCCCAAACAGCTAAACAAACACAACGCTCTCAGGCGGCAGTCTTCTCGATGAATGTGATGCACATCCTGGATGACACGCCCATTTCTAACTGCCAACCATTGTTACCACTATTGAGAAGGAGCGGAAACAAGCACTGAGAACAAAGGCATCTTTGACAAGGAGCTTTAAGTAGCCCTCAAATATGAAGACATGACAAACCACAGTGCTGACACCCTGTCAGTCTTGTAGATGTTGATGGCTGCTTGGCATGCTGCCTGAAACCATACATCCTGTGCTGAAAGGGACATTAACTATTATCTCTACTCTGATTCAGTCAACATTTAAACTGGTTTAAATCTACAAGTCTGTTTGTTTTAAAGAGGAAAAAAAGACCTTGAGGATTTGTTGACTTCAGAGAAAACTTTACAAGCCAGAAACCCAGAAGGGCTTCCAAGCAATTAACACTTTGAACTGATAACAGCAAAAGCCCAGCCCCTCTTTTAAAACAATGAGACTGCTTTTTATTTTATTTATGAAAAAAGAAAAAAGGTTATTGTAAATGATAACAGGATCACAACAAGGGGTGGGACAAAAAAATTGATATGGTGATTATCGTCATCCTCCCTCCTGCGATATGATAATTGACATGTTGGTGCCATACATTAATATTTTAATTAATAAAATAGGCTGCTCTTAACATGCTGTATGTCCCTGTTGATTTATCTCCTGGTGAAGCTACTTGATAGCTCCTCAAGGGGGCACTCCACACTTGAATGAGTGAAACTTGAACGGAAATTACCAACCGAAGAAGACAAAGTTTACAGAGCGGAAATGTCTGATATTAGCACGAAGGAAAGTCCACTGAAGGATGCCTCAGCCACTTAAAATCCAAAGTATGGATACAATGCAGCTTTTACAACATTAAAGGGATACATTGGGATGTACTGTTGTGACATACTGTTAAATTTTTTTTTTTTGCAATTTATTGATGATGGCAGAATCACTACATCATGGTTATATTGTTATCATGGACCATGTATTGCGTATCGTACCGTGAGGTACCCCGTGATTCACATCCCTAATCACCAATATTGATTGGTGCAGGGATGATGTAGGGATACTGGATTGGATACTGATACCAATTTATTTTTGTCAAGAGTAAGAAGTCTCTCTTTCTTGTTGGCAGTTTATTTATGTTGGAGACAAACGTGGAAAAATAAAACAATATTTCATTTTCTTATAAATGGTACTGTTGACTTTATATGTGGATACTTAGTGGCGGTACTGTAGGTCAGTCCATAAAGGCTTGAGCTTGTGTGTCATTTCATTATACAAGCATGTATATTTTACAGACATTTATATTTTTATGCAAGTATAATACAAGTAAGAGTGAAGTGTTTTTATAATCACGCTTTGCAAGCCATGTGTGTAGAACAGATAAAGAAGGTTAGAAACTCCTGAGAGGCGCTAGATCACTCAGTACAAATGAAGATAAGTGTTCACACAAGAAATTATTGTTCAATGCTGATGCTTACAAAACAGTAACTGTAGAAATGTCATGGTCATCTGAGTGTTTATCAGAAGAGAGGTGTTTGTCAGTTATGAGAGTAGCAAATACAGGAACATGGGGTTACTAGAGGAGTCAGATTAGCGCTTGAGGTAGATGGGTGATCGACGTCAGAGAAAGAATAACCAACAGAAAGGAAATGATAACCAATAAGAACCAATGAGGATGATTAGCGCAGCCTGGAGGCTGGTGCAAATGAGGAATATGAACCAATGAGAAATTGACAACACCCGAAGACTTCACATTTCAATATTAGAAAACCACTGATAGCTCATACAAAAGGGTTCAGGGACAGATAGTCGGGGTTCAGACTTTGTGAACTGACCCCTGCAGTGTTTGTCAGGGACGCGTAATTTGTACCCAGAGCCTCTGTACTGCACATTCTTGACTCAAGTTGTAATTAAAGCGTTGGATAACTGAGACCAGTCCGTCTGCTGCCTCTTCACTCCCATCAAAGAACGCGCAGGATGAGTGTTCAAAGGTAAAGGTATTATTTAAAACAATCAAGGCTTTTAGACAAAACAATTTTGATAATTTTCTACGGATAAAATTAACTCATCCGCCAACACTGGGGACCAGAGCATGGCTGGGTCAAGTCCCGATCAACACATACTTGGAAGCTGGTTTAGTAGCTGTTGGGATACAAGCTGACTTCCCTGGGGCACTACGGCCAGTTATGGCAGTTGGTATAAAGGATGCAACTAATGACTATTCCTATCACCTACTAGTCATCGACTATTAGGTCGACTAGTCAGGTGCCCCCCGACCGAGTTTGAGTTACATTGTCACATCATGAGCGCTAAACGTGATCTATGATGGTAATGAACAGCAAGAAAAATGAGGTAAGCACTCATGTCTGCTTGCAGCAGCTGCAGATGGAGATGGGCTAGCTCTTAAATTAGCCACGACTTTAGCCCTGCTAGCTCTGACACTTTGTCCTTGGCGCACACAAACAAGTTGCCATAGTAATGCCTGACACAACAGAGACTGATGAGAGGACGTTTAACTTTATCGCCCATGTAGAGGATGAAATCCAGTGAGCAGAGTCAAACTCAGCAGTGATGTAACTTTACGTGTCATGGAGATGCGCTAAGTGGAGTGCGAGACTTACACCAGTTCTTCTATGACAGGAGTAGAACAATGACAGCATAGACTAGGGCTTCACATTGGCATCAGTTTGAAGTCTGGATCAGCTAATATCCGCCCTCTTCACAAAAATTTGTGTATGAGGCTACTCATGCTAATAAGCAAATATATTCAAAGTAAATATCAGAATGCTGGCCAATTAGTACATCAGGCTTTTGCTAAACCTGTCAGGGGAGGAGTGAAGTAGGGACGGGTTAGGGCTGAACGATTTATCGTTTTCGGATCGAAATCGCAATTTCAGACAAGGCAATGTTGGGATCGTCAAAGCTGCAATTTTTTGCAGCCCTCCTGACTGACCCAGGATCTGTTGTGTCAACTATTTTACACATTGGCAGGCAATTTGCATTTACGTAAGTGCTGGTAAGCAGGTCAACAATACAAAGACTCTGTTTAGGAGTACAATTAATACTAATACTAATAATAATAATAATAATAATACATGTTATTTAAGGGCACCTTTCATGACACTAAAGGTCACCATACAAAAAGTGCATAAAACAGGTATAAAAACAAACACTATAATACAAAGACAGTGCAAAAGGAAGTGGGAGAGTTTGAACAGATGATTATCCCTTAAATAATGATAACAGATTATTCATCATCAATATTAGATGATGAATAGTGTGCTGTGTGGTTTTCATCATTGATTTTCTTACTGTTGTCTATACTGTAAACATAGTGAATATTGCACTGAAGGTTGATTTGAAGAAAGTCGTGAATCGAATTGAAATCGCAATATCTGCCAGAAAAATCGCAATTAGATCTCTTCCTGAAATCGTTCAGCCCTAGGATGGGTACTGATTATGATTCACTGATACCACTGCCATTATATTTTCTGGAAAAATGTAGGGCACACAGGTTTTCAGGGTAAACAATGTCAAACACATGACTCTCCTCATATTCAGTGCTATTCTGCATAGAGAAGTGCTTCAGCAGGTTTCTGGTGTTCACCTTTGCTTGAAATCTGAAACTGGATGTTGGGCAGTAAGTGCCATGAAGTGTCATATTAAGCCACAATTTTGGCTGCTTTTTAAACTTCTTGACTTGTTGGCATTTGTGCTGTGACTGCTTCTAATGAGAGCATGACCTCCTTGATTTGCAAGGTATCCAGGACAGAGTTTAAGGAATTGATAAAGGAATTTTTAAGCAAAAAGATAAATGATATCAAGTCCTTCAGCCGAGTCCTTGAGTGAAAGTATCTTTTCCATGGAAAAACAGTCTCAGTGTGTTTTTTTGTTCTTTGTTTTAGGGTTGCACAATATTCACTGTATGATATCAGTATTTGGCAAATATTAGGGATGCACGATAGTGGATTTTTGCTGATATCGTTCATTGTCATTGGTCATTGTCTCGGCAGACTTGACTTAATCCTGCCACCATGGAGTAAGATGGATGATCACAGATGCAGAATCAAGCAGATCCAGCTGCACTGCAAAGTTAGGGCAGCCATAACTGTAACAAATCTGGAAAGCTATGTTGGTCCAACTCATGAAAACCAGATCGGTTTGATATGACTGAAATGGTTTTATCATTTTTTTTTAATCAGCAGCTGCTGATGGTAAAACTTACTTTAGCAGATGCTCTCTCGCCGTCTGCCCGCCATGGATTAAAATCACACAGGAATAACCTTTAGAGAGATTTCATCCAACTCATCTGTGTTTATCCTTTTAAAAATCTATCTTTCCTGTCTGTTCCCTGCAACAGTGAGGGTTTAGAAATTATTTGCATAGACGGCTGGAACAAAAGAACCACACAGGGTAAACTTCCTCATTCTATTTTGCTCTTTCCTTTTCACGAATATACCATCCATCAACTATAAAAGACAGTTTTAATCCTTTGCATGATTTTCTTGCTGTTCAACTGCAAAACACTGAATAGCACACAACTGCGTTTCCTTTGTTGAAATGGTCTGGAGGTTTAGGAAAACTTTTACAGAAAAAAGGTGCTCTCATCGAGCAAACTTGAGTTTAGATGTTTATTATTTCATTCCCATTTCTTGCTGAAATCTGGCATGTCACAACTGATTTAGAGAGGATTCTTTGTTTAGGATGGTAAAATTGACTTTTTGGATGATTTGTAAACTTTAGCAATTGTGGGGAAATAATGCCAAAAGAGTAAATAAGAAGAACATTGGCATCAGCAAAAATTGTGATTTCAAACATCAGTATCGGCATCTGCCCTAATTTTACCAATCGGAGCATCACTGTTGGATTTATTTAAGTTTCTGACCAAGAACTGAGTTTAGTTCGATTTTACATTCAAACCTGTCTTTTTCTGAGCTGACCTTGAATGTGTCATATTGAAATCATATTTCAGCTTATGCCTATGACAAATGCCAATTAACATAATTACATTTTTAACAAACAGAATTCAGCCCTATCAGTTTTCATTTTTTCAAACTAACAGTCAAAAAGTATTGCATTTTGGTTAATTTGATGCTCAAAAGAACGCACTTGGAGCCAGATAATCACTGAGTATCAATTAGCTTTTTCTTATAATTTGGGGTTTTGAAAAATGATGAGAAGGGCTGTTTCAATCTATTCTAACCTGCTTATTTTCTGCAAAACTCCAAGGTTTTAATAAAGATATTTTTGAAGTACATAAATTTGCATTTAAACATCGAAATTACAACACATGAAGTCCTGATAGAGTAAATTTAAAGACCATTTCCATTGTTTAACAAATTCCAAAGGCACACCTGGACTTGTCTCCAACACCATTTGAGAGTTACTGCTTTAAAAATATTTATTTAGTCATGCTCTTCATTGCATTGTATTATTTGGTATAAAAGCAGATACGTTTCCTTGTTTATCATGTTACCTCTGAGAGGAACTGTCTTTAAGTTTCAGGTCTGTTAAATCAATGCCCTGCTGAGATTGATCAATGATTCCTGTTAAAATCCAAACAGCGACAAGCTTCAGAGAGATCCTGACTGTGACCCCTGGTGTCTTCTTCCAGCTCTCGTATGTCAGGTTAAACAAAAATGCTTTCTGGACTAAACCCAGTGGTTTAACCTGATTTTCATTCAGCACACTGAGGCTTCAACTCAAGCATCACAAGACAGCATCAGCGGCCGGCATTATGTCCGGGGGGGAGGGACGCATGCAGAGGGTGCAGGCAGGGATGACACAGCAGCAGAAGGAGACAGACAGACTGTATGGACAGAATCAAAACAGGCAGTGATGGACAGTCTGAGAGAGAGGGAGGCGTGAAGATAAAGCTGAGCAACACACCAGAGGGAGTAGAAAGACTGAGAGAGGCCGTCTGACTCACATGAGGGTTTATGAACAAAGAACCCGGATGCTTTTCCATCCCACGTCTCTGTAGAGAATCAGCTAAAATCGCCCTCTGCTGTTTCCCTTCGCTTGGTCCTTCTCTCCTTTTCACTGCTCTCTTTAGCTCAGCCGCATTGAGGCTATACGGAAGGAGGGCATGCACGAGCCAGCGAGCGGCGAGAGGACAGAAAGGAAGAGAGGGAGGAAGGGTGACATACACATACTGCTGGGGGAGGGGCTGCACGAGAAAGGGGCTGGGTTCGTTTGGACTCAAGCTCCTGATTTGCTGAATATTTGCCATTTAAAAAAAAAAAAAAGGCAAGGGGCGATTTCGTCACCAGGGTACAACCTTAAAGTGTCACTTCATCTCCAGGGCCAGCCCCTCTCCACCCTTTACTGGGCTCTTAAACAGACTGAATACTACAGAGATTAAATAGGATTAAAATGAGGGAGTTGTATATATGAGAGGCACGAGGTTTTCACTGACATGGTCTGAAGGGCTTCACAATTCTTTTCTACTTTCATGACAGAGAAAAGATCCAACGTGTCAACTGAATGTTGGTATCAAGCCTGTGGGGATGAGGGTTGTGTTAACCAGTGTTAATTTTGACAGAACTTTTTAATTTAGTTTTATAGTCTTTTGCTTAAAATAATTTTTAGTTTTACTCATAATTTAGTCATCTAACTTGTTTTATTTTAGTCTAGTTTTAGTCGATGAAATCTGCTGTAAATTTAGTCGACTAAAATATGAAGTGTAAAGTTTAAGGCATTTTGTATGTTTCCTTGAATTTCTGAAGTCATGTTTTACACTTGGATGAAAGGAAACATCTAATAACCCTTTACTGAATTTATAAATGAACATAAACAAATTGAACTTTTGTGTGAAATGCAGTCACCTTTATTTAGGCTACCTGGCAGAGCATCTCAGTTACAATACCAGAACTGACAACAAACAGTGAACCTGCTCTACATGAATATATCAATTCATAAAGAGAGGAGCTCTGATTGGATCACTCCTAAACTTATCCCACCACCACCAAGCTAAGGCAGCTGTGATTGGATGTCCCTCTTAACTCATCCAACCTTTCCACACAACCAAAGTAGCTGTGATTGGAAATATTCCTAACTTGTCCCTACTTTCTACAGGATGAAATTAGATCTGATTGGATTAAGTCTCTGTCAAACATTTTAGTCTAGTTTTTAACTGTTGAGGTAAATGTCCGTTAATTTAGTTTTTGTCCATGTGCACTTGTTTTTATTAGTTACTGTCTAGTTTTTGTCAGGGGAAAAAAGGTTGTTGATAAAAACCATGTCAAAATAATTAGTCAACAAAATTAACACTGTTGTTAACACAGCAGAGAGCAAGTAGGGTCTTTTTAATCCATTAAATACAGCCATTTGTTTCTTTTCATCTGTACAGAAATGTTATAACTAGTGATGCACTGATTGCGAAAATCCTACCTGATGCAGTTAGCCATATTTAAAAAATAAATTAGCCAATTTTGATGCCAAAAAGCACAAATAAAGTTCCCATCAAAATCAAAAGGGATGTTGTAACGATGCTAAATTCTTTTTTAAAAATGTCACTGATAACTTTCAGTCACATGACCAGCGTTGGAGGGCTGAAGGGCAAGATGAGAATCAGCGGGCATGGACTGCCGAGTGGAGCTGCAGCACAGGCTTCTTCATTTACATCTCTTCATGACAACATATTTATGCCACATGTTAAACACAACACTACAGCTCAAACCTCCACCAAGGAGTTTCTGACTTTCTTTGTCAAATTTTTCATAAAAATCTGGAAAATGTGGAAAACCGCCCTAATCCTTTTAAGCTTGCAGTGCAGCTGGATCCACCTGATCCAGTGTTTGTGATCAGCGGTACTCGGCCCAATCAGCATCTTTCTGAGCAGGAAAAGGTGTGAGCTATGAGCAAGATGACAGCAGGAAGCAAAAAACAAAGTATATTTTTGTTCCACTTTCCATTTTGGTGGGAATTTGTTCTAAGAAGTGGTTTAAGTTTTGTATTTTACACCATGTGATAGAACAATCGTCCAATCAACTGCTGGATATGCTTCTGAAAGGTTCAGCCTTTCCCAAAGACTTCCTTTGGGCTGTTGCCCTGATGGACTTGTGAAATATATTCTGGATAGTATACATAATGGCTCATCTTGTTTGTCAGGAGTATTAACATCATCTATTCACTCCTTCCTTGCGTGAAGACCAACATTCTATGAAAACATGTTGAGAACTTTTAGAGTTAATACGAAAAATGTTGAAAATTGCCATATTTCGCATTGTTACCAAATCCTTTAAAATATTGGAACCACATCTGTATTAGGATCACCATCAAAATGTTATGTTACGTTAACTTCTTCCCTGTGCAATAACCAACAAACCCTATAAACTCTATCAAAATCTTTTGAGAACTTTTTGAATTATTAGCAAACTGACCTATTTCTCAACAGTAACAAATCTGTAACGGAGGGAGTATTTGACTGGGAAGCCCAGCTGAAGCAGACAGCCGATAGTGGTACAGATATGCAAAAAGATAATGTGGAAAAGCTCATTTTACAATAATGATAATAATAATAATAAAATAATATCAGTTTAGGCCTCTCACCCACTGACTGCTGGGAAAGGCTCAAGCCCCCCACAACCCCTGACAGGGATGAGCCGTGTAGATGATGGATAATAACAATAAATACATTATTTGAATAGCATAATTATTTAAAAACATAATTATAGTACTACACAACATAAAACTAGAAGTGCTAAAAGAGCACAACCCTCCACCAAGGCAATTCCAACATTTTTAGGGAGAATGTGGAAAACTTCACTATCCTGCAATGTTAACAAATCCTTAGGAAAGATTCCGGGAATCATACTGAATCACCACCAACATTTGACCACCTCTTCCTTTTTCCATGACCAACATACCCTGAGTTTTTCATCAAAATCAGTCAAAACTTTTTAAGTTTTACTTCTAACAGTCAAACAAACCAACAAACCAAGTTTTAGGCACTTTGGACCCTTTTACAGCGTCAAGAACATATTTGCACACAGGACACAAAACAAATGCATCAGTCCAACACTGGCACTAGACCTGTGCAAACAACGTGGGATGAGCAGTTTTGGATATTTATCCGTCTTGTCATATCTACATGATTCTGGCATAAAGCACTGAAATTTCTAACTGGGATCTGATTTTGTGATCAATCATGAGAGAAAATTCAAGTATTGTGGGAAAAATACACCAGAAGAAGAAAAAAATTTGTTTTAAATGTTTGCCTTTGTTTGATACGCTAGTATTTCAGAACTTATTACTGGTGATATATACACTGATACCAGTATGTTTGGTCAAGAGCTGTTGTCATGACTGTTGATGAGTGTTTGTAAGCCACAGAAGACACCAAGAACAACATTCTAACCTTCAAATTAATTACAGTGTTGATTTTTACATGTCTATATTTAGTATTAAAAATAAAAATCCTTATAACTGCCCATATATCTGTAGAATTTTTATTTCTTAAGTGGTGTATGGAGAGGGATTCTCCAACATTTCAGTATGCTAACATATCTGAAGTGACATCGTGGTCTTTTGTTGTTTTAAGTGATCGAAAATAGGGTTGCATGAATATTATCAGCACAACATGAGTATCAGCAGATGAGAGGTTTAATAGTGGATAATTGGTATTGGCAGATATGAAAATCCATGCTGATGTTTAGGATATACACCAATCAAGCACAAAATTATGTCTCTTGACAGGTAAATTCAAACATCCTGTTGATATTAAAGCAAATATGTGGAATATAAATTGTTCATACATTCACTGGACATATACACTAACCAGTCATTTCTTTTCGTCACTTTTAAAAACTCACCTTTACAGACTTGTTTTTATGTGATGTTGTCTATCATCTCTATCTTATTTCTGTTTTACAGCCATTTTAGCCTTTTTCTGTCTGTATTGCTCTTATCATTTTACCTCCTACTGCTTCTAGGTCCCTCCTCTTTTACTGATTTCTTCTATGTTCTGTTTTAAAGTTCATTTTATAATGATTATTTTTGTTTTTATTTTTTTAGTGATTTTAATGCATTTTTCTTGTTCTGTAAAGCACTTTGAATTACGTTATGTACGAATTGTGCTCTACAAATAAACTTGTCTTGCCTTGCCTTAACATATTACTGTCATTACTTACTTTTAATTTAGATTTGATTTAATTTATGCTTCACCCTATGTTATACTTTTAATCTTTTTATTGATCACCTTTATGGCTTCTTATTGTTTTATCTCCTGCTAATGTCTGTTAATCTATTTTATCATTGCTATTATTATTGTTATTATCACCACTATTATTGATATTACTATTATTGTCTTTTTTTATATTTGTCCTCCTATTTTCTGTTTTCACCCCCTTTTATTGCCTTTTCTTTTTCTTCCTGATTTTATGTTTTTAGCTTTTATATTGGTCCTCATGGTCTCATTTTATGTTGCAGGTTTCTTGCATTTTCTGGGTTCACTTCAATTTTTCTTGTTTGTAAGGATTTTTTGAGTTAAATTGAGCTTTTTGCTTTTTTTTAAATTTCCTTTAGTGCTTAAGCTCTTGTGCTTTGCTGTCTGTAGGTTTGTAAACCTCTGTTTTTAAAAGTGCTATAAAAATAAAGTTATTATAATTATTATTACTATCATCATTACATAATTAATCAGGCATAATTTAAGACCAGCTGCCCATTATTGTGTTGGTTCCCCTTTTGCTTCAACATAACAAACTGCTATGCTGTGTGTATTCTGGCGCTTTTCTATCATAATCAACATCAACTTCTTCACTAATTTGAGCAACAGTGTCTTGTCTGTTAGTCAGACCACATGGGCCAGCCTTTGCTCCCCACATGCATTACTGAGCCTTGGCAGCACATGACCCTGTCCCCGATTCACCACTGTTTCTTCCTGAACCACTTCAGATCCGGACCACTGCAGACCAGGAATACCCCACAAGAGCTGCACTTTAGGAGATGCTCTGACCCAATTGTCTAACCATCACACTTCAGCCCTTGTCAAACCTCAAATCCTTACGCTTAGCTGTTTTTCCTGCTTCTAACATCAACTTTGATGACAAAATGTTCACTTGCTGCCAAATATAGCCCATCTACCAACAGCTGCAGCTGAAGAGGTCATCAGTGTTATTCACTTTACCTTTCAGTGGCCATAATGTTATGCTTGATTAGTACATATCCTAAATATCAGCAGGAATTTATCTCTCATCTTCACATACTGATGTGCTGATAATATTCATGTGACTCTATTTTCAATCACTTAAAACAACAGAAGTCTTTACCAGGATGTCACCACAGGTATGTTAGCATAATGTAATATTGGAGAATCCCTCCCAATACACCACTTCAGGGATAACACTCTACAGATTTAAGGGCATTTATAAGTATTTTCATTGTGTTTGGCCGATTAATTCTGCTGTTAGGGATTGAGCTGAAAGAAATTTCTTAGTGATGCACGATATGAAAAATTTAAACCGATACCGATAACAGATAATTTCCTGCTTCTCATGGCTGATACTGATACCGATAACCAATAACCGATAAGTTCATATTTTTATATTTAATATAGTCCTTTGGAATGTTAAAATCTTGATCCAACCACTGAGCCATTAAGCTTAGCATGCTGACCGGACTAACGTCAGATGTCCATATGTCTGTGGTAAAACTTACGTGTAGTCTGTTCTTGTTTTGTGTTATGTTATCAAGTTATGGATGCGTGTGGCAACAATACCTTTGAGGGCAGGGATGGACACATCCAAGAAGAAGCGACGGCTTGGGAGGGTGTAACGTGGCTCCAAATGTGCTATGAACTTGTGAAAACCTGGGCTCTCAACGACAGAAAAGGGCTGGTCGTCGAGCGCTATGAACTCCATCACTTTGTTGATAATGGCTTTAGCCTTTTCACTGTCTCTTAAAAAGTTTTTACAGTTTTCAAATGCCTGCTGAATGGGGACATGCACGCTCCATGTTGTTGTTTTTAGCCTTAGCACCGCTAGCTGCTACCGCGGCTGCTTCGTCTTCTTTCAATATCGCTTCGCTGGGATGGCGACTTTTCAAGTGAGCTATAAGATTTGTTGTGTTAAAACTTGAAGTCCTCTTTCCTCCTCTCAGAATTCTCGCCAAACAGGTTGTGCAAACAGCAATGCTGTTGTTATCTGCAGTGCGACATGTCTTGTTTTGGGGCTACGCCCCTACAAACAATTTCTCCAATTTAAGTAATTCATCAGATCTTTTTATTGGATAAAATGTAAGTATCGGGCCGATAAAAAATGACGTAATTTTCCCCCAAACTGGCCGATACTGTATAAATATTAATAAATATCGTACACCCCTAAAATTTCTCATCATCATGGTAAGTACTGAGTCGTTGCTAAAACATGAAAGAGAGAACATATCACCTTGTTTTAGCCAACCCTAACTGGCTTCCAGTTCATTTTAGGACTGGTTTTAAAATTGTAATGATAACTTAAAGCGCTCTCTGGACTTGCCCCAGAATCACATTAGTGATCTCCAAATTTACGAGCCTGGACCTTTTATTAGATCCAGGCTGAGGACCAAGGGGAATGAGGCCCTTTTGGGACAGGACTTCCATCTTCTGGAACAATCTGCCAGAGGAGATCAGACTGGCAAACTCATTGGCTTAAATGGCTTTTCACTTAGTCTTGCCCTTTGACTGACTGTTCGGTTTGTCTTAAGTTTGGGCAACTAAATTGGAGCTCACTGTTTATACAAAAATGTATTACTAACTGTCTCGTTCAGCAGGGCTTTCCACAAGCAACAGCTACCATCCAAACAGTCGACTACACACTCAGTTACAGGCAGCAACTTTTTCTTATTGTTGACTTTACCCTCATATGGGCAGACATGGCTAGATATTTTTGAACATTAGGTCATTGCTATCCTCCTTTCTGATTCAAGACAATTTAATGACATATTTTCAAATGTTTACTATGTTTACAATTACAATTCCCTGTATGCTTTACGTCTTTAGGGTATTTATCCAAATTTTTACGCCTTCTTTAATAACAATGTTCCAGAGACACAGTGGAGTTTCTAACAGCATTAATCCACTATTTGCCCCATCACTGGGTTTTCTCACTGGCTCTATAATTAGCGTATACATCTGAGAAATAACTATTTTATTCAAAAACAAAAAAAGATCTGGTTTAAGCATGCTACTGGCAACCACTGCCAATATCTCCATAATCTAAAGCAAAAGGACTGGTGTCTGTCCATCACGGGTGCACTCCATCAGAGTCTAACTTCACAAGAAAGTACCAATAAATCTATGATCCCTTTATGCCAGTAGCTGGATGGGTAATAAGATCTGGAACCAATGTCGCACCTTTACCAAAACCAACAGATTTCTATGTATGATTCCTGTACCACTCGGTAACATCAGAGACAAATTTGTTAAAAATTCTCTGCCTTCTTTGCTCAATGGCCTGCCCTCAAGCTAAAACAACTGACATTACAGGTAACAGAAGCATTATTACACAGGCTGCCACGGGAGAAAATATAATTGACACAGTTTTTTACACATACATTCACCAACATTTCAAGGCATCAGCAATATGTCAAAGCTGATATTTTCTGTACGAGCTTATGTATATCACAGAAGGTTTCTCCCTTGCTTCTCTTCTTAAGGAAACATATAACCTATAAAGAATTAAAAAACAATGTTGTGGCAACTCTGCAGCAACATTTACGTGTGCACAGCATCTTTTGGTTTTGTTCCAAAGTCTGAAAAATATAAAATCTTCTTAATTAACTCAAACCAGTGATATTCTTTATAGGTTGTCCTGCAATGACAAGTTTCATATAAGAAGTTCTATTTTCAAGAACAAATTCACCTGTTTTCCTAAAGTGTAATGTTAACATTGAAGGCTTTTTCAATTGGAGAACACTGCTAAGCTACAAAAAACACCAGATGCAAGAATCCTAACCAGTCCAGCTGCCACGTGGATAATCGTTCGATAAACATAACCTGGATGACTGAGAACCTTCACAAACTCTAGACTCAACTTACTCCCCTCCAGCTCAACCCTGTAAGACCCAACCCAAAAAGGTCTTTTACCTGATAGCCTTCGGGAGGCTTCCTCTCGGCCCCACTCAGAAAAAAACCCTTTGTCCTCTCTGGTGTCTTAATGTTAGAGTTCTTTCAATTGGAGCAGCAACTTTCAGACTGCTGCATGTTTCTCAGTCCTCTTTTCTGCCCCACCTATTTCTAAACCTGGCCCCCTCTGTCTTCAGGTACAGGCGGGACAATGAAAAATGATCCAGCAAAGCCAGAACATCCAGTTAAAAGTTGTATGACAAGTACTACAGCAAACACACAGTATGGACGCAACTAATTACTATTTCTGTGGTTGACCTGTCCTCAACTATACTTGAGTGACTTGTCGACTTATCTGGCTTATCTGCACGCCTGTTACATGTTTTTTTAAGACATATCAGATAAGACTTTCTGAATAGAGATGTTAAAAGTGCGTCTCCTAGGATGCATGTGCACTGACATGCCCTAAAAATAAGGATGAGCTGCTTAAAAAGTCTCAAAGATGATCCTTTAAAGCAAGAGTGTCCAAACTTTTTTCATGGAGGGCCAATATAAGAAAAATGAGCATAGTCCATCCTTGAGTATGGTAACACCAATGTAATGTCAACACAGCCAACACCACAGTTTTTTAATATTAGCTAGACAAGGCAAATAGCCAATCATGGAAGAGTTTCAGGCTGCCTATCAGATTTTACAGGGCCTTGATGCCTGAATTTATATACAGTTATATTAAAAAAATAAATAATTTGTTTTTGCTTTCAAGCAGATGCTAAATTAAGAGTAGATTGTTACTTTGAGTTTAGCACACTGAATAGATGGAAATTTAGGTATGATGCAAATTCGCGACAACAGGCATTAACAGACAGTAATGTTAAACAGTAAGATAGTAATAACACATTTTCCCTTCTGAGTTATATGATTCATTGCATTGATTGCAACAAACAATAAACAGTTGAGCTATCTTTGCAGTCTCATTTATGAACATTGCACTTTGAACACTGCACTTTGAACAGTGTGTGTGGGTGTGTGTGTGCGAGTGTGGCTTTCAGTAGCCGTAGCAACATAGCCATTATGGCCTAATGTTGCTAATTTGCAACCAATCGAAAACTTCAAAAAACTTCAAAAATATTTGTCACAGGTAGTCTTTACTGATATTTCAGCAGTAGAAGCAAACAATTAGCTGATGTGTTTTTTTTTACCTTAGAGAAACTTTCCTCAAAATAGGACAGTTCCTCTCTTTTGGCTGTGTATATGCGGTCGCAATAAAACTGGAAGTTTCCGCTTCCTTCGGCCGGATATAGCTCTGATTTTGAACGGTCCCCCAAGAAACAAACGCTTGCAAAAGGTTCCCAGGTGTGTATCAAATATACATGAACCGGCGTTAGAGGAACACATACACTACCTTGGGTGCATTCTGAATGGAAGCGGTTCGAGGCAAAATCGCAACAATAGGCATCAAGGGGTTAGGGCCAGGCTACCACAGGATTAATTCCAGATTAATGGGATAATTACGCTCTCTGCAGCAGACAGCAGAGACACTTGACTAATTTCTACATCCAAACACAAAACAAGAACAAACTGAACATAGATGACAAACTTTGTAGGAGCGCTGGTGTTTCAAGATTCATTTGACAATATGTTTTGTAGATTGGATATTAAGATGGAGCAGGTAGCTGAGCAATTCATGCTGCCATGACTCATTTGTCTTCGTTCAGCAGGAAATTGAGATTTTGTCATCACTTGGCTGTAAGTACGAGAAAGCACTCATGCTCTCCTGCAGTTTTAAAAGTAAAAACAGTCAGGAACAGACTTTGTCTCCTAATATGGGCCATTTTTCATTTAATTTAAGGGCCAATGAAAAACAGGCTGAGGGCCAGAGTTGGCCAGAGTTGGCCACAGGGCTGCAGCTTGGACATCCATGCTTTAAAGGGTTTGTTCAGTTATAATCTGATGTCCTGCAGGCTGAAGTCAGTGTTTTTGTTGTTTATGATCTGCTCCAAAGGAAGTGTTTCCTGTCAGTTCTGTTTCTCCTGTTCCTTATCTCCTTAAGCCTGACGAAGCATTACTTAACAAGACTTTATCACTCAAATGTAAATTAGAAATGCTATTCTCTGCTCTGCAGGCCTGAGTGGGGAGCTGTCACTTTCATTCTGACACATTTTGTTAATCATCACAGAAACAATCAGCCTCTGTCCAGGCCTGCACACTCCCACAAACCAACACAGATAAGCACAAACAAACAGTTGAACATTGGCCCCTGCTCTGACAGAATGCTCCATCTGCATCCCTACGTCTGATTGGTCAGGCCCGTCTGAGCTCCAAACGGCCCTAAATAGCCTACCTTGATCAGACACAGCTGTGGCCAGAGGTCGTATAAAACCACAGTAATAAAATCGATGCAGCCTTCTGCAGAGTGCCACGTCTCTGAATCACTGTGTTTACTGAGAAGGAAGTTCAGGCTTCATTCCTTGATTTATCGGAATGGTTCAGGGTCATTTCAAATGGATTTATTTAGCAGGAATATGGTTAAATGATTTAAAGTTAAGTTAAAGATTTTGTAAAGTCATTAAATAAACATTTAAGTTCATATACCCACCCAATGATTAACTACTATGGGCTTAAGTTTGAGCCTGAGTAATGCTCTTGTGCTTATTCTGGGGCTTTCTAACCACAGGTCACACACTTCACTGACAAACACCCATCAAACCACAATCACACACTCATGGTTGATTTAAATGTAAGGTGTCCATCCATATTACACAGTGAAACACTTGAACACATGTACAAACCACTGACACATCTACTGTCCATTACTGTGTCCAAATTCCTTCAAAATAATGAAGGGTGTGACTTTGTGAAAACTGTGGTCCTTCCTGCTCAGCTCTTGAAAACAGTCATGAAGACACACTTGGACATTTTCCTTTAAAAAACAATTATCACATACTCAGTGGTTAAGAAGAAGTGGACATTGTTATTAGGGCTGAAAGATTTCAGGAAAAAATCTAATTGCGATTTTTCTGGCAGATAATGTGACTTCAATTCAATTCACGATTTCTTCAAATCAAGCTTCAGTGCAATATTCACTTTGTTTACAGTATAGACAACAGCAAAGAAATCAGTGATCAAAAGCACATAACACATTATTCATCGTCTAATGTTGATGATACATAATCTGTTTTCATTATTTAAGGGATACTCCAACTTCTACTCCTAAGAAGAGGCTTTGTGTTGTTGACCTGCTCACCAGCACTTCTGCGGTGGTGATGTGACGTTCGCGAACGAGTCGACTCTTTTGAACTGCTCTTTTAAGTGAACAGTGAGAACCGATTTGCAGTTGTGAGTAAGCCGTTTATTTTCGAGCCATTCTTAAATGCAAATTGCCGGCAAATTTGGAAAATAGTATGTGTAAAACAGGTAACAAAACAGATCCTGGGTCAGTCAGGAGCGCTGCAAAAATTGCAGATTTGTCGATCACATGATTGTGCTGTCTGAAATTGGATTTCGATCTAAAAACGATAAACCTTTCAGCCCTAAATTGTAGTTAAATGGCCAGTATCTTTTCTTTACTTTTTGTTTCAGTATACTATTAAGTTTTGTTGTCTCCTATTATTTCTAACCTTTGTATTGTTGTTAATGTTCTAAAAGGCAAAAAAAGTGATGAAGTGAAAAAATGTTTATTATTGCTATAAGAACAAATTTAGTAACATGTACAGATGCACAATACTGGACTGTTGTCGATAGCTGATATGCTAATATGCTGATATTTCTAAAATCATTATTTCCACACCTGATACAGATCTTTACTGTCAAGAGCATGTTGTCATTACAGGCTGCATGGTGGCACTGCAGGTTAGTGCATGCGCCTCACTACAAGACTGTTGATTGGACACCAGTGTGCTTGTTCCCTTCATGCCAGCATGGTTTTATCATAAGGTAACCTCCGAGGCTGTAAGTGGAGGCCCATGCGCAAGTGCCAAAACCTGCAGTACCCCAAGTGTCCACTTGAGGCTGTCTGCAGAAACCTGACACCTTCATGACTGTGTGCAGGGAGTATATAAGGGGGTGATTTTTTTTTTTTTTAATATCCCACCTGTGCTTCTTTTATGGAGGAATTACTGAGGATTTCCAGTTTTGGAAATGGGATGTTGCTGTTGTAAGTCCCAGAACAAAGTAAAAGGAGTCAATAAGGGAATTGGTAAGAAAAAATGCTAATGATATCGATTTCTTGAGGGAGTTGTTATCACTGCTAAAATGAAAATGGTTTTCGATGAAATCACAATATATTGGTGTATCCATGTTTTCTTACACCCCTGTTAATAATCAGACTACATCAAGGTTTGTTTCCATAACAAGCCCGTTGGCCTAGATGCATTATGCATTATTGGCTACAGCTACGTTGGTCAGTATTGCCCTGCTCTAATTGAATGAGACTGGCCTCTTTGGGGAAATAATAGCCCAATTCACAGTTTCAAGCAGTGGAGCTTAGCCTCCCCTGTGTACGTAGTGGAGACAGAATATGTGGAATGAATTGATCCCCTCTTGCGCTGTCTCCGGAGGTAGTAAAAGAGGGGACTGATATTGGAAAGAGGGACTGGGCGGGAGACAGGAGTGTCGCAAGTGGCTGTCTCTGCCTTCGCGTATCCAAGCCGTATTGAAGATAAAAAAAGACAGAAAATAAAACAAACAAAAGAATCATCAGTGCTTGGAATCTCTGAAAAGGCTTGCTGATGGAGGACGTGGACAACCTTTCAGTGAACCGAAAATGCCAACTTAAACATGCTGCAGCAGAGGCGTATTATGACAGTCACATGTCAAGTAACAGTATCACAAAGCTGAGGAGTACATTTGTAGTGTGGGTGTATGACAATGATGGCAACACCTACGTAAGCCGGCTAAACAAATAAAGTTGAACTTGTTGACATAGTCAGGACATCCTTGTTTGCAGAGTAAATCCATGATTCACCCTGATGAAACTAAAGGACAAACGAAGCTGAGGCTCCTGAACTGTGACTTCAGCCTGATTCTCTGTTTGAATAACATATAAAATCCGTCACAAAAAAATATACAAGACCCCTGTAACCAGCCTTTGAGATTAACATTTACAGTGAAAAGGAAAATGACTTACAGTTCATCAGTCTAAAAGAAAACCCTTTTTCATAACAGCAAAAGTCATTTATCCGCTCTTAAGCTTCATTTTATATTAGAGTGGATATCTGCTGCACTTATCCTACAAAGGAGTTAATTCAAGTTATCAGTCATCACACCATGAAAATCCTCCTCCTTCAGGGCTGAGGAGTCTCTTTGTTAATGTGATACTGCCCCCTAATGTCCACTACGAGGACACAAGCTGTCCATACACAGGTCCTCTCTGTTACAGACAACAGGACAAAGACAAGAGGATGTATCATGTCCCATTTGGTAGTTGAATCTTTATTAGATCAGAAAATCTCATGCTTACGTGGTGTAAAAAGAATAATAAGAATAATTAAAATAATAAATTGAATATGTTGGTTGGCTTGCATGTGAAGTATCCCTGAGATTCTAACTAGCTTTAAAATGATTAATTAAAATAACCAAAATCAAGTATTTTCTCTTTCTGAGTGATATAAAGAGTATTTGCATGTTTTCTTTAACAAGTAAAACATTTTTCCTTCATAAAGTAATTCATAACTTAAACATTATAAGCCCTGTTTACAGTATTATGAGCAGGGATGTACGACATTATCAGTATGATCCTGGCAGATAATTGTTTCAAAAGCTGAATATTCAACATTTCTGCAGGTATTAAACCTTACATATTTGCATCAAGATTGTGGAGTTTATTGCTTATTAATCTTAAATTGATTATAAGCTCCCAAAATTCGGCTGATTTTATCTCTTAAGAGGCATAAGAAGCTTGATTTTACTTTTACTGTTGAAAACACATTTTGCATATGACACAGGTATAATCTTAACAAAAACTACTTTCATTTATTTCAATATATCATTATTGGCTAAAATAAGTCTTGAAATATCAGTGCATCGAATAATGGCAAAAACATAATATTGTGCATTCCTAATTATAAGTTACAAAGCTGAGGCAGGTACATTTTTGAATGCACCAGTCACAGTGGAAAAAAAATGAATTTCCAACCATTTCCAACCCTGATACAATATTAGGTGTAAAAAGGATGATGCTTAACATGCAGGTAAAAGTGCTTTCTACATCCTCTATGGAAACATAACTTTGTAATAAGACAGATTCATTTACCAAACTCCAGTCTGCAATAAGGCTAGTACTTTTCCTAAAAATCAAACTAACGGTTTTTGAACATACACCCAAATGACCGAAGATATTCGATTATTTTGCCCCCCATAGTAAGGTACAGAGACTCTCTAATCCGTCCCTTCGGTAAAGACCCTACCGAAAAAAAACACAGTCACACAGGGTTAAACTCTTGACGAAGCGCCGCTGCACTCGGCTGTATAACTTGAATGAAAGCCGACGGTTGAGCCCGCAAATTTGATGTGTAGGACGAGTGACTAAGCTGCTTCGCACATAACCGACACACAGTCCAGTCTTTGATTTTAGAGTTGCCATCAATGGTGTAGAACCCAAAATCCTACCACACAGCACTCCTCAGATGATTCAGTGCTGTTAATGTCCGCTCGGAGTGGCAACTCGTTGTTTACTGAGGTCAAGAGAGCAGCGGATATGGTTGAGGGTCAAGCTGCACTGAGAGCGCCCTCTGTTGGATGAAACGGTCCACTGATCCAGGCGCCCTGATGTGCCACAAAACTCAATATTTTACATTCGAATATTTATTTACTATTCGGTTATGGATATTTATCCCCATATTTGAATGGATATTTGAATTTTGAATATAAGGTGACAGCCCTAGTCTGCAATGATGACAGCAGGAAGTGACTGCTAGTATAGAGAATAGCATAGATGCCAACAGCTTTAGGGGTGTCCCAATCCGATATTGATGTCGGATATCGGTCCGATATCAGCAAAAAAACAAATATCAGATAATATCGGCCTGCATCTAAAATCTCTGATATAAGCTCTCCGATACAAGCAGTCAATTCTGATTTATTTTTTATTTATTTAATTCAGTTGTAGAATATGCTTTTGTTTAAGTTAAACACAGTGGTTATTTTTCAATTTAAAAATATATGTTTTTGTTTTTATTGGATTTATTGAGGTTACTTTTCAGGGTCTTCTAATTTATTTTGTATTTGTTTTATTTAATTGTAGTATATTCTTATGTTTAAGGTTAAAATGTATTCAACCCATTGGTTAATAACAAGTGGAACAGTTTTTCTCATACCTACTATTGCTGACTACTGTTCTCTGTTTTAGTAATCTCACTTGATCAAGCCTTTTCTTACAGTCCATACTACAAAATAAGTAATAAAAGTATGTATGATTCCTGCTGATATCGTATTGGATCAATATCGGTATGGGCCAATACTCAAGGCTGCAATATCGGTATCGTATCGGAGGTGAAAAAGTTGTATCGGGAACACCCCTAAACAGCTTCAGTAGCAGTTTTATCAGATCTGGACCACATTTCTTTATTAAATGACAAACAACATTTAAAGCATTCCTCCATAGAAAGGATAATTTTGCTCCACTCCTGACATGTTTTAGTGAGAGTTTGTTCTAAGAAGAGGCTAACATTTTGTATTTTACACCACGGCAGCCATGCCCACCTTCTACATTATCTGTTTTTCCCATAATGAATGTGACTGACGCATCAATCGTCCAATCACCTGCAGGATATGCTACTGAAGGGCTCGGCCCATTCCCAAACACTTCCTATGGGCTGTTGCCCAGATGAATGAGTGAAAGATACTGAGCGGTGTGACAGGTAACCAGGTTTGTTCAGAGTACAAATATCTTATTCAAGGGAAGTAGCAATAAATGAATCTAATAAAAAGTACTTTATTAAAAATCTACACATTTCTGTGTTGTGGAAAGAGGGTAACAGTGCAGTATGATGCTTCAGTCAGTTATTTCAGTGGTTTTTAAACTCATTCTGAACACCTTAAACCAGCCAGCACCTCAAGGCTCAACACATCAATATCTATGTCAAATAGCTACATAAACTTCTAAATAGTCTTCATGACCAAAATAATTGATATGGAGTGCTGCTATACAACCAAGTCATTACAAATTAGCCTGGCACACCTCGAAGCGCCTCAAGGCATGCTCGTGTGCCCTGCCCTGAGTTGTTCCTGTCAGTCTAACCGTGCAGTCTGCTGACATTTAACACAGACAACACAATACAGTCTGCTCTGGCATGTGTGGAATAAGATGGTGACAAGATCAGTGAAAGATATTTAGTGCGCTCAGTGAGCAAAAGTTATACCTAATATTCTCCCCAAAAAATAAAGAAATCAACTAAATGAACACTCACTGGCCACTTTAATAGGCACACCTTGCTAGTGCCAGGTTGGAACCCCTTTTGCCTTCATAGCTGTCTTAATTTTTCATGTCATGGCAGATTTGTCAGCTGCACAACCATATGTATCTCCTGTTCCACTACATCCCAAAGCTACTCAACTGGATTGAGATCTGGTGACTCTGGAGGCCATGGTGAACTCATTGTTTTGATTAAGAAACCAGTTTGAAATGATTTGAACTTTGTGACATGGAGCGTTATCCTGCTGGAGGTGTCCATCAGAAGATGATTCACTGTGGTCTTAAAGGGATGGACAACGATACTCAGGTAGGCTGTGGTGTTTAAACCACGATCAACTGGTACTAAGGGGCCCAAAGTGTGCCAAAGTGCACCATCACACCAGCAGCAGCCTGAACCACTGATACAAGGCAGGATGGATCCATGCTTTCATGATGTTCACACCAAAGTCTGACCCTTATATCTAAATGTGGCAGCAGAAATCCAGACTCATCAGACCAGGCAACATTTTTATGATGTTTTATGGTCCAGTTTTGTTGAGATGTGCAAATTGTACCCTCAGTATCTGTTCTTAGCTTAGAGCAGCAGCCCAGCGTGGCCCTCTGCTGCTGTCGCCCATCTGTTTCAAGATTCAAGAAAGTGCTTTTCTGTGCAATACATTACATTTCTACATTTTTTTCTTTGTCTTGTGCAATACAGCACACACACACACACACACATATATGTATGTATATATATGTGTATATATATATATATATACACATATATATATACACACACACACATACATATATAAATACATATATATATATATATATATAGATATATCCTTTTTTGCTATTTTATATTGTTTACAGAGTTGTCTTCTGTCTTGCATAGTTTTTTATAATTATCTGTTTGCACTGAAGAAGGAGAAGGAGAAGCTCTCCAATCTCGTTCTACATTAAGTATGACAATAAAGGGCATTCTACTTTATTCTATCAATTCTGTTCTATTCGGTTCAACATGCTGTGCACTCAGAAATGGCCTTGTACATACCACTAACATGGCATCATGCCACATTCAAAGTCACTTAAATCACATCTTCTCCATTTTAATGCTCTTACAAACTTTTATAAGTTAATTATTCTTGATGTCGACATGTCTGTCTAATTTGTTTTCGCCATAAATGTGGCCTTAGTGGCCGATGTGGAGTTAAACCTCTATTCATCCATCATCCATCCCTTTTTGATGCTCAGTATGAACTTCAGCACGTCATCCTGACCATGTATTTATGCTTGAACACACAGAGTTGCTGCCATGTGATTGGGCTATAAGCTATCCCCGTAAACAAGTGTTTGACTTGGTGTACCTAAAAAAAGTGTCCGGTATTAAAGTTACTCGGTTTTATAGTTTTTACATACTATATTTCAGTTTTTGGGAAGGGAAAAATGTTTACTGATATCCAATATGCCAATATTCCCAAACTCATTATCACCGATACTGATATAGAGGCTGACATTTTGGGTCAAGAGTCTTGACTTAACCAAAACTGACCTGTTTCTAGGCTGCTGAATCATCAAATTGATTTGACTGCAGGTACCACATGAAGTCATTGAGCTTTAATACTCTAAAGAAGATCAGTTTAAACATTCACGAACAAGCAATACATGAAAATAAATGTGTGAGACAGTAACTGTATTATAATTGAGATTAACACCTAAGTCTCAAAAGGTCTGTTTGGACTTTTTGTTTATTTTGACAACAGAAAGGTAAGAAAATGTCCTGTGAGAAAGTGCTTTTGCCCATTTTTCCAGAATACCTGAAACTTTCAATATCTGGAGTTATGCACAACTTACTGCATGTTATTTAAAAGTCTGACAACAGTTTAATGAAGAAAATTGCAAAAACGGAATTTGATTTCAGAGTTTTAGTGATGAAAAAACAGTGCAATTGTACATTAATAACAGATTTTGAATGATAAACATGCAATTTTAAAAGTATAAAACTATTTACATTACAATTTTAGAGTTTTTGTCTCTTCAAATTTGATCAATTGATTCCTTAAATGATTAAATTCCATTTGTGTTAGAAACACAACATTGATACGTTATTATTTAATACATAACACTTTGACTTACAGAAGTGGACATTCAGTGGTGATGAGAGAAGCCATCTTGGTCAATGTAAATATATTTTGAAGTAAACGCGTGCTCTAACCAAAAACAATACACTTGATGCCGGTGCTGACTCAAAAATGTACAGAACCCAAATGGCAAAAGCATCAGCACTCTCAATGAAGGCTTTGACTTTTATTAAAGTTAATGCAGCAGCAACAAAACGATCGCGTTTCAGTCAAGGCTTTCATCAGCGCTTCAAACACTTCTGTGTGCGACCAACTAATATAATTAAAACCAGGTAACTGGCCAGGTAGATAATTAAGAAAGGAAAAGAGAAACAGAGAGGACACATGCCCAAAACAAGGCAGGATATTGTAAAAAATGATATTGACTCAAAATTTATAAAATAACATATAAAATAACTACATACATATTACAGGATGCTGAGAGACCAAAATTCAAAAAACAAATGGCAGTAACAGAGTAACAGAAATCCATCCAAGATCAATCACATATATATGAATTCATACATCATTAGATGAAAATACATAATAAAGATAATGGTACTAAATATTAATAATAATAATTATTATTAATAATTATATTATAATACAAAAAAATAAAACTAAAACAATTATTATTAGTATTTGGCAATGTACATTTCTCCAGTATAAAACCCAATTTTAGGGATATATCTGGCCTGTTTGTATGGTCAAAATATTGGCTGTAAATATCTGCAAAAATAAAATCTGCTTTTATTTATATTAGTCTGATAACTATGGAAGACTGTTTCCACCAGAAAAAAAGAAAAGTAAAAAAAAAAAAAAAAATGTTAAGTCAAAATTAGG
Source organism: Cetoscarus ocellatus (assembly GCA_037902135.1). Lineage (NCBI taxonomy): Eukaryota > Metazoa > Chordata > Actinopteri > Labriformes > Labridae > Cetoscarus > Cetoscarus ocellatus. The sequence continues at coordinate 1,652,602 of JBAMNC010001240.1, read as the reverse complement.
GATGCATGATATTGGATTTCTGCCAATATCAGATATGGTGATATATTTTTAAATTAATTATCGCCAGTACCGATACTGATATTTCTGGTCAAGAGCTCAAGCTCTGTACTTAACAAAAATGGACTTGTTTCTTTCAGTGTTGCAGTATATTTTGGTGAGGAACAGATTTAAACAAGAAAAACAGCATTTAAGTCTTGCAAAAATGAAACCCTTGATTTTTAAATGTACCCATGCAGTGATGAGAAGGTGCATCAATATTGTACATTTGTGTAATTTGCCGATATCCCAGCTGATACATGGCCGATACATCAGCTGTAAATATCTGCAAAAGTTTCAATATCGGTAGATATTGTTACTTAAATTTTTAGGCTGATATCAGCCGATATCGATATCAAACGGATAATATTTTGCATCCTTAGTCAAAATTATGAGATAATACCCCATGATTGAATTATTATCTCATAATTATGACTTAGTTTCACATAATAATGACTTACCTTCTTGTAATTATGACTTACTATCTCATAATTATGACTTAGTTTCACATAATAATGACTTACCTTCTTATAATTATGACTTACTATCTCATAATTATGACTTAGTTTCACATAATAATGACTTACCTTCTTATAATTATGACCTAGTATCTCATAATTATGACCTAGTATCCCAAAATCATGACCTAGTATCTCAAAATTATGACTTACCTTCTCATAAATATGACTTACCTTCTCATTATTATGACCTAGTATCTCATAATTATGACCTACTATCTCATAATTATGCCCTTGCATCTCATAATTATAACTTACTTTCTCATAATTATGACCCTGTATCTCATAATTATAACTTACTATCTCATAATTAAGACCTAGTATCTCATAATTATGGCCTAGTATCTCATAATTATGGCCTAGTATCTCATAATAATTAGATACTAAGTCATAATTATGATTTTTTTTTTTTTTTTTTAATTTTACCTATTTTTCTTTTTTTTCTTTTTTTTTTTTACTTTGGGAAACAGGCTTCCATAGATAATGGCATGCATCCCTAGGGGGAAGTACTATATACCTTCAAAGTAATTTGTTATTTTACGAAGGTACAGTAACATTATATTGTGAGTTTAAAGGTGTTATTAGTAATAAGTACTTATTTACAGTTTTAGAGTAATTAGTTACTTTCCCCTACATTACAGTCACCAGCTTAACAAGCAGGCTGCTCCGTTAACGAGCCTCACAGTGAACTTTACAGAAACAACAAAACCACCACAGGGCTGGAGTGTCCCTGTCTGCGTGTCCCACAATGCCTTGCGAACACCTTTCCTACTGTCCCATAGAAATGAATGGAGGCTCCGCTGTGCCTGAGCCTGAACTGCGCACAGACTTTAGCAGCAAACTTCAGCTAGCATCGGTTAGCTCGCTGATAAGCTGCAGATGGAAACCTGGAGCCATAACACTGAAGGGACGTCAGAGCAGGTGAGAGCAGGTAGAGCTCAGGACACGGCGGTCCTGTCCCAATTTACAGGCTCTGACAGAGCTAGTTAGACAGAGTTAATGATTAAAGTTAGCTAACGTTAGCTCCAGACCTCACCTCTGTCATCGCTAAAGTTACAAACCCGCCGTTAGAATCACTTTGGAGCTTCGGTGTTGTTTATAACGTTTTAATGATTACCTTAAATCATCCGGTGATCCTGTCGTCATGTCATGAAACCATCGATGGGCTCACACACTTCTTTCTCCTCTGCTTTCTGGTTCCTGTCGTTGACCAGCCTGCCCAGCTCGTCCGGGCATCAGGGCTGAGCACGGTTCGTCAAGCTAGCGCACAGAAGGAAGGAGGAGACCGGAAGTCAGTGGTTTGACCCTTCAAAATAAAACTAAGCAAACCCCAAACACGAGGAAAGAGTACACAAATTTTCTGTTTAACCTTCAGTATTAGCCACACTTATACCACTGATCTCCAAAAATGATTTTAATAAGGCAGCTATACAATACATACAATACAAAAAACTTTATTTGTCCTAGGGGGGCATTTAAAGGCACACAGAGCAGCCTGTGAATGAAATTACATATAAATGTTAAAAATGCTAAAAAATCAAGTTAAGGAAAAAAAGGCAAAATAAAAAATAAACATACAAAATAAACAGTCCTACAAAAAAATACATACAAAATAGTATACACGAATAAATAAGGGAAGGAAGGAAGAAATAAAAATACTAAAAAATTTAGAACCCTAAGTGGCAGGGAGTATAAGGTGCATTACAGATTAACCGATGTAAATTAACCTGAGATAGTTATGGACAGGTGCAAATGGCATTCAGACGGACAGTGAGGAGTGCATTATTATAATAAAGGTGAAAATGCCATTTGGTCAGTGGGGGGTGCTTTATGGATGTTTTGAGTTGAGGAGCACAGCTTTGGGCACAATGAAGCCGGCAGCCTGATGGGAGCCGCTCAAACTTCGGGAACAGAGCGTGTGAGGGGTCTTGTGCAATGCGCCCAGCCATCCTGCATGTAAGATGTTTATAGACAGACAGCAGAGATCTGAGAGGTATCCCAATTATTTTAGAACAGACAGTCACTGTTTTAAAATGAAAATATTTATAGTAGCCCATGCAATACCAAGTTAAATATGGTCTACTGTCACACGGTGCTGTTATGTTATATTCATATTGTAAATACTGGTAATGATAATAGCGGAAATTTCCTTCATAATAAAGTTGATGTAGCTTAAAGATTCTGCATGCCGCAACCTGTGTTCTTAATTTTTTATGCTTTTATATATTTTGATGCCTCTTATCTATTTCAATGTAGTTATTTGATATTCCTACTGCTACACTATGTATAAGTGCAACTGAAACAACCAAACTTCCTGTTGGGGATTAATAAAGTATTTCTGATTCTGATTCTGATTCTCTGAAATATTCATGAATTTCCAAATAACTTAACCCCTTAAATGCCAGGTTTTTGTAATAATGCCACCATGTTTTTAGATGAAATATAAAAAACAGAGAAAGATCACTATTTTAAATATGCCACATACGAAGTCAATTTTTGTTTTAGAATATGACATTCTGGGATATGTCAATGATTAGCTGCTACATTAATGTTTATGTGTTATTATTTTTTGCACATTGTCAAATATCCATCCATTACCACTTGTCCCTTTTGGGGCCAAGGGGGCTGAAGCCTATGACACTGGGCGATAGACAGGGTACACGCTGAACCGGTCCCCAGCTGATCTCAAGGCCACATAGAGAAGGACAACCATTCACTCTCACACTCATACATAAGGGCAATTTGGAGTCACCAATCAACCTATTGAGCATGTTTTTGGCCTGTGGGAGGAAGCTGGGGTTCCTGGAGAGAACCAACACATGCACAGGGAGAACATGCAAACTCTGCACAGAAAGGCCCTGACCGACACAGGGATCGAACCAGCAACCTTCTTATTGTGAGGCATGACAGGTGTACTACCTGCTGTGCCACCCTAGTGGTGAATACTCACACTCATTTTCATTTGGTTAAAATGATGCCATCTGGTGGACAGTAATAAAACTGATCCGTCCCAAGGCAAAAGCCGGATGGCACCCGGAGATACATTCATTTTTCATGCTTTGATGGAAGTAGATCAAAAATTGCAGTTTGAATGGGTTTCAGTGGGGCATTTTTAGTGCTTAATGGTATGAGTGTAACACTTTACACAGTGTATTTTACACTTACTGACTTACTAGCTGAGCTGGAAATAAGATCAAATAAAAATACACTGTCTTACCAGGATTCATGCCATAGTCATGAACACTGTCAAAATGATCTAAAGACAAAGGATGAGAAGCATGTTAAAAAGTCCCTAAGGGTTAAGTAAAAGTGTAGTTGGTTTGATAAAGTTTTACTAAAGTGCAAGTAAAAGTAGCACTATACATACCTGCAAGAGTAAAAGTAAAAAGTACCTCATTTAAAAATGTACTCGAGTGCCACTACAGGAACTGGCGAGCTTTGTCCCCAAGGGGAGATATCCGAGAGAGGACACAAGCTGGTACTAAGCAGTGCTATAGAATATAAGGAATTGGCCAAAGCCATCGGTTATTGCTTACTTCTTGAATACCATAGGAGCCTTTGAAATGCCCTTTAATTGACGCTCCCATCTTGCATATCTTCTCAAGCTAACGTTTGCTCCATCTGCTTCCAGACAGAGAGGCAGTGTAGAGGCAGGACTTAAGGCCGTCCAATAGCAACTCTGCATTTTCAAAACTGAAAGTCCATTGTGACTTAGAAAATATTCACCTTGCTTGGGGTGCTTCATAGTTCCAAATTTGCTTCTGCCAGGCCGGGTTTGATTTCTGCCTTAAGCCCATTTGCAGAATGTCCCGCCCACTCCCTCTTACCCCCTTTTGTAAGTCCATCCACTGTCTCTGTCTATGCCGTATGTGTCGTACCGTGTTGAAACCTGGGGAAATACATATCAAACAAATTTAGACCCAATAATCAAACTACAGAAAAGAGTGATCAGAATAATCAATAAAGTTGGATATCTGGAACCCACTAATTAGTTTTCATTGGCTCTTTTGTGTTAAAACTTAAAGACAGTGTTTATTTAAAAACACTGGAGATGATTTTTTGTGCAGTAAATATTACTCTTCCTGCTTGTGTTCATTTTTAAACTAAGAGAAGGAAAATATAACTGATGGGGTGTGCTTTTGTTTGAAACAATAAAAGTTAGAATAAATATTAAATACAGATGTGTTTCAGTTTTGGGGATCAAATTCTGGAATGAGCTCAGTGATGACTTAAAATCGTGTAAAACTATCTTAAAGTTCAGAAGGGCCTCAAAGCATACATTAATTAGTGCTTATAAGGATTATTGATTTTACAATATTATGATATAAAGAAGAATGTTCTATGTATTTATTTCCTTATATGTCAAATTTATCTTGGACTGTACAGTAGAGGCAAAATAAGCCATAAGCTTCAGCCTATACCTTTATCGGTTATTGATAAGTTTGTGTTAAATGATTGTATTCTTTGTTTGTTCTTAACATTCATGTAACCAAAATAAAAATATTCATCCATACATTCATTCATTCAATGAAGACATAAAATGCCCTTAAATATACTTGAGTGAGAGCACAAAGGCGTATTATCTATTCAGACTGAAGCCGTTTTTGAACCAGGCTGTAAATATGTATATTAAGGCCATTAAAAACATTTTTAAAAGGATTTTTTTTGCATTCAATCATTAAGGTGTCAGGCTTCTGCAGCCAGCCTCAAGTGGACACTGGAGGTACTACAGGTTGTGGCACTTCCTCATGTGTCATCTACTTTTAGGTTAAAACAACTCAAAAATCTACATCCCCCTGTCAAGACGCTACAGTAAGATTCTTCACAGAGTTTCACTTTCCCTAGACAAAGCTCCTGTGTGGGAAATATTTTGTGATGCAACGTATGAGCTACATATCCTTCTGCCAGCGTCTTCTCTCCTCAGCTGTTCAGGTCAGGTAGCATCACAAAGAGATAATAATGTAACTCCCTGATGGGTCCAGATGGGTCACTCCTGTATTTATCCCAAATGTAAAAACATGCAAAACAAATGGTAAGTATTCTGATTTCACTGCAATCTTGGCAAATTTGTCTTGTTGTTTTGAATATGTACATCAGGACTCACTCCTCTGCAATGACAGAACATCATGTTTGCAGTGCCCAATTTACCGATCAGGACTATGACACACGACAGCAGGTCAAGAGCTCCTATAAGAAGTTTCTGAGTCCCACTTGTGACTGCATCAGGCCTCCGGTTTTTGTGAACATGGGCTCATGGTTCATTCATCTGCACCACCAGGTAACTTCTGCTCCTCCGTTCCTCTTTCTATCTGTGACTCCATCAAAAGTTCTTCCTCTGTCTTCTGCAGTTCATTCATACCCATGGCTTACGGCATTTCCTTACCATTCTGGCTAAGGACTATTTAAAGCAGGTATTGAATTTTTGATGATATGCTGATATCTGTTCTCAGATATGATACCAAAATATTTTGTCAAGAGCGCAAAGTCTTTAACGTGTGATTGTTGACTTGTTGCTTTCAATGTGACTTTGTGACCCAGAGGACAATTATGAGGCAGAATTTATTGTCTTAACCCACAGAAGGAAGCGGTGTTGCTTCATTTTGGTGAGCTTTATGTGTCAAACACATACATCAGGACACCTGGGACAACGCCTCTTACTAGTAAATTACATACATGTCAAAACCCTGAGGCTTGTGCAATGTCAAACATGCAGAGCAAGTGTGACAAATCCATTAATTCATTGTGGTTTAAATGTGAAACCAGTTTGTTGGTATTGGTATTTTAGCTGTTTGAATTTTGATTTAAGTTACATTAAACTGTGACAATATGGTCTAAACTCACACTAATGCCACATAACACTAATCTGACAACAATGTTCATATTCACGGCTTTAAATTCAGTCTCCATGGTCCGGACTGCATGGTGAAGCTCATAAACCAGCATCACCAGCAACAACAGAAGAAGCCGCTTTTTGTCTGTGCTGCAGCCCCCATAATATCTGCTGCTCTTTTATAACTGTGCTGCATTGCAGGGCTATTTCCCCCACAACCATGGCTGTGGTTGCATAAGGAGTGACGGTATTTTGGTGGTTTGAAGGGAACCCTGAGAGGGAGAGATGGGAGGAGGTGGAGGAGGGGGAGGAGGCCTCGGTGGAGTTTGCCACAGGAGGAAAAGAAAAGTTAGTGGAGAATAAAAGAAAAGTTATGGCAGGGACTGAGGGCTCAAGTGGACGGTGAAGCAGAAAGAAAACTGGAGCGGGGCAGGCTGTGTTGCCAGGTCTCACGAGAGAAACAAGCAAGTAGGTCTGTGGAAACAACCTTATTAGAGGTTACTTGAATTTTCATATAAATCAGTACACAAAAGTCCAAAATGAGTGATCCTGCAGCCACGATGAGTAAAAAGGAGGCCCCTTTATTATGGTAATTGCTTGACGTTTTTATTTCTTTATCAGCCATCAGCAATTCATAAACTTACGACGTTACATTTCTCTTTTTTCCACACATCAGAATCAAAAATACTTTATCAATCCCCAAGGGGAATTTCGGTTGTATCAGTTGCTTTTATACATATTATCGCAGTAGGAATATCAAATAAAAACCATAAAATAGATAAGAGCATAAAAATTGAAATTGACTGGGTATTGCACTGGATATTATGTTTGCTTATTAACAAATATTAGCAAATATCAGAGGTGACAACAGTGAAAAAAAAAATCAAACACATGAATGAACATGCTGCAAATTTAATCTAAAAAATATCTGAGATAATTTAGACTTTGTTAACTTCTAAAAAGCAGTGTAAATGAGACAATGCTTTACTGTAATACTTCACATTTATGACAGGCTTCAGAAGAACAAATTTGTGGACTCAAACCTCGTGTCCACGTATGTTGCTGGTGATTTTACGGACTTTTCAGAACTGAGCGGCCTGACAGGAGATCAACAGCTGCAGCTCCTTTTCTCGTCTCCATCTTGGTCCCGCGCTCAAACTTAACTATAAAAGCTGTGCTGCGCTCTTTCTGCAGATTTCAATCATTTAACAGCTAATTCAAAATGCATGCATGGTCACATACTCCACTGAAAAGACAGATTCAAGCGTTTAATTCAGCTTGTTTTTCTGGATAACTTAAAAAAAAGAGTGTGACGGCTTTAGGGATGCACAATATTGGATTTTTACAGATATGCAAAACATTGCAGATATGCAGATATTTCCAAACGCATTATCACTGATACCGATTTTGTTATGGATTTTGTGTCAAGAGCACAAAGTCTCTACTTCATTAAAATTGTACGTTAATGTTAGAAACAGATGTGAAGCAAGAAAAACAAAGTTTTATTCTTTAATTGATGACAATTTTGAGTTGTAAAATGGACACGGAGTGATGAGGAGGTAAACATGGTAGAAGAGTACAGCATGCCAATATCAAATCTAATTTCTGGGATGTTTCAGACTAATATTTATCATTAAAAAATGGCTGTAAACATCTGCAAAATGTTTTACATCTGCTGGTATTAATATTATACTTTTTCAGGCAAATATCTGCCAATCCTGATGTTGGTCTGATAATATCATCATACCTTGCAACAACCATAACTTTTGTGTTTTTGCTTCATAAGAGGGAGCTGGGAGAGAGCCATGAGGGGCACATACAAGATACAAATAAGAAACAACACTTTAAATAAAAATAAACTCACTACAGTGCTAAAACTCTGACCTCGGCAAGCTGGAAATATCTAAAACATTTATTCTAATCCTCATTCACTCAATGAGTCCAGTTAATGTCTTACTACAAGGAATAAAAGGCAAAAATAAGGCATTGAATTGTTTGTAACAAGAAAAGATCTGCGAATAAAATAAGAAAAGTTTTACTCAGTGAGGCTCTTAAATTCATCTGCTCTGGATTGCTCATTTGATTTTAAGAAGCGTTCAGGTTAAATTTGTCTTTACACATTGGCAGATTATTTTAACTATTAGAAGAAACTGAGGCCTTATTGTTGGTTTTTATCTTTAAATAAATGTGAATCCAGACATGCTTAAATGTCTAGTGAGATTTTTTGACACAAAATTGGACCAACACCCCCACCTAGATGTGAGGCAACTTCACAGTAAGGCAAGCCCAAAGCTGCTTATAATGAGCAAACTTGGCAACGCTGGAGCAGATAGCAGAGTGCGGACAGATTGATTGTTGGGAGCCTGAGCAGAGTTTGGGGAGGAGGGGGTGAGTCACAGTGGGGTGAGTGTGTGTGTGAGACGCAGTAGGACGTGCACAGAGACTGAAATGCTTTTTCTTTCTTTCCTCCTCCCTCTCAGCTCTGAGATTTCACTGAAGCTCTTCTAAATACCTCTGCCTGCTTGTATGTGTGTAAATATATGAGTGTGTCCTGAGGGAGAGGTCCCGTGTGGCATTTTATGCAGCAGTTTTGAACAGTGACGTGCCGCTGAGACTTGCTGTGGTCCCAGCAAACATCACCCCAGCTGATTCAGAGATTTCTTATCCAACTAACAGGGAGGGGCAGCTTTGGTTTGCTACAGGCCGAATAGTTGACAGTCAAAATTACATATAAGTTTTCAAAAGAGACAATATTCCTGCATTTCATAAGAGGCAAATCGTCAACATTTATGTACATAAACTCAGACTCAGGTAACAATATTCAATCTAATGAGCTTGACACTGAATCCAAGTCAGTTTAGCTGCTTTTTGGTCAATGCTTCAAAGCATTTCCAGGCTGTTGAAGCACATTATATAGCCTTTTATTATTTCCATGTGAACAAATATAAAAGGGAGTTTCTCAGAAACAACCAGCCAATTATAGCTCCTTGGAACGACTGCTATTTTTGTTTTCGTCATGGTAGATTTTCCTCCATATGCATACATTATTTCATACTTTTTGACCAGTTAAACCCATTTTAATGGCAGTTCAGCTAGATGCTGCTACATTACTCAACATCAGTCCTCCCCAGTTTATAATCATTATAGATATTAATGTTAATATTAGATTGATCTGTCTATCCATGGTTGTATTGATTATACCTCCATAGTAACCATCTTTACAACCACACAGACACAAGGACCCTATTGGAAATGAGATGCCACATCTCAAGGGGCTTACCTTTGATAAATTTATATTCAACAAAGACAAATATATATATACACAGAGAAAGACTGATTTATTGAATCTATATTCAGCAGAGACAAATGTGATGAGGACAGATTTATGACCTGGGCATCCATGGGTTTGTCGCTATCATAACTTCTTATTTTCAGTCCCTTTGTCTCTGCCTGTATGGATACATCTCTGGATGTATGTATGTGTATATACAAATATATATATATATTTATATTATATGTATTTGTATATATGTGTATCTATAACTAAAGAGTAAGGCCTCAGCCTGCTCTTTTGTAAAGTGCCTTGAGATAACACATTATGAACTGACTATAAACAAATAAAGATTGATTGATATTTTACATATATTTATAATACATTTTATTATATATAATTCTTGTAGATGTTTTATTTTTGCAAGGAATGTATGAACATAAATTACTGAAGTTATTCCTGTTTTAAAATGATTTACACAGCATCTAAAAAAACAGAAAATGTCACCCCCTTACATTAAAAAGTGGTAAATAGAGAAGCTGAAATGGGCCTTTACATTATTTTTTACAAATGAGTAAGAAAGTAGCCTAAAATATTAATGTATTATGTCCTTAAAAAGCTAAAATGTCTTATTTTGTGTTAAGTCATGAACAGTTTTGAATGTCTTGTTGAAAGTTTCCTCCAACTTTGAACATTTTGGCCCTCTATTAATGAGAGAGCACAACCCTCCACAAAGGCATTTCTGATGTTGTTCGTAAGTTATTTACCGGTATTTGGGAACTGCCCTCTCGGATTCAGCTCACCGTAGTCTCATGACATGACAAACACCCCCTACAAAACTTCATCAAACTCTGTCGAGAGCTTGTCGAGTTCTCTTGCTCACAAACAAACAAACAAACCAACAAGCACTAGCAAAAGCATGACCTCTGTGGGGAGGTCAAAAGGGCAAAAGGTCACACATTGTTCTTCCGTGTCGTGCTCTTGTGTCTAAAGAGCTTTAGTGCTGCTGTGGAGAGATGTTGATGGAGGAGATTTATTAAAACACCAAATTTCTGCAGGCTGCAGTGATGGGGCTGATCCCTCTGCAGTCACTGTGACTGATTTGTGGTTCCTGTTAGTTTGCACCACAACATGTGGTATGAGTAACATCTCATGAATAAAAAACAGATGTGAAAACAGTTGTGAAAATGTGTTTCTGTGGTCACATTGTTGAGCAACATGTGCTGTAAAAAAATATAGCCTTAAATTCTGTGATTTGAGTGTGAACAGCATTTGGAAGTACAAAAATAAATATTTTTAGAGCTTTGGATGGCAGAGATTCACTCTGCAGAGTTTACGTTTTTATTTTATCACAAATTTTCTGTCACATCACCACAGTTTTTTGTTTTCCTGCTGAGATGTTTCACAGTATTTGCTGCAGAGTTTTACTGCTCAGAGATACATTTTAATATAACTGAGAACAGTCTCTACTTTTCAAATAAATCAATTAGGGAAAAACTTCATTAATTTAATATGATCAAACTAATCAGCTGAGAGCTCACGCTACTCATCACTTTTAAAAATGTCAGTCATTAGAGGTGGAGTTAAATAAGAAATACATTTCAGTTATGTATCTAAACTCATTATTCATCTTCAAATCAGTGAATCAGGGAAGAAATAAGACAGAAAAGTGTCCTTTAGGGATCCCACATGGCTTTAGCAAACACTTAAAAGGAGGGAAAGACAAAAGAAAGAATCATCACACTGCAAAAACTCAGTTAAAAATATCAAAAATACTTATTCTAAACCACTTTCATGTAAAGATAAATATATTACTTTAAGGAATGAAAGGCAAAAATATGCTTTGAATTGCTTGTAAAGATATGAAAATATCTGTCAATGAAACAAGATAAGTTTGACTCAGTGAGGGTCTTAAATTCAGGTTTAATATCTGACCTGGAGAGAAATTATCATTTTAAGACACCCTCAAGTTAAATTTGTCTTGTCTCATTGGCAGATTATTTAACTTATTACAAGCAACTCAGGACTTATTTTTAGTTTTCATATCTCCTAATAAGATCTTAATCCCGACATGTAAGGATTTTGTGGCTTAGAATAAGTTATTTTTTTTGTCTTGTGCCTATCATCTCTGGTGATTGCCACTGCAGCTTTTACACCAGGCGCATGAATGTGCTGCAGCCTCAGCGTGTGTCTCTGCTGTCACAGCTCCATCTCTCCATATATAAATCACTCCAATAATGAGCTTCTACTGAAAGTTCTGGAAGAACCACAATAACACTATTTTGTTTACATTTTTACAAGTAAATGCACACTTTTTCCTTTACCATTTTTAACAAAGAAGGACTTGATCTGGGAGACTATTATGTTTACATTTTTACATGTAGATGTGCACTTTTTTCTTTCATGTCTTCAGAAGAAGGGCTTGATTTTATCGAGGCTCTTTGTTTTTGAAATGCACATCTTAAATGATTCAAACAGGTATTTGTAAATACACTGTATTTTAAAATGTTAAATATATCAAACTTGTTCTCAACATTTTGTCTTGTGATTTTGTAAATACATTGCAGTCTAGTGTACATATGGTATGTGTTAACTTTAAGAATACTTTAAGTATAATGCAAGTGTAAATAGTATACCAAGTAATATGCTAAGCAAACTTACAAGTATACTTAAAGTATAACAAGTAAAATAGCAACAAAAGTATGTTTTAGTTCATAAAAGTATACCTAAAGTATACTTCAATAAACTATGATGTGGACTAGAAGTATATACCTAGTAAACTAGTAGTATATAGATAACTGTACTTGTTGTATACTTGAAAGTGTACTTTAGTAAACTTAAAAATGACCTTATAAAGTAAACTTTAAATATACTTTGATGAACTTAATAATGTTCCAATTTAGTCCAAAGAAGTTTTAGATTAGTATACTTTCAAGTACTCTTACAAGTACATGGTCCGTAGTATATTTGCTATACTTAACATGAACTTCAAGTAAACTACTTTTTGCTAAGGTAAAGCACCTCGCCCTCCTTCCTCACATGCAGAACAGCCTTCAGGCAGCTCTCTCTCCTTCTTCGTACCTACGTCCAGGCCCTCAGAAACACTCCTGGACGTTGCAGCGGCGTGGAGAATCCCCCTGGTGTAACTTTTTTCATTTGTACAGGCCAGGTTTGGGTGCAAAGTGCAGCTTATCTGAGCAGCTGTGTGCGATAACAGCCAACAAAAGCAGAAGATCTCCCAGCCTGAGCAAACGCAACCACCAAACAACGGCAAACAAACAGCAGGTGAGCAAGTCCACGTCCAGAAACACAGATTATCAGCTCTGCAAAGCTTTTATCTGCTTCTCTTTAAATGTTCAGCCCTGCTCTGTTTCCTCTGGTCTCTTCTCTTTAACACTGGACCTGCTGCATTTGTACCTCATTTCTATTTTTGTTTCCCTCTTTTTTTTGTTTCCCTGACCTCTGGCATCACCAAGACATTTTTGCACTGCAGCTCGCTGGATGTTTTCTCTTTTCAGACCATTTCTCTGTAACCCTAGGGATGTTTGAGGGTGAAATCCCATTGGATCAGCAGTTTCCAATGGATCAGAATGTCTGGCACCAACAACCATGCAACGTTCGAACTCTCTTAAATCACCTTTTTCCTCCATTTTGAGGAAAAAGTGATGCTTAGGGACAGGGCCCGATCTGATACGCTACAAAAACTCAGATCTAGCCGAGAGTATTTGTCCAGTTTGAAGTTAAAAAATCTCACTGGACTTATTCTATGCCACAATTTCCTGACCCATCTGGATAGGGATCCTGTTTGAAGGTACCAAAACTAAAACTGAGGCCTGAGTTGCTTGTTATAAATTAAATAATCTGCCAATGAGACAAGAGAAATTTAACTTGAAAGGTGTCTTATTATGTTTTTTTATATTACAACTGAATTTAAGACCTTCACTGAGTCAATCTTTCCTTGTTTCATTGGCAGATAATTTCTTATCATTACAAGCAGTTCAGTGCATTATTTTTCCCTTTCATTCCTTGTAGTAAGATATTCACTTGGATCTGTGAATGCGGATTAGAATAAGTGTTTTAGATATTTTTTTAATGTGATATTAGACAAACACACTTGCCTAAATCTGAGTTTTTGTAGTGTATCTTTAATGGGGCCCAAGATTTCTGGCAGCGCCCCTGTGTGTTGTCATTATTTTTGTGATTGTGAACAAACTAAGTCAATAAGGCTTATTAGTAAAAACTCAAAATCTGAACTTCATCAGGGCTACAAACATGCAAGAGCAGGCTGCCCGGATGAGGACTGAAACATACAGGCATGGCATCAAGGGACTGTACCCATGATGAAGCCTTTAAATCAACTAGTACTCCAAGTGATGAAGACCCCCAAAGTACGTTTGTGTGCAAATCTAACTTTGACCACATCAGAGCAGAAAGAGTCAATCCCAGGGGGCTTAACAGAGGCTGCAGAATAAAACACCTGATCTTGTTGATTTTTGGAGGACATCATTTACTTCAAAGCTGTGGGCTCAACAAACTAACCACCATGAATTCATTGATGTGTTTTAAGTGTTTTTTAGGTTGCTGTCATCATTCTGTTTTTCTGTTTTGCTTTAATAGATCAGACGACGGTTGAATACTCAGCATGGTCTACAGACAGAGTTTCTACAATACCCTACAGTGTTAAATGTCACACTGTGGCAGTTTCAAGACACCAAACTGGTCAAAAATAGGCCTTAAAACTGAATCTAGTTCACTGTTTCACTTCTGTTTATGTTTGCACAAACAACATCTGTCCTATCGAAACATTTAATGTGTCAATTCCTCATTTACTTCTGTTTCATTCGGTGTAGAAAAGACATTTAAATCAGCGACCTCACCAACGTTCTGACAGAAAAATATAGAGCAATTCTTCAAATCTGCATAAAGATCATTTTAAAATGTCTTACTGCTCATCAGTGTCTCACCCATCAGTCCACATGTTCTGCTATAGCTGAATCTCGTAGCCTTGTTTCTACGTCACAGGTGTGACTTTTTGGACCCGTTTCTATGGCAAAGAACACTTTTGGACATACTTCTCCAGGCAGCAGATGAGTGAATCTCAGTCCCACTGGTCTCTGCTAGTTCTGACCTGGTGGCATTATATTTAAATGGATCATAAAAGAGATTTACAGAATAGTTTGTATAAAATTAAGTTACTGTTTCTTGCAAAAAAACAGAATCTATGGCAGTAACCAAAGATTATAAAAATGTGTTTTCTATACTAGATTATAGATGCCATCGTATTTGATACTCAGGCTACATTAGGTTTGTCAAACTCTACAACATTTTTGAGAAAGTCTCAAAGGCTGCATTTGGTGAGGTGAATGGCTGCAAGTTGCGCACCCCTGGTTTAAACCACGCTCAGTTAGTGCTGAGGGGCCCAAAGTGTGTCAAGAAAATACCCCCCAACACCATTACACCATCAACAACAGCCTGAATGGATCCATGCTTTCATTCAACATATTTACAATATTATTAAGTCCAAGTTTGGTGAGCTCTTGTGAATTATAGCCTCAGTTTGTCCTTAGCTGCCTACAGTGGCACCTGGTGTGGTTTTCTGTTGCTGTAGCCTATCTGCTTCAAGATTTGAGAGTTTAGAAATGGTGCTTCTTGTGCCTTCAGCATGAGGATTAGTTATTTGAGTTACTGTTGCCTTCCTATCACCTTCCTGCACTCTGGGTCATGACATCTTATTTCTCACCCTCTGTGAACATTTTCATCCAACTTTGGACCCTGAAAGCATCAACCTTTATCTCTCTAAAGCCTTGGTTATAATCATAATTTGTGATTAAATGGTGTAAAGGCATCTGTCCATTTAGTATTGACTAGTATTGAGAAACACATTTAATATTTTGATCGATTAAAGACCTTTTACAAGCATGAAACAGTGTTGTAATGCACCTTATGACAGTTATTACCTTCGCACTGAAATTTTAAAGGATATCGGCCTTATGTTACTTCACTAAAAGCTCCCTCCTCCCATCCATCCATAACTACACTGCCTATCCCTCCCTTTATAACAAACAGTACTCTCTGCTCGCTCTAAGCAAAGATCTGCTGCACAGGGACAGCAGTCTCCGATCTGCCCACAGGGGGGCAGCAGTGCGCACAAGCTGCTCGCGCTGCCATCACTGCAATGCAAGCCAAGGTCTCCTTCAAGGGCACCATCATATCTGCAAAGTCACATGTAAAGCAGGGAGAGGCTGCATGGGCGTTTTCACAGAGCTAGAGGAGAGGGAGAATGATCTTAGTCTGGACTCCTGTCACATTTATCCAATACTCTCACCCTGCTGTGGGTGCAAATCCTCAGAGTTCGAACTTAAAAAAAAGTGGAAAAATTGAATTAAAGTGTAAGAAAGACTGCTGACACAAGACTTTCTCTCAGCTGAGAGTCTGACGGACATATTTGCAATATTCTCAGCACAGTAGAATGAGGCTAAAATAAAGTCTGTTTGTATCCTGATGCATGTTTCTGAAGTGGATGTTTCTGAGAGCAGAGAGGTCATCATAACTCTCCTGCAGTCTTACCTTTTTATAACCATCAAATATGCATGGAGCCTCTGAGTGTGCGTTTAATGTATTCACTGATTTCCGCTGCACCGGAAAGCTCTCTATCAGCAGTTTGAGTGTTCAGCCTTGTGTGTGTGTGAGTGTGTGTGTGTGTGTGTGGCGCTCTCTCCAAGTGGAGGCACAGAAATAATCAATAAACACTGATTCATGGTCCACTGGAAGAAGACAGTCACCACAGACAGAGGAGTGAAACTGGAGGGCGTTTTTTTAAACTAATCTACAAAAACAAAACAGTTTGATGCCACGGGATATGTCGCTGTACCTGAGATCTTTACTGATGTCGACTAAAAACCTGAAGCTCAGAGAGAGAGATTCTGAAAATCTTAACCAATTCTTAAACATCACACAACAACAAATCAAGATAGATTTAAGCATTGTCCAATTGATCAAAATCCTTTAAAAATCCTTTAAATCTTTAGATATGGTAAATGGTAAATGGACTTGAGCTTATATAGCGCTTTTCTAGTCTTTGACTACTCAAAGCTGCTTTACACCGCAGGTCACTCTTACCCATTCACACCCATTCGCTCTCACATTCACTCACTGATGGTTCAGAGTTTCTATGTTCTATGTTTTTACATTATTTACACAGAAAATACTAATAAAACACTGATAAATGACTCACGTTTGTCTCTGAATACTCTCTCTGCTCTCCGGCTCAGTCAACTTACTTTCCGTACCTCCCCCTCAGGCAATCCAGTAATGTACTGTATATCACTGAAAAGCTCCACTTCTCAGCTTTCAGAATCAGCTGGAATTATTTGGATAGCGTGGATACTTGAGGAGTTACAGTAGTTTGAATCATGCACGTCTTTTTCGGCGACAGCTTCATCTGTGGAACAGGCTGAGCAAATCAGAGAATTTTTAGAGAATTTATTAAATTCTCTGCTGACATAATTTTACAACCAAAAAGGAGGACACGTCCGGGCAAAAGAGGACGTGTGGTCACCCTTAACTTAATATCATTTGCATCAGCACCTGTAATTGTGTTACATTTTGAGAAATTATTATTCTTACTTTACCTGTTACTCATAAAAGTAATATTATCAGATAATAGATTATTAGTGTATAAGACTCAGTGTAAAGTTTACTGGAAATACTCTTAAGTGTTCCTACGTCATATAGTGTTCACGAGCAAAGAATGACCACTGGACACCATGACATGACCTTGACCTACGACACTGAAAATCAAATCACTTCTTCTCTTTGTCTCTGAGGCATTAGTGCTAAGATGGAGCAAGCGGTGTTTCACAAGGCTTTGTAACTTTGACCTGTGACCTTTAATTTCTAAAATTTAATCATTCACTCCTCGGGTCAGAATGGACATTTGTGCAAATGTCGATGGAAATCCCCTCAGGTATCGCAGGTATCAGACTACATGATTTATGCATGATTATGGCCCGACCTGGCAGTCGTAGGGTTTCGGGACCTGTCCATCATGAGAATCGGTCGCTCCGACATAATGAACGGCAACAACAGACCAGACTGGGACGCCATTCTCAACAAAAACAATCATGCTGTCAGATCTTAGCATTACATATCCTTTTCTCATAGCAAAAGATGACTGAAAGGCTCTGTAACATTGACCTTTGACCTCTAATCTCGTCACCTCTTTGTTGAATATGGGTGTTCAGTTTAGTGAAATTCCCTTGAAGACTTTTGAGATTCAGCGTTAACACCTTCACCTGTACGAACATCCTGATGATGATAAACTGTGATCGTCACGGTTACAGTCCAAAGCTCCTCTTTAAGTAAAGATCCCTGGTCTTTACTTCAGCGGGGAATTCCTCCCACACCTTGCCTTGCTCGCTGGCTCGCTCTCCTCCATCCTGCGGTGATCGACATATGGGGGAACTGCACACACACACACACCGATACACAGTCTCTCATTGGACAGGAGCCATGGGTGGTTACTGTAAGACCGCTCCGTCAGCGCAATATTTATCACCGACGGGATGGATGTGTGTGTGTGTGCACTCGTGTGTGTCTATGTGAGGAGGATTTGGGTAAGTGACCAATAAGGTAAAGGCAGTCGGATGACTGCAGGTCATAAAGCTACTAACTACGACCCGTGAAGTATTGATCACTGCACCAGGCCCCACTTTAATCAGCCCTATTGCTACACAACATGAACACACACTCACACCAGCCTGTCCTGCACATGCAGATAAGAAGGGACAAAATCTTTGACACAAGAAACCAGGTTTATAAAAACAAGTCCCAAACCAGCAACTTATACATCTTATCTTTTAGACCAGTGATTCTCAACTGGTGGGACATGACCCAAAAGAGGATCATGGACCCTTTTTCAATGGGTCGCGAGTCTTTGCATGGGCAAAAAAAATGTCAGGAAAAAAGGGAAGGGGATTTTTTTATGCAGTGGAGTGCCGTCTTTTCACACTCTGTAACAGTAGGTGGCGATAATACCTGTAATGCTGTTGACATGTTTCGATCCGAAGGTGTTTGTTATAAATTCAATAAGAACGTACTCAGCTTTAGCTACGTATTTTTTATATTTTTAAGAATGATTTCTCATTAGTTGGACTTCTTTACTTCATGTTTGTCCATGAAAACTCTGTGGAGTCTGTTAAAAAAAGGCTGAAGTTGCTGAATTGTTTTTCGTAACAACCTCATGATAATGGCTTATTTGATGCTGCTGACTGATATTATTTCTTAAGACCTTGTGCGCCTAAGATGCACTTTTTGGTTTCAATTAAAATGCAGCTAGTTGAGCGTAAAAGGGTGTATTTCTCTAGCATCGCCACATGCAGGACATTTTGGTTTCTCACTAAATTTTTTTGTGTTGGCATACTGTGATATTCTGGACTATACCAGGTTCAAAGTGCAGCATATTTCAAATAAATACATTTTAGAAGTTGAAACTGTCTCTCGATTTGGGTTGCAGCTTGAAATTAAGGGGTGATGGTGGGTCCTGAAGCCAGACCAGTTGAGAAGCACTGTTTTAGACCACCTACCATAAAATCAAAGAATTTCATCTTTCAAAAAATTGTTTAAAACTAAAAATGTTCTTGTTATTTATTTGGCAAATAAAACTGAAACAACTAAAAAGTCCTTTTTCACACATATTCATCCAAAACGCCATGTTCTGTATGTTCTCTTTTGGCCTTGATAACAGCTTCGTGCCCTTCAGATTGAGATTTTTTTTTTGGGGGGTGGGACAGTATGCATTTATAGACATTTACATGAAAATTCATGGGATTATAGCCAAGTGGCTAATTTCCATTCCATCCCATTGGTAGGTCTTGCTCTAGATTCAACTTTTGTGCGGTCAATCTTCGAATCGACTAAATCCCAACTTTGCTTATACCTTATTTTTTTACAGACAAGAAGGTTTTTTAGTTCATACCTTTACATGTTTCGACGGAGATCTTCCGTCTTCGTCAGAATTGTCACCTGATGATAGTGTGACGTGTCCTTTTTCAGCTGATCTTACAGAGGCATGATAATCCTTTCAGATTTGACAGGTTGACCGCGCCTCCTGCTGTCTGTCCAGGGGTGTGACAGCATGTATGCCCCCTCATCCCGGTTCATCATCCTGTGGGCCGGCTACCTGATTTCTATTGCTTTCATGATCCTGTGTTGGGGTCTATTGCTCTCCGTGCAGATGACTTTGGCATTATCCCAGTCCACGATGTGATTTTCCCTCTTGCAATGATCTGTGATGGCTTAATTTTGCATTTTCTTGTAAAGCCTTGTCTTTTGTTGCTCGTGGCTGTCTTTTTTCCGTTTCCTTTTCACATTCCTTTTGATGTTTTTTTCTTTCCGTAAGATCAGCTGAAAAAGGACACGTCGCACTAACATCAGGTGACGCTTCTGATGAAGACGGAAGATCTCCGTCGAAACATGTAAAGGTATGGACTAAAAATCCTTCTTGTCTGTTTATTAATAAAGTATAAGCATATTATCAACACAGACATGATGAACCTTCTTGGACTATAAATCCCAAATTTGTTCAACAGGATTCAAATCCAGACTTTGACTTGGCCAGTCCATCAGGTCCAGTACTCCAGAGTCCTTTTTGGTTAATAGTCTCTGCACAGCTATAAAGTATGTTTGGGGTTGCTGTCTTGTTGGTATATGAACCCACGACCGATCAGACTAGTCCAAGAGAGATACCATGATGCACTAAGATGTGGTGGTAGATGTTCTTACTCATGATCTGTCCACGCTGTTTCCTCAAAAGGAGCCCCTGACCATGATGGAGTCTCCGCCGTGTTTCACTGTGGTATCAAACATTATCTAGTTCTTCTGTGGACATAAATACAACGAAACTTGGACTCATCCATCAAGACTTCCTTCTGCCATTCATCAACAGTCCAGCGTCTCTGTATTTGAATAACAGCTTCTGATAAATATATAAATATAAAGAAGAATAAGGAGCCCAGATGGTGATGGTCTGGACCCCTCAGAGTCCTTATCTCAACATCATAGAGTGTGTCTTGAATCAGGATCTGAGCCAGACTACATCCACACGAGATCTGAGGTTAGTTCTCCAACATGTTTGGAACAACCTGCTAACAGAGATCCTCCAGAGACTGTGCAAGTGTAACTAGAAAAACTAAAGCTGGTTTAAGGACAAAGGAAGGACACACCAAATTCTGATTTGACTTGGATTTCTCTTCTTACATGAAAGTAAGAGTGTAATGTAAACACTCCGGTGCTGCCTGCTTGCCCATGGTTGTGTTTCATGTGTGCCTCCAGTGTTGCTTTGTTTTGCCTCCTGCTGGTGCTTTAGTGTCACAGTGATGTAGGTCTGAAGAGGGTCTTTTTACCTCAGAGATTTCCTACCATTTCTTCACAAAAGACTCAATTTTTCAATGCACCCTGACATTCAGAATTCGGTGTTTTCCCTGTGATAATGTAAAAACATGGTGCTGGCAGCATGTAAGTCAATTTTGCACAGATCAGGTGCAGGACTTGTCCCTGTAATGATCATTTTTGAGGCACTTAGAATGGACGGGTGCTCCACCAATCCAACAAAGGGTCTGAAATCATCTGTGCTTTTTAATGAAGACATGGTCTGATATTCTAGCACAGCTGACTGCCAGAAAAATGTCCTGAATAATAGCAGGTGTGGTTTTCTGTTTGTTTTGTCGAGTAACTGCAGTCTTGGCAGCTCAGATCACTGTTTTTCATCCCAAATCAGACAGGTATTCATGACACAATCCTCTTTATGTGTCCCTCCAGTTTTGCTTTGTTTTGCCTCCAGCTTTGGTGTCTCAGTGACGCAGGTCTGGAGGGGGTCTTTTGACTATAACAGAGATTTTCTGTTGTTTCTTTACAAAAGGGTCCATTTTTTTTCTGTAGTAAATGGACTTGAGCCTTTAAAGCTCTTTTCTGGTCAGACGATATTTTTCATTTTTTATTCAACTTAATCAAATCTTTGCCGACTAGACACCAAAGACATGATGTAAACGGTCAAACACACACGCACATAGGACCTTTAAAGATCTGTCTTAAGGTTCCTCAGATAAAGGTGAACAATGGTTAAGAGTGCTCCAAAACATATAGCTGCTCCACTTTGGCCTCAAACATTTGGTCATATGTGACACAAACTTTTTTTTTTTTGTAATAAACAGCCGAGTAGAGATCCCGCAGAGGAAACTAGAATCTCTGATCATAAACTTTTGTTCTAAACTGAGAAAGCTGTTTTTCATAAGTGTTTCTTATAAATAAGATTGTTGTTCTTTAATCTTCAGACTCCTCACATGATTCTGTTAAATAAGGCCAACAATGGCCCTAAAATAATAAATATAATGCCTTTTTAGCTTCTTCTTCACAATAAATGTTCTACTTTGTAGTATTTTGTTTAGAAAAGCTCTCTGCAGAGGTATTTAACAGATCATTATTATGACTCTCAGGAACGCTGGTGCTAATACAGCGAGTTTATCCGCCAAGTCAGACAACAGAGGGGTTTCTAATTTAAGGGAGCTCGCTTTTAGCCAAACACCACCGGCTCTTAATTAGGATGACTTCACAGAAAACACACACACTTCCCCGGCCTCTTCTCTGCTCGCTCTCAGACCCGTCAGCTCCCCCTCTTTACTCAAAGAAGTTTGATTCAGGACAGCTCGTTTGTGATCTGCTGCGGCTGTTTTGTTGGATGATTGGCTGTTTTGTGATTTTGAGGAGCATTTTGTTAAAGGGGGAAACAGACAGGGAAATGTTTAATTGTAAAATCAATATTCTTTCCAATTTAACCATCAATAAAAATACATTTCAAAGGGAAACAGCTTCTCGGTTCTCATCAGTAAATGTGATTTCTCTCCACCCCGGCTCATAGGAGGGTACACACATTCACACAAATACACACCAGAAACCCACACACTCTTACACAAACTAGGCGGCTCTCTAAAAGCTGCATGGGAGTGGTGAGTAGTCTCATATCTCATGCATCACTCTCCACGCTGGCTCCTCTCGGTCCCCCTCGTGCTCTGTACTCACCTGAAGCAGAAGTCTGTTCAGCTCTGCAGTCTCTCCAGCTCCTCCACTCCAAACAAGCGGGCCGAGCACTTCAAATGTTGTTTCAGTCCGAGGATAAAGAGGATTGTGTCATGAATACTCGTCTGATTTGGGATGAAAAACAGCGATTTGAGCTGCCAAGACTGCATTTACTCGACAAAACAAACAGAAAACCACACCTACTATTATTCAGGACATTTTTCTGGCAGTCAGCTGTGCTAGAATATCAGGCCATGTCTTCATTAAAAAGCACAGATGATTTCAGACCCTTTGTTGGATTGGTGGAGCACCCGTCCATTCTAAGTGCCTCAAAAATGATCATTACAGGGACAAGTCCTGCACTTGATCTTTAAAAAATTACTTATCACAGGAAAAACACCAAATTCCGAATGTCAGGGTGCATTGAAAAATTGAGTCTTTTGTGAAGAAATGACAGAAAATCCCTGATCCACACATAAGGATTTTCTAATTATGAAGAGAATTTTTATCTGTTAGAGACCCCGCACATGAAGATAAAAAAAAAATCAGGCATTGAACAGTTTTGATCGTACTGTGTGTGGTGTTCTCAGATAACCTCAACACAGCACACCACACACATAACCATTCTGTCCCACCACCGATCTAGGATCTAGTCCTCCAAGACAGAAATCTCATGTGATTAAACGTGATCTAACAGAAACAAAGAAGAATCATAGCAACAACCGAAAAACACAACACACAACATGGAAGAGGACATACGAGGAGAGGGAATGATTGTGGTCTTGGGACTATTTTTGACAGAAAAATCCTGAACTAAAAAAAGAAAAGGCTGTGGAAAAAATCCTGGAGACAGCGTGAACACGTGAGCTGGTCCTCCGAACATTATGTTTCAGGTCGGCCATGATTGTTTTTATTTACGCCTGCTTTATCGTTCCTCAGTCAGCTTGCTTCTTGATTGGCTACTTTCATGTCACAATTAATGGAGTCATTGCTAGGAAGTCGTCGGCTTTCCCCACGCACGAAGACTTTTGGTCGTAAAAATTGAACAAGTTTAATAAATATGATTGTCGGCCCCGACCTGTTTCCGAACTGATTATCGGGACAAATTCAGTCTTAACACACCTCAGACCACAGGATAATTTAAAGGATAATCTTATAAAACATAAGAAAATCCGGTGTTTGCCGTCCTTGGTTGGGAAGTAAGAAAATTGGGACAAAAACAGCCCGATAATCTTTATGTGTGTACCCCGCTTAAAGCATTGGCTTGAGGTAAACAAAGCAAAACTGGAGGCAACATAAAACTCAACTAAGGGCTAGCAGGCAGCACAGAAGTGTTTATATAGTCCATTAACGTGGACTAACGTTCATGTTAAAAGAGAAATCCAAGTCAAATCAGCATCTGGTGTGTCCTCCCTTTGCCCTCAAACCAGCTTTAGTTTTTCTCGTTACACTTGCACACAGTTTCTGGAGGACCTCTGCAGGTAGGTTGTCCCAAACATGTAGGAGAACGAACTCCAGACCATCACTGAGCACTTGATTCTTCTTTTTTCTGAAGGTAGTTCATGACATTGGCTGCACACACCAAAAACTCAGATCTCGGCAAGTGTGTTTATTTTCAAGTCAGAAATATCTAAAACACTTATTCTAATCCACAATCACTTGACAAGCCTAGATAAATATCTTACAATAGAGAATAAAAAGAAAAATTGGCATTTAATTGTTTGTAATGATAAGGAAATACCTGCCAATGAAACAAGCAGAAGTTTTACTTAGTAAGGGATGTAATTTGTGGTTTAATAACCTTTTGGGTGGACACCTACAAATTAAATTTGACTTTTCTCTTTGGCAGATAATTGTACTTATTAAAAACAACTCAAGCCTTATTTTTAGTTTTTATAGCTACAAATAGGATGTAAACCCAGACATGTCAGGAAATTGTGGCTCACAATAAATCAAGCAAGATTTTTTTACTTGAAATTGGACAAATACACTTACTTAAATCTGTGTTTATGCTGTGTAAGTTTAGGTCAGCACAATGAATGGGGCTAATCAGATGGTACTGCATAATGCATAAGTATCTGCTTGTACTTTTCAGCATTGAGGACACCATAAACCTGATCAAATCAACAACTACATTGGTAAAAAGCAGCTTTAAACTTGCAAGGAACCTCCACCTTGCCTCACTTCAGCTCCTCAGAGAACAAAATGTCGTCTACAGATAAATATTTAAAATTCTGAAACATCATCTTGGAGCATCTGCAGCCATTTTCTGCACACAGTCTGTTTTTATGCATTGCTGAGTCACCTGGCCTTGAATCCATGTCAAAGGTGTGGATTTTTGGCAGCATGAGGACCAAATCTGGCCAGGCTTCTCCAGAAGTGGACAGGTGTGTCTAGGTCCCAATGGTTTCTGCCAGTTCTGATGGAGCTGCTGGATACCACCTGATTCAAAGGAAGCATCATATGTCTTTCATCTGCTGCACTGAGGTTCCTTGGTTGACCACTGCATCGACAATCATTTCTTGAGCTTGATGTAGTAAAACCACCTTGCATCCCTGGTAGAAGAGTTTGGCTGTTCCTCACTCCCACATGAGGAACATGAAGATCATTGGAATCTGTTTGGTATCATTGGTTAATCAGACACCTAACTATATTCCCACTACAGAAACAGAAAAATTCAGGTTTCTCCTCGGCTGACTCAATTTGTCTTTGATAAATGGATAAAACGATATAATGTTGAAGTATTCCTACTTGACAGTACTTTTTCTCACCTCCCTAAAACTTTTGCACAGAACTATCTATTGTTGTGATTATGATTCACTGTTTTTTCTCCACCCTAGAGCCACCACACTGAAAAAACTTAAGGTGAGAGTAATTGTCCAATATCAAGACAAAAATTCTGACTAGACATAATCTAAGCCACAATTTCCTTACATGTCTGGATTAAGATCTCATTTGAAGATATAAAAATTACAATTAAGGCCTCAGTTGCTTGTAATAAGTGAAATAATCTTCCAATGAGACAAGACAAATTTAACTTGAAGGTTGTCTTAAAGTGAAATGTTCCATCCAGAGCAGATATTAAACCTGAATTTAAGACCCTCACAGAGTCAAACTTTCCTTGTTTCATTGACTGATATTTTCTTATCATTACAAGCAAATCAATGCCTGATATTTGCCTTTCATTCCTTAAAGTAAGATATTTATTTTGACTTGTTGAGTGAATGTGGATTAGAATAAGTGTTCTGGATATTTTTGACTTGAATGTTGACAAACACACTTGCCTATCTGAGTTTTTGCAGTGCACACATGCCATTCTAGTTGTGATTCTACCATCTTGTTCCTCCGCTGACAGCCTCTCCCTGTTTGCCAGCCTGTGTTTGAGTTATTGCAGTGCAGTCACCTCCCCGTGTCTGTCTCAAAGAAGCATCTGTTTAGACGGGATGACCTGTCAGAGGTGTGCTGCAGGGAACTGCCTCCGGTGCAGTTTGTGGATGCAGGTGAACACAACACTTTGGTCCTGATCCAACTCTCCGTGCCGCCTTTAATTCTCTTTGGAGGGCGGTTGGGATGAGAGAGCAGGATGACTTCATGATGAAGGGCTGATTTAAGAGTACACAGCAGGCTGTTATGAGGCTACAATGGTGTACAAACAAACAATCATGATGTGTATAAAAAGTACTATACTGCAGGAGCTATGAGCTTATTTCCCTGAAAACTACATGACACAATATTGGTGTGCTGGCTGAACCAGTGACTGTGTAATCTGGTGACCTTTAGCTAACTGTGTGTCTGTGTTTGTACACTCCTGATCAAAATCTTAAGAACAGTTGAAAAATTGGACAGATTTGTATTTTACACTGTTGGATCTTAAGAAGGTGCTAAGGAGAGCCTCAAAATGCAAAAAGAAGAAATGGGAGCAAGAGATTAACAATTTTGAGCAAGCAATTGTCATGAAACGTTTCTCAAAAAGAGCTGAAACAAATGAAATACACCAACACCGTAGGCCAAATAGGCAATAAGGTTTAATTGTTACCAGGCAGAGTTCGGTACACAAAAGAGAGTCCGATCAGGCAACGGGTTCCAAAACGTGAGCCAAAGGCAAGGTCAAAAAACAAGCACAGTAATACACGGCAAGACTTGACTATGAGGAATGCTGGGACGAAGACTGTTCAGTACGACGAACTGGCACACAACAGTGGGAGACATGAGGTTAAATACAAGAGGTAATGAGGAGTGATGGGAGACAGGCAGGGTGAAACACTCAGGAGGCAGGTGTGACAAGACGGGGGCAGGGCAGACAGGAACAGATCTGCAACAGAGACTAACACGGGTTAGTGTTTCAAAATAAAACAGGAAGGACAAGACAAAGGACATGAGTGTGCAAAAATAAAAAAAAACTTGACCGACATGACAGCAATTTATTGAAAACAACAATTAAGCTGAAATAGTCTGTTCATCGGCTGATCAAAAGTTTAAAACCACAGCTCAAAAACAGAAAACCCCCTCAAAACAGAGATAAAGGTGTCAAATAGGACTCAGTAATGATGAGCTCCACCGTTTACATTCTTTAAGGCAGGACAGACTGATCAACCAATCAAAGTGGAGAAGAGGGCCTTAAGGGGGCAGGGCAGGGCAACTCAGTTCAAGTCCTGATCAAAACATACTTGAAGGATGGTTTGGAAGCTGGGGAGATGTAAGCTGACTTCCTGGGAAACAGCTGTCTGAAAGTGGTTGGTCCTTTGTCTAAAGAGTGTAGGGTTTACACCCTTGCCCCTTATACTTCATCACACATATACATCTACGAATAAAGTAGAGCTAACGTTGCACTAAAAAATCTCAGATCTGAGTGTATTTGTCTAATTTTAAGTAAAAAAAAAACCTCACTAGACTGATTCTAAGCCACAATTTCCTTACATGTCTGGACTGAGATATTATCTGATGATGTAGAAACTAAAGATAAGGCCTGAGTTGCTTGTAATAAGTAAAATAATCTGCTAATAAGACAAGACAAGTAAAACTTGAAGGTTGTCTTAAAATTAAAATTTTCCTTGAGATCAGATATTAATTAATTAAATTTAATTTTAATTTAAGACCCTCACTGAGTCAAACTTGCCTTGTTTCATTGGCAGATATTTTCTCATCATTACAAGCAGTTCAATGACGTATTTTTGCCTCTCCTTCTTTACAGTAAGATATTTATTTCGACTTGTTAAGTGATTGTGGATTAGAAAAGGTGTTTTAGATATTTTTGACTTGAAAATAGACAAACGCACTTGTCTAGATCTTAGTTTTTGTGATGTAATGATTTTCTATCCTTTTGTCATTCCCTCTTTAAAAGTGTTTGTTAAAGCCATGTGGGGTCCCCGAAAGACTTTTCTGTCTTCTTTCTTCCCTGATTCACAGAATTTGAAGATGGATAATTATTTTAGATACCTAACTGAAAATGTATTTTGCATTTACTCCACCTTTTGTGGATTAGAAAAGGTCTTTTAGATATTTTTGACTTGAAAATAGACAAACACACTTGCCTCAATCTGATTTTTTGCAGTGTGCTGGTGCTGTAGATGAGTCGTCAGGGATGATGAATGGGGAAGAGCCTAACTTGGCTTTGATTCAGTGTTAAGGTCACTCAATTATTAATAACCTATTATTTTGTCCCTAATTTTGTCCGCCTCATTTGAAAGCATCCTGTGATAAATCACAATTTGGCTCTCAGAAAGTGACAAATTAATGTGGCCTAACAGAAGATTCCTGCTCTGCATCTGATCAACTTTGAGACTAGTATCGTCAAAGTTGTTCATCCCAGCTCTACAGATGACTCCATTTTCACTCAGATATTGATGGGTAAGTTTGCCTAGTTTATGGGTCCCTTTTGGAGGTCACATGAGCAAGAGGATGGTCCCATGTGCATGACACTCTGAAGCAATAGAGCCTCCTAACAGGTTTGATTCGATAACTGTGTGTAAAACGTTGTGATTCAAACACAGATCCGTGCTCCTGCTGTCTACCGCACTACCTTTGTGCTCATATTTGGTCGTATTGTGGGCGTAAATCCGCCTCCTGCTGTCCTGTCACGTTCTCCTCTTCCCTGCATTGCTCCGTGACAGCTCTACCGCACAAGCTTTCTAGGGCACGACGTGCTCGGCTCTGGATGCTTTCCAAGTGTTTTTGTAGAGGAGAGTGGGGGGTCCAGCCTCCTGCGGTATTTTATTCCTATTTCAGACAGGTACAGGCAGAGCTACAGAGCGGAGCGGAGGCAGAGATAGACTTTCAGTGTTCTCCTCCAGCAGTAAGAGAGTGTATGTGTGAAATATGCAGCCCGGTGACCGGAGCAACGGGGCATATAGGGGACACAGAGTGCTCGCAGAGTCCGAGGTGCCTGTCATGTTTTTCCATCGACAGACGGCTCGGCGTTTGTTACCTGCTGCACTGTGACGGGGCTGTGACTCACTCCCCTTCCTCTCCTTTTGTCCAACATCCACAAAAATCGACCACTTTGAAACTTGTTTATGCTTCAGACACAAGAAAACTGGAGTGTTTCCAGTCGTCCCGCAGAGCTGTTTCCTTCTCTGCTCCTGCAGGCCTGCTGTTGGACCTCAGGGAGTGAATGATCTCTGACACCACAATATGTCGAGCTCGGTTAAAAGCTGAGGAGAGGAACCACAGAGCTCCCGTTTGGTGTTTGTACTGTTGGGTTGTGTGGTTTAATCTGCTTTGTGCAGCTGCAGCCTTCATTTGCTGAACAAAAACATGAATATAAATGTTCATTAACATCCTTTTTCAAGAAAAAAATGAAACGATGACCAGCTCAATCAAATCAGTGTTAATTTTGACAGCACTTTTTAATTTAGCTTTAGTTATAGTCTTTTACCTAAAATACCTTTTAGTTTTAGTCATAATTGAGTCATCTAAATTGTTTTAATT
The DNA here is from genome assembly GCA_037902135.1 of Cetoscarus ocellatus. Lineage (NCBI taxonomy): Eukaryota > Metazoa > Chordata > Actinopteri > Labriformes > Labridae > Cetoscarus > Cetoscarus ocellatus. The sequence goes on along the minus strand of JBAMNC010001240.1, from coordinate 1,622,949 downwards.
TCAGTCTAGTTTAGCTGACGAAATCTACTGTAAATTTAGTTGACTATAATATGAAGTGTACGGAGCCCCTAAAGGGACATCGGCAGAAAAAAAAAAAATTATGAGTTACTCGTGCGCAAGCGATAGTTTCCCGTGCGCACAAGAAAAACGAGGGAAACAAGGGAATGGGAAATTATATTGTGCTCACGAGAAAGTTCTCGTGCTCACGAGAAACCAACAGTGGGTGCTCTGACTTGGACTTTTCGGGTCAATAACTCATCAATGAAACAACGTAGCTACTAACGCGACTCCTCTTTTTAATCACTGTAATGAAGACTGTGAGCTACAACCTTGTTTCCCTCAAAACGACCTATCGTCTGAGCCAGACAACTGTGCATGAATGGCAGTCCAGTGCACACAAAAATCCCCTTCAAAATTAAAACACTGGATTTTCTTCTAACACTTTTTTCCCGGGCAAAGACTCAAGACCTACTGAAAAACAGCCCACGACCCAACAGTTGAGAATCACTGACCTAGATGACTACTCTAATATTCCATAGATTTTGGGACGTGGAAACAGGAAGCGCTAAAATGCAAACACTCTTTCCTTCAAAAGTTCTCCACTGGATTGATATCTGGTGACTGTCATGTTGAAGAAACGGTTGGAGATGATCAGAGCTTTGAGGCATGGAGCGTTATCCTGCTGGAAGCATCCATCAGAAGATGATGCACTGCGGTCATAAAGGTATGGACATGGTCAGCAACAATACTCAGGTGGGCTGCCCTTGGCAAAAAGTAGTATACTTGAAGTTCATTTTATTAAGTATGCTCGAGTATAAGTATAGCAAGTATACTGCGGACCATGTACTTGTAGTGCACTAGAAAGTATACTAATTTATTACTTCTTCAGACTAAATTGGAAAATTTTTAAGTTTATAAAAGTATACTTTAAGTTTACTTTATAAGGTCATTTTAAGTTTACAAAAGTACACCTTTAAGTATACAACAGGTGCACTTATCTATTTACTACTAGTGTACCATGTATATTATTCTAGTCCACATTTTAGTTTATTGAAGTATACTTAAGGTATACCCTAAACCCTCATGAAAGGGACTAGAACTTGAGCGATAAAGCCAAGTAAAATGTTTCTTTGTTTATGTTTTTTTTTAGGTACATAAAGATAATGCAATTGAGCACACATACTATTTACTGTAAACTTTTAAACTCCAGCACTATATGATCATGAACATGTAAGTTTACAACAGGGGTAATACCTCAAAGCAAATGTGTGTAGAGAAAAACATTTTTATTCTGCTAAATTGAATGTAAGCACAATGACTTGACCTTATAAGTGTACTGCCTCAGTTTTAAGTATAAAATAAGTATACTTGTAGTACACTTGAATAAAACTACTTTTTGCTAAGGCTGTGGGGATTAAACCATGCTTGAGGAGCCCGAAATAGGCCAAGAAAATATCTCCAACATCATCACTCCACCAGCAGCAGCCTGAACCACTGAACCAAGGCAGGATGGATCCATGCTTTCATGATGTTCACACCAAATTCTGACCCAACCACCTGAATGTGGAGCAGAAATCTGGACTCATCAGACCTGGTGCTGAAAATTCAATGTAGTATTTGCACTGGAGGTTTCTGCAAAAACCACACAGTGCATAAATATCTGAAATTTAGTTGATAAACAAACAAAACTACCTTGCAGGAGTTAATCATGTATCAAAAAAAGGCTTCAACTGCTTATTAAGGGTGACCAATCATAGTTTTACTTTGGCTGTTTGTTTCCTTGATGGACAAGCAAAACCGAGTCGTGGTGTTAAGATGTGTGAGTTCGCTGAAAGCCAGTGCCGTGATCAATGATCCTGTGAGCTGCTCGGTTCACACAGCCCCTTTACAGCCGACTGTAAATCCCAGAGGCAGGCGGTCAAGCGGTCAGTCAGTCAGTCCGTCTGCTCACTGCATGCTGGAGCCGCGATGCCTTTACGCATTGCAGCAGTGCACACATCCCTCTGTCTGGGACCACAGAGATCCTGTATGGGATGATGGACACACACACACACACAGTTACATGCAACCCCCCCCCCCCCCACCTTCCCTCCCTCTTTCTCTCTCTCTCATCACCTCCCCCCTCTCCCCGCCTTCAGAGTCTCTGGAGGGCTCAGAGTGCAGCAGAGATGATGGACGGACGGTTAATATCCAACTCTAACGACTCCTCCCCTCTGAGTTCACCGAGGAGCCCGACAGAGGCCACCGTGTCCTTCATGAAGAGGGGGACGAGCCCATGGTGGATGAAGTAACACTGATATGGTTTGAAGCATTCAAATGTAAAACAGAGATAAACTATAAGTCATTAATAATGGAGAGAAATATGAATCCCCACACTGAGTGTTGAAAAGACAGGAAGGACATAAGCCCACTGCGCACTGATTCAACTATTTCAGCCTGAATCTTCGTCAAAGAAACAGGATTTATGAAGCTCTGGTAGGTTCCTTTATAATCCAAACAGGATACAGATGTGGGCAGGGTTGAGTTTTTATATGATAATTTGTCTGGTAATGCAAATTTATTCTTTAAACAGTTTCAATGCCTAAACAGCTCCTGAATTATAACTTTTCAAGAGAAAAGCATCAATGATGATTTTTCCTGTTAAACCTCTGATGTCCATGTCTTAAGGTCTTTGCACACTGAAGCTGTTTCATTCATCCAAACTTACTGCGTTTTTTGCATCCTTCACGTCATTTACGAGGGATTTTTGCCCACACTGAGCTGCACCTGACACACCAGATGGACCATTCAATATATGTCACTAGTCCGCGGAGGAAAGAGCTCATAGAAAGTGTTTGGGGAGGGCAGAACCTTTCAAAAGCATACCCAGCAGGTGACTGGACGATCGCTACTTCAGTCACATTCTTATGGGCCAATCAAAAGCCTCGTTTCCACCAGAGGGTTCAGTTCAGTTCGTCTCGGTACGGCTTGCTTTTTGTGGCGTTTCCATAGCCTAAAACCGGGACAGGACCCCTTATAAGCGAACCGTACCGTCCTACTTTTTGGGAACCTTCTGTTGGGGTGCCAAGCATACCGATCTGACCCCAGAAGTTGGAGCTAGAAACACTGCAGCCCGTTGATTGGTCGAAGGAGACGTCACTTCCCGTGCGACAGCGGTAATAAAGAACAACACAGCCCCGCCATGTTTAAATTTCCACTCGTCTTCGTGAAGATAACTCTCAAGGCTTTTTTGTTTGGAAAATGGCATCAAGATCGAGCGTCCCACGGTCTACTGTGGAGGTGCAGACCTTCCTCAGTATTCTCGGTGAAGAGAATCGTTGCTCTTTGTTTACTGTGTCGCGTTTTCTTCTTTGTTGTATTTAATAGCTGGATACACTATGTCGCGCTGCTATGACGTCATGCTATCGGCATCCGGCTTACACGCCGCCTACCAAGTAGGGTACAGCTGGCTGTGGAAACGCAACCAGGATCAGGCTTTACCGATCCGGGATCCGGCCTAAGCCAAACCGTGCCGATCCATACCGGACCACTTGGTGGAAACGGGGCTAAATAATACAGTGTGTGAGTGCTACTGCCACGGTGTAGAGGAAAGAGTGTGAGACACTATGTAGACCAAATTCTCCAAAACATGTCAGAAGTAGGGGTGTAATGATCCATCGATCTGGATCAATACATCGATTGGTTAAACAATGACCCAATCAAATCGATGGAAACTCAAAACATCGATCAACATCGTCATCTTCAACACCTTTATTTTGAAATTCTGACAGTATATCTGTTGCACTGCTTCCGCCCAATAGTGCCTCGTTCTGAAGTTTCAACTTTACAGGGCTCTCAAGTCTCACGCATTCAGTGTATGAGACGCGTACCTTTTCGCTCTCTCACACACCACACCCAGTATTTCTCCTGCTTTAAAATGTACTGTGTAGCGCCCACCGAGTAACACTGCTATATGCTAACGTGTAGCAACACGCTCTTAGCATCAAAGAGCTAAACGGGAGCTTGACATGTCAGCCAATCAGAAAATAGCACTGCTGTATCCGGGTAAGATACGGTCGATCTGACAGCAGAGGATGCATACTGCACACACACAACGGGAGTAATCACACGAGTACAGTAAGGTATCTCATAATTTGATTTTGTAGCGTGCTGATTAAAGAAAATACTTATTGTATGAAAGGAAAACAGTGAGAGCTTATTCTTATTCTTCCTCCACACCTACCATTAAACAGTGAAGCAAAGTCTAAAAACACCTGACTACTAATTAACCCAATTTTAATTTTAAACATGATTAGATCATACAGATTGTTATAATCCTCTATAACCTATCATACCCAAAGGTCAGCACATCGTTTCACATTTCAGTAATAAAACCGTCAAAACTTAGAAATTGCTTTGTATTTTTTTTCTTGCTTTAGGTGAAATGTAGCTGATTGTGTTCAATGTGTGTATAATATCGTCTTAAATTGATTGAAGGCCCCTGAATCGTATCGTGGCAGACTTTGTGACATCGCCAAATATCGTATCGTTGTCCAAAGAATTGATATCGTATCGTATTGTCATGAAACTGGTGATTTACACCCCTAGTCAGAAGTGGAGCGAAAATATCCTTTCTATGGAGAGGTGCTTTCAGTTCTGTTATTTCCCTTAGCAAAAAGTAGTTTCTTCAAGTGTACTACAAGTATACTTATTTTATACTAAAACTGAGGCAATATACTTGAAGTTTACTTGTTATATACACTGCCTGGCCAAAAAAAAGTTGCCACCTGGATTTAACTAAGCAAATAGATATGAGCCTCTTATTGGATAATTACTGCATGGGCGATTATCTTTCAGCTGCCAACAAGTTATTTATTCCCAGCTGATGCATTGAGTAGCTTCTCATTTCTTAAACAACCATGCTGAAAGACACATCCTGTGTTCATGGAAAAGATGTTAGTCTGTTTAAGAAGGGTCAAATCATTGGCATGCATCAAGCAGAGAAAACATCTAAGGAGATTGCAGAACTACAAAAATCGGGTTAAGAACTGTCCAACACATGATTAAAAACTGGAAGGATAGTGGGGAACCATCATCTTCAAGGAAGAAATGTGGTCTGAAAGAAATCCTGAATGATCGTGATCAGCGATCACTTTAACATTTGGCCAAATCGAAGAAAAACAACAGTAGAACTCAGGGGAATGTTTAATAATGAAAGTAAGAGCATTTCCACATGCACAATGTGAAGTGAACTCAAGGGATTGGGACTGAACAGCTGTGTAGCCTTAAGAAAACCACTAATCAGTAAGGCTAACCAGAAAAAAGGCTTCAGTTTGCTAGGGGGCATAAAGATTGGACTCTGGAGGACTGGAAGAAGGTCATGTGGTCTGATGAGTCCAGATTTACCCTGTTCCAGAGTGATGGGAGCATCAGGATAAGAAGAGAGGCAGGTGAAGTGATGCACCCATCATGCCTAGTGCCTACTATACAAGCCTGTGGGGGCAGTGCTATGATCTGGGGCTGCTGCAGTTGGTCAGGTCTAGGTTCAGCAACATTATGGCCCAAAGAATGAGGTCAGCTGACTACCTGAATGTACTGAATGACCAGGTTATTCCATCAGTGGATTTATTCTTCCCTAATGGCACGGGCATATTCCAAGATGACAATGCCAGGATTCATGGGGCTCAAACTGTGAAAGAGTGGTTCAGGGAGCATGAGACATCATTTTCACACATGGATTGGCCACCACAGAGTCCAGACCTTAACCCCATTGAGAATCTTTGGGATGTGCTGGAGAAGGCTATGTGCAGTGGTCAGACTCTCCCATCATCAGTACAGAATCTTGCTGAAAAATTAATGCAACACTGGATGGAAATAAATCTTGTGACATTGCAGAAGCTTACTGAAACAATGCCACAGTGAATGCATGCTGTATATAAAGCTAAATGCGGTCCATCAAAATATTAGAGTGTGTGACCTTTTGTTTTTGGTGGCTACTTTTTTTTGGCAAGGCATTGTATTTAATATACGTAAGAATAGTATAGTGAAGTATACTTGGCTTAGTACATGGTCCGTAGTATACTTGCTACTTATACTCAAGCATACTTAACAAAATGAACTTCAAGTATACTACTTTTTTGCTAAGGGCTGTTTTCATTTAATAAATACGTTTTGTCCAGATCTGACAAAACTGCTACTTAAGTTGTTAGCATCCATGAAATCTCTTTGCAAGCAGTCACTTTCTGCTGTCATCTCAATCATCGTTGAGTTGCTGTCAATTGGAGCTTGGCAGAATGGATCTGCCTGATTACAGATGTTGAATCAGGCCAAAGCTGCAACTAAATATCCCCCAACAAATGGCTGCACCAGACAAAAAGTAAATCATCCGTTGACTGGATCCATGATGGTCAATCAGGCCTTAAAGGGACCTGGTCAGCCTGGGCCCCAAACAGATGAGCTGAAAACAGTGTACAGTAGAAAGGAGAGACGGCAATCTCCACACCCAGTCCTAAACTAAGGGTACGCTGCATGACGCATCCCAAACCCTGAACATGTGTTGACTCCCAAAGATGAATCAGAATATGATTCACACAAGTCTTTTTGCTTTTTTATCCCAGGACTTTTTGTCTCAGAACCTTAGACAATGTGTGTGTTGCTGATTTTTTAAAAGATACGAAAAAAATATGTTCTGAGGACATCAGAAACCAGAGTGAACTTGCTGAAAGAAACAAAATAAAAGGCACTCAGATCTGCCTGCAAGCCAGCTAAATGAAGTGTGCACTGAAGAATGTTCTCACACTGAAAGCATTTAAAACTTTGAAGCATTTTAATAAAAAAAAAAAATATATATATATATATATTCACAAGCTACTGTTAAATTTTTTACTTGTACATTTTTACAATACGATTGACAATGTATGTTATGCAACTTATACAGAAATGGAAAATAAATGGAAACTGTCCCTGAGAAAAGCCAAGCAATTAAGCATTACCTGACTGCCATCTTCTGCCATCATCCATTTGTCCTTACACATCAGTCAGCCATTTTATATTTAGAATTAGCTCACTGCAAAAAACTCATATCTCAGCAAAGGGTTTGTCTATTTTCAAGTCAGGAATAACTAAAACAGTTATTCTAATCCACATTCACTTAGCAAGTCCAGATAAATACCCTACTACAGTGGATAAAAGGCAAAAATAAGCATTGAACTGCTTGAAATGATAACAAAATATCTTCTAATAAAATAAGCATAGTTTGACTCAGTGAGGGTCTTAAATTCAGGTTTAATATCTGCTCTGGATTAAAAAAATCATTTTAAGACAAGAAAATTTGTCTTGTCTCAATGGCACGTTTTACTTATTACAAGCAATTCAGGCTTTATTTTTAGTTTTTATATTTTCAAATAAAATCTTAATCCAGACACGCAAGGAATTTGTGGCTTAGATTGCCGAGTGAAAATTTTTTGACATGAAATTGGACAAATACTCTCGCCTAGATCTGAGTTTTTGCAGTGCTGAGGGCCAACTCAAAGTGTACTGTGGGCTGCAGTTGGACCCTTGACCACGGTTTGGACACCCCTGGTTTATATGTTTTCATGAGAATGAAGATGTGTTTACAATTTCACGAGAGGACAGACTCACTTTTTAAATGAAGGAGGCAAACCCACCTTTTCAGAAATGTATTGAAGTTGTGACATGAGGATCTGTTTCATATATAAATAAGCATAAATCAGTCTCTAATCCAATCAGATCACATTTAATTGTTAAAAATGAATCTGGTTACTGAACATTTTCACACCAAGCAGCTACAACACCTGCTCCAGAGGTGAAGAGGATCACTGCGCTCCTCTGAAGGTACCTTTAACAGTGCAGGCGCTGATGTATGAACCCTTTGTGCTATTCTGGGATGGTTACTGTGTGGACACTCACAGGGTCCACAGGAGAATATGGTGTAAGAGCAGGCACTTAACAACGATGGTTACTTCAACCCTGTCAGCCGCTCTCAAGGACATTTGTGAAAACGTCAGCCCGGCCCGCGGGGTTTGAAGGTTTGGCTTGTGGAAGTAAATCACCTCTCAGTTACAAAAATGTAGAGTGTTTCTCAAATCCAATTACCTTTGGGTTACAGAATGTAAATATGTGCATGTATATTCACATTTGCCTTTTGGTTTGTGCAAACACGAGCTCATTATGGTCTGCTGGAGTCAAAGATTAATAGATGTCCTGGATATTTGCTGATGCAGCTATTTAGAGGGAGCACAGTGGAGAAGATATTGAACCAATTGTGGTTCAAGCACATCATCAAAAGCAAAATATGTAAGGACTTGTTAAAACTTACATATTTTACTCCTTTTTCAACAAGTTTATATCAGTCCCAGATGTCCATGCAACATATTTTTGAAGATTCCTGTCTTAAAATCTTCTCAGTTGTTGGATTATGGCATGCCTATAAACCCCTCTGTTTCAGCCCAGCTCAGAACAGGCTGTTTTAGTGTAAATCCTCATGCGCTTTGTCTAACTGTGTCCCTTAAACCTTGAAATAAACTTACTGTTAACTACGTGGACATGCACACGATGGCTGCCACATTGATCACACATTGATCCAGACTTAGACGCGAGCGGCAGTCCACACGTCACCAGTAGGCTCAGTGTAGAGGCAGAGGACAGACAACAGACCGATCACAGCTGCAGAAACAAGAACAGAAAGTTTAAAAGACAAACTGATAAATCAAGACCACGATCATCAATATCTGAATAATGTAAGAGACCGACAGACACAGACTTGATGGATTAATTGTCAAGGAATAACCCAAAGGAAACTAACAAAAAACAAAGATGCAGGACCCAAATGCAGCTTAAACCAAAAAGGGCTTTGATCCAAACTTAAACAGGATCAAAAACTCAAATAAAACAGTCCTTAACCAAAAGTCCAAACACAAAAACAATCCTTAACCAAAAAGCTCAAAACATACAAAGCAAAGTTCCAACAGAAACTACCTTAAACTCTGGAGGAAAAACACGAGGAATCACAGGAGACCTGGTGAGGAGGAAGACAAATTACCCAACAAAGAGAAAAGGTAAAGCAGAGACTAAATACACTGGGGAAACAATCAAGCACAGGTGAAACAATCACACAGGTGGAGGGAATCATCATCAAGGAGACACAGAAGGGAGGGCAGGAAAACACCACGAGGAACAAAGGGATTTCAAAATAAAACAGGAAACAAGAGAGACAAGGGAAAACAGTTCACTAAACAGGTAACTTAACTAGGATAAGAAACAGGGACAAGACAGTAAAGCAGGGAACAGCAGGAGGTCTAAAAGAGGAACAAATACAAAAATAACAGAAGAAGTCAGATCCTGACATTAATTCTCTTTTAGAAGTCAGGAAACAAGGAAATAACTTTGGTGTAGTAATTCAACTGGTGACCGTGTACATTGGTGACTCGGGGTTGACGCCATGGTTGACTGCTTGTGAGAGCTTGGTTTCCTTGGCTGTATTTTCTTACATATAAACTAATAAAGTCTTTGATACAATGATTAATAAAACTGAAGCACTGAAGGGTTCATTTTCTGCTGTCATCAGAACAGTCAGCCACAAGTCATCAGTTAATACGGTAACTCATTATACTGTCACACCAAGACAGTTCCGATGGTGCACGAAAGAAAATGTCATAGAAACAGTTCAGACGGTGACGATGGTGAGGTCTGACCACAGGTTGATGTTTATCTTATTACTTTTACTCTCAGATTGAACACCATGTTTGCGGTTTACTTCTGACACAACAGGTAGATGCATACAGCCTGAGGTGTTTTCCGCCCTCTTGTAGTGTCCTTCATTAACACACGTCAAATACAGGCACGTATGTAATTAAAAACACTCATGACACTAACTGATACGAACGCAAGGACAAACTACAAGCATATCTTATGCTTAACAAAGTAGATGCGGCTTCAGTTTCAAAATGCTTTGCTCTAATGCTTTGGCTGCACAAACATGCCAAGACATATTCCTACCATTTGAGCCACTCAAACACATTGAATGCATATGGATTACATGCATGCCAGCGTCAGCTTTTGTGGCTATGGTTTTAAACCGTGCTCGTTACTCTACAGCTGCATCTTCCTGCTGCCACAGCTCTGTTTCTCTTTATGGATTTTACCTCATTTAAATTTTTTAAATGATTTTTTTAAGAAGAATCATAATAAATCTCCCAGAAGTGACACTGAAAAACTCACCTGGAAAAACTTCAGAATAAAAGGATTTGTGTGGACCAGTGTTAATTTTGTTGACTAATTATTTTCATCATAGTTTTCGTCAACAACCTTTTTTCCCCTGAAGAAAACTAGACAGTAACCAATAAAAACAAGTGCACATGGACAAAAACTAAATTAACTGACATTTTCGTCAACAAATAAAAACTAGACTAAAATGTTTGACAGAGACTTAACCCAATCAGACCTAATTTGGTCATGTAGAAAGTAGAGACAAGTTAGGAATATATCCAATCACAGCTGCTTTGGTTGTGTGGAAAGGTTGGATGAGTTAAGAGGGACATCCAATCACAGCTGTCTTAGCCTTGTGGTGGTTGGATAAGTTGTGGAGCGATCCAATCAGAGCTCCTCTCTTTATGAATTGATATATTCATGTAGAGCAGGTTCACTGTTTGTTGTCAGTTCTGCTATTGTAACTGAGATGCTCTGCCAGGTAGCCTAAATAAAGGTGACTGCATTTCACACAAAAGTTCAATTTGTTTCTGTTAATTTAAACATTCAAATTTACTATTTTTTTTTTTATCCAAGTGTAAAACATGACTTCAGAAATTCAAGGAAACATAAAAAAAATGTCTTACACTTTACAGTAGATTTTGTCCTCTAAAATGTTGTGAAATTTCATCAACTAAACCAGACTAAACTTAAAACAATTTAGATGACTAAATTATGACTAAATCTAAAAGATATATTAGGCAAGAGACTATAACTAAAACTAAATTAGAAGGTGCTCTCAAAATTCACACTGGAGTGAACGACTTTCTCCTCAGCAATGGCAAAACTGAGCTCTTACTTTGACAGGCACAAACAGGAAGTGTAACTGATCTGTTTCTATCTTGTCTGTGATATATTCTGTAGGTGTGGACCAGTGAGAGATGTGTGACTCCTTCCTGCAGTCTGAGCAAGCTCTGACTTGATAACATGCATGCACTACAGGTAAGCATGTCAAGTGCATGGGGAGGGGGTGTTGGCATGTCCCCTGGTGACATCATCAGGGGAAGATTTTCAAACTAAGTGTTTGAGCACATATTTACAGTTGGTTATGTTATAAATCTGCCAAATTTGAGCGATATGGGACCTATAATGACTGAAGTCGCCCGTCCCTGATCTCATTTGTGTCCATCAGCTGTATGCTTCGTTAAGCTCAGTATGATGATTTTTTTCAGCTGCAGCTGTACACCTTGTTCATCCTTTGAATAATCTGTCTCTGCATGTATCAGCGTCCTCCCGACAGCACAAAGCTTCAAAGTGACTGCGTCCCCAAGGTGCTCAGCTGACGTTCTGCTGGCTTGCATATTATTACACCATGAATGGGATTTGAGACACACAGAAATCCTGCTGCACGCCCTCAGGAAGCAACACTGAACCAAACATGGAGGGCTGAGGAGCTCTGTCAGCACAATATTGGGGGTGTTTTAAATATAATACTGGAATAATAAAACCATCTTTAAGCTCTTTGACCTTTGTTGACGGTAAAAAAAAAAGATCAACAAAAAAGTAATTAAATATCAGACCAGGCCGAGTGCTGAGTAAATCTTTGCGTTTTGATACCATGATCACAACACAAGAAAATTTAGATTTATATATTTGAAACACATGATATTTAAGAGGTAAGAGAGATTTTATTATCTCAGTTTATGGAAATGTTAATATTTTTGAACAATATACTTATTTTGAACATTGAAAAGGGAAAAAAAACACATAAAAAGAAAGATCATACATCTATAAAATGACAAAATAGATGTATACCATACCAAAAAAAAAAAAAAGAATAGCATGAAAATTGCAACCAGTTCATGCTTTGGGTCACATGTTTGAAATAGAGTGGGCAGAAGTGCTTATTTATTTATTCTAAACAGTGATAGTTAATTAATCAATCATGTTCTTCATCAGTATGAACCTGTGACATAGTTTTTTTCCCTTTATTTCCAATATATTAAACAAAAACCTTGCACCTTATTAAACACAAATACAGATTAATTACAAAATATTTATCTGAATTCATAAAGTAAATTCTATAAATTCTAAAACCATGTAGTGCTTAAAAATATATCACACCACCTGTCATAAACAAAGCAAAAATATTTTAGATATCTTTCAAAAACTTAACTACAGACTGGAAATGTTATTATTATTGGACATATATTTTGAACAAAAATTAGGAATTTTAAATCCAGAAATTTGAGCCTCACTGGGGTTCCCTGAGAAGAAATTAATTTAACATAACATTCAGCAACTAAAACTCATTTTTCTGTTCAGGAATGCAAGTTAATAACTAAAATTTGACATCTTAATCTCAAATAACCCCTTTCAAAGAGGTTTGATCCTGATATAAAATGCAGATGTTTTGTTTTCAGAATTATTTTACTTGAGACAAATCTGAAACTGGTGGTATCTTTAATTGATCATGTTTTTTGAAGAAAAATTGAGCAATGATTTTATTAGATCTCATATTTCACCTTTAGAGAAGCCGTAACTTCAAGCCAGTCCATTGACCAATCACATGTGCCCAGTTTCTTCCTCTGTTTCTCCATGGTAATGTCCAATCAGGAGCAGCCATAGGTCACCAAGATACAAGATAGCTACAGATTAACTGCTAGAACAATCAAAAAGGAAATATAAGCCTGAATGTGTGCCACAGTGTCACAGCCCAGTTCTCTCTCTGTTCAGAAAAACTCAGGACAAACGCTAATGCTATAGCATTTCTGCATAATTAAAAGAATTGTGGAAGAAAACAAGCCAATAAACAGCGTGGTGTGATCACATGCTACAGGCACATGCTGTCAAGCACTTTATGTAATTTTCTAAAGAAATACATACAAAGCTAACCTGCAGGGCGCATCTGCAAACCACCGCGGACGTGCTTGTTAGTAGGTAAACAACAGGACCATTTACAGTTGCTGAAGAGTTTATCTGATGACTATAGTCAGAGACAGGCTAATGCTGCCCATTGACTCCCAGTGTTTGAGCTAAGCTAATTAGCAGTGGGCGAGCCTTGTTACTGGACACACAGTCCAAAGAATGGTGTCTATCTGCTTGTCATGGACTAAGGAGTGAGGCAAGACATGAAAAGTAAAAAATGTTGGCATATCCCTTTAACAGTGCATTAATGATGGGATATTTTTCTTAAAAGAAGGAAGAAAACCTCAGTTTTTAAAAATACCCATATACGTGTGCCTGAGACTGTAGTGTCCTTGTTTTCGAAGCGCTCCGTTCTGCCTTTGCAGATGTTGAGTCTCTTTTAAAAGTCTTCCTGCTAACAAGCTTTCTGTTTCCAGACACTCAAAATACTGCTGTTGTGTAAGTAAACAGTCAAAATGCAGCAAAAAAAATTCTGTTTCTGATCAAAATGCTGTGTAACAGGACCTAAACTGCACAAACACAGTAACAGTTTGATAATTAGATGAGAGTAAAGAGGGGTGAGGGTCCTGGACTGTCCTGTTGTCTTATCAGACGTTTATTCAAGTCATGATGTGCTCTCTCTCTTTCTTTGTTTTGGTCAGAAATAGAGCAGAATGTCGTTGTACTTTTTGACTCCCTGATTGTTCATGTAATGTAGATTTTATCACATTGAAACACAGTTTTTTTAGACCGGAAAAATCAGAAAAATCTCAAAATATGTAAATGCTCCCATGTTTTTGTGCAGTTAAAACAATCTGCAGAAGGATATGTCTAATTTTGGATGAATGAAATAAAAAAATGCCCAATATGTTGTGTTTGGGACATTTGTTTTTGTTGTGTAATATTTAGAATCAGCCAAAAATATCTTATTCTGTTATTTGGCTCATATCCTAGCCTCCTTATGGTCCAACATGTCAAGTCCGAGGGTCATATATTTAAAAGCTGACTGCAGGTAACTCTGAATAAATGTATTCAGAAGGACCATGAAAGGATTTCTAAAGGCCATTCACGAAGGATCCACTGATGCAGAAACATAATGACTCCTTTTTTGCTCCATTCTGCCTCCAGAAATGATGCAGCAGGAGGTAATAACATGCTGCAGACATATTCACCTTTTCTGACTGCAGCAGAGCCAACAGGCAGGAGTTCAACATCCAATACCAGGGTGTATTTAATCTAGTCTGGGGGGCAATACCTGCAGCAGAGCAGAGACAGGTGAGTGTCTCTGTGACTGTAATTATTTCCTCCTTTAGATCCATGAACCTCAGTCGTGGCTGCTTTATCATCCTGAAATCTCATCACATTTTGGTTTCAGAGTGTTTGGACCCCTTTGTGGCTCTATCATCGTACATTAAACTGGCCCTGCTGAGTGTATCAGCCTTCAGAGTTTGTTCGCTCCTGCAGCTCAAGCAGAGATTGTAAACTTTTCTGCTTTGGCGCCCGATCCTGGTGACTCATAACCTGGACTCAGACCACATGCTGACAGGTGGACAACTGAAGAAAAACAACAGTTTGATCTCCTGTTGTGAGACAAACAAAGGCTTAAGAAACAATCAAATGCACACAAAACATAACGCAGAGGCAGCAGGGGGCCGGATGACCACCTGGCTGCTTGAACATGGAGCTTTTAAAGTGTTTGCAGAAGCACACGGCGTGAAGCTGATGCCATCATTTGGGCTACAGCAACAGAAAACAACACAACTGATAGTCTGCTCTGAGTCAATGTAGTTATCGCCATGCAGTGTTAAAGGGATACTCCAACATGTTTTTTCTTTACGTGTCTTGCCTCACTCCCAAGCAGATAGACACCGTTCTTTCAACTGTGAGTCCAATCACAAGGAAGAGATGGGCAGAGCTCGCCCACCGCTAATTAGCTTAGCTCAAACACTGGGAGTCAGTGGGAAGTATTAGCCTGCCTTTGCTTACAGTCGTCAGATTAACTCTTCAGCAACTTTAAACGGTCCAGTTTGCTTGTTGTGACTCGCTTTTTTTATCGTGTTATGTTACGTTATCTATTTTTAGACTAAGATTATCACTTAATGTAATTTTCTAAAGAAATACATATGGAACTAAACCGCAGGGTGCATGTGCAAACCACTGCAGACGTGCTTGTAAGTGGATCAGCAAATCAAAGCCTCTGTTTATGAGTAGATAGAAAGATAATACGATGAGCCCTTGGATTATTCCTAAGATTCTGTGTTCACAATCAAAGGGTGACCTAGAGCGGTGGTTCTCAGTTGGTCTGGTTTTGATACCCCTTTATGTCGAGCTGCGATCCAAATCGAGGAAAATTTTCAACTTCTCAAATGTATTAAATAACAAGATGGTGCACTTGAAATCTAAGATAGACCAGAATAACACACTTACACAAAAAAGTTCAATTAGAAACCAAAATAATAATAATAATAATAGTAATACATTTTATTTAAAAGCGCCTTTCACGACACCCAAGGACGCTGTACAAGATTAAAACAATAACAACAAAACCAACAATATAAAAATCATAAAATCAACAATAATAATAAAAACCAACAGTAGCAAAGCACAACAGGTAGTGAGAGGAAATGGGAAGAGGAGGTATGTTATTGTCAAGTGGGGTAAGCAGACCTGAACAGGTGGGTTTTAAGTCTGGATTTAAAAAGAGACAGGGAGTCCAGGTTTCGGTCTGGTGGGAGAGAGTTCCAGAGCTGGGGAGCAGAGCGACCGAAGGCCCTGCTCCCCATGGTGCTGAGGCGGGCAGTGGGCACAGTGAGGTGGATGATGGAGGAGGATCTGAGGGAGCGGGCTGGAGTGGCGATGTGGAGGAGGTCAGACAGATAAGGCGGGGCGAGGTTGTGGATGGCTTTGAAGGTGTACAGAAGGATTTTGAACTCTATTCTATGCTTGACTGGGAGCCAGTGGAGGTGCTGAAGAATGGGGGTGATATGATGGTGTGAGGGGGTCTTAGTAATGATACGGGCAACTGAATTCTGGACCAGTTGGAGTTTATGGAGGGACTTTTGGGGGAGACCGAAGAGGAGTGAATTACAATAATCAATGCGAGAAGTGACAAGGCTGTGGACTAGTATGGAGGCACTGTGAGGAGTGAGGGAGGGTCGGAGACGGTTAATGTTGCGAAGGTGATAGTACGCAGACCGGGTGATGTTACTGACGTGAGACTGAAAGGAGAGTGTGCTGTCGAGGATGACACCCAGACTCTTAACCTGAGGGGAGGGGGAAACTGGGGAGTTGTCGATGGAGAGGGAGAAGCTGTCAACTTTAGCCAGTGTGGATTTAGTGCCAATAAGAAGAAGCTCAGTTTTATCACAGTTTAATTTGAGGAAATTGGAGGTGAACCAGGATTTGATTTCAGATAGGCAGGAGATAAGGGAGGGGGGTGGGTGTGTGGAGGTAGGTTTGCAGGAGAGGTAGAGCTGGGAGTCATCCGCGAAGCAGTGGAAATTAATATTGAATTTACGAAAGATATGGCCGAGGGGGAGGAGGTAGGTGAATGACGTGCATGTGGCAATGCAAGAGTTGGAGTAATTCATTTTACACTCAATTGGCTGAATTTTATTAACAACCAAAAAGTGCATCTGAGGGACACAAGGCTTCAGGACTATAAATCTGACTGTAGCTGTGATAACCCTGCGTTAGTGGATACATAATGAACAGCTTTGTATTAATAATATTAAATTAGTAGCACTAAATAAGCCGAGGCTGCCACAACACAACACACTTTAAGGTGTAGTGTGTAAAAGTTGGCAGCATTTTGCCGAAAGAAACGATAAATATAGGATATAATGTTTCTATTTGTATGTAAAGTCCGTCGAAATACTGTAGGTGTACAATCATCCCCATAAAATTTTTGTTTTCTTTTTATTCAGAATTTAGAAAAAGCTTTTTATATTTATGTACCAGGGGTCTCCCCTCTGTGGAGGCTGACATAACGATCCGCCATGGTACTGGTGGGTTTTGGGGACAAAAAGAGCGAAACACAATTTTTTTAAGCATTTATTCACTAATGTCTGCTTGTGTTACAAAGAGTTTACAAAACCTATAATCTTCATGTTAACTGACCTACAATCTATAAAAATAATAGTTACAAATATGAATGAAAAAACCCTCACCTCGTAACTGTTGTAAATGATGCCCTGTTCACGATCCTTTTTGGTCTTCACCGGCTCTTGTCGCTTAGTGATGTGATGTTTTAGTAACGGATGGGTTCATTCCAAAATCTGAACGCTAGATGTGGCTAAAATGCCAATTTCTACACACTGTACCTTTAAGTAACTTCTACATTTTTTTTTTTTTTAACAGACTCAACACAGCTTTCATGCCCAAATATGAAATAAAGAAGTCCAGCTACTGAATTGTTTAAAAAAATCTTAAAAACATGTAGCTTTAGCTGAGTACCTGAATATATGAATATATAACAAACACCTTTCTATTAAACAGGTGTTCATTAGCATTTAATTAGCACCACTTATTGATAAGGGGTGTAAATAAATAGCAGTCCAATGAAAAGTAAAAGCACAGGATTTGTTTTCCTTACACTTTTTGCCCAGGCAAAGGCTTGCGACCCACTGAAAAAGGGTCCGTGCCCCCACTTTTGGGTCACGACCCACCAGTTGAGAATCACTGACCTAGAAGCTTCATGACTTTTGATCCATTAAGTCCTATCAGTTCATCCCTGTGTAAAATGTGGACCTCTGAGCCTTCTTGCAACATTGGGCACACAAAAATTAGATTAGATAAGATTAGATTAGATTAGATATTCCTTTATTAGTCTCACAGGGGGAAATTCCAAAATTACAGCAGCTGCAGGATACAAGAAGAAATATAAGAAACTTACAAATGAAAAATAAAATAAAAACTATATGTAAGTGGTATTTACGGTGCTTATGTACACGTTTGATATTTTACAGATGGAAAATTTGAGATATTATAAATATAAATACGGTGTATTGCACACTGGAGAGGTTTTTGTTGTAGAGACAAAATGCTATCACAGGCAATAGGTTAACATGCAGCTTCATGACCTTCGACCTATGGCAGATATGAGGAAACGGGAGCTAACGCTGACTTGGTATTTTCTCTTTTTCAGACCATTCTCTGTTAACCCTGAAGCATGAAAGTCCCAGTAGATCAGCAGTTTCTGACAGACCAGCTCGTACAACAGACATTCAAAGTCACTTAAATCACCTTTTTTCTTCATTCTGATGCTCAGTTTGAGCTTCAGCAGGTCTTCTTGACCATGTCTACACACCTAAATGCACTGAGTTGCTGCCACATGATTGGCTATTTGTGTTATCGAGCACTTGAACAGGAATACCTGGCAAAGGCTGCTAAGGGTGTGTTATTGACTTTGCTGACCACAATGAAAATCATCACACAGACAGTTATACATTTACTTTATTGGAGTCAGATTTGCAGCGTGAGCTTCCTGACTTAGCAGTTTTTTCTTAATTGCTCATCGTCTTTCCTGGTGGTGATTAATTTCTCAGTGTAAATGACTCTAAGTTACGTTATGTTTCACAGAAACTGAGTAAAATCCTGGCAAAAGTTACAAACTTGTGACCCTAAAACAGAAGAGAAGTAAATCATAAACTCACCAAAATAAGTCAAACTGTACTGAGGAGCTGGTAGACTGTGTGTGTTTGTGTGTTTGTGGCTGTAAACAGGGTGATGGATGCTCTCGCCTTGGCGTGTTGACTGGACACAGCCTCCTGTGTCCTGATTAATTGATGGGAGATACAGCAGTCTTAGCTCCCCTCGGCCCTCCCCCGCTCTCTGCCTCAGTGTGCTCGCTGTAGTAACCTTACTACTGAGCAAAACAAGGACACTCGGAGTGTTCGGAGGGGCGCAGCTTCAGAGGACGGTTAAGTCGAGACTCCGCTACAAGGTTAGGTTAATGTGATAAATATAACCGTCTGTGTGCCTCATATTTGTCCTTCCTGTTTCGGCTGGAGTTTAACAAGGCACCAACAGCTGGAGACTGAAGCATGGGATCGTCAGCGCCTGTGTCCTAGGGTATCAGGACTTTGTTGATTGTTTTTATCCTCTCTCCATTACAAGAGAATATAAAGTCTTGATCAGACAACAGTGGACCACTAACAAAAGACAGGGTTGGCAAATTTCACCTGCTGGGGGTCACTGGATACGCAACATACAAAATTAGCTGTACAAAACAATAAAAAGTGGATTTTTTGTGACAGGTCTGCTTTAGAATGTCGTGTATAATGACTGTTTCGTTAAGATGTAATAAAAACATTTGTTCATTTACTGATTCATCTATTTAATTTCTCACTCATTATTTTGGATTTGTAAGGGGCCTGTGCACAGAGATGCCCTTGGCAGTGAGGCGGCAGATGCACTAGATTATGGAAAGCAGGCTAGGCATGAAACTGTTATTGTTGATATCAACCGTAGTTCAGCTCTACTCGTACTAAAATTTTAAACTCAATTTGGTCAACTAGTGTGTGAGTAGACTTTACCAGTGAAGCAAAAGGGGTCACTAGTACTACTAGTAGATTGAAAAATGTTCTCTAGTACTACTAGTAAGCCTTATATGCTAATAAGGGGGCAGGGAAAAGCAAATTCAGGCTTCCCATTGTATTTCAAAAATATTACAACCAATCAGGGTGCTGGATTTGGTTATAATCCCTCCTGCTTCATTTATATTAGGTCTGCTAGTACTACCAGTGAATCTTTTGGCTTTACTTGTACTACTTGTAGACTACAAACATTCTACTTGTACTACTTGTGAGATATTTTGAGTCGTACTAGTAAGCAAAAATTTTGTTTTACTAGGATTTGGAGCACTAATGCGCAAGTAGACCATACTGGTAAAGGAAAATCGTCTACTAGTAGAACAATTTTGTGTTACTTGTAGTACTAGTAGACTTCAAAATGTTGCTCAAATCTTTACTTTACTCTAATTGTACTAGTGTACTAGCAGATTCAAAAAATGCTTAATAGTACTACTACCAAAACCATCTAATAGTAGCACTGGTGAACATTTTTGATCTACTAGTAGTACTAGAGAAACTTTTTGCTTCACTTGTAAAGTCTACTTGCCCACTAGTCGACCAAAATTGTCTTCATGTACTCCACATTTGAGTACTAGTAGAGCTGAACAATGGTTGACATCAATTTTATGCCCAAACGGCTTTCCATAATAGAACAGCTCAGTTGACCTCAAGTATATCTGTTTAGATGCAAATGTAAATAAGGACACTTTATTTATATTTTTCATATTGTCAACTCTGGAAATGGTGGTTGCTTACTTGGATTTCTACAAACAAAGCTTCAATGTAGTAATTTTTACAACGACAATAAAGAATCTATTTTATTCTATCCTACTCTGATTCTGAAAAAGTTAAACCAACAGAATGTTAATTTGACTACAGTGGTCCCCCTCCATCGCGGGGGTTAGGTTCCAGACCCATATGCTATGTGATATGTGAAACCCACGAAATATAAATACCCTATTTTAATAAACCTTAGGCATGTTTTTATAACTTTTGTGATACCTTTAAAAGAATTTTAGGGTGCACAAAACACTAAGGCCTCTAATTTCCTGGCGCAACTCAGGGTGGCGCAGCCTGGCGCACCCCGCGCACCCTGCGCATTGGTAATTTCGTCCGGCGCACCGCCATGCGCTGCCAATTTGGCAATTTGGTAGACCGGCTGCGCCGAGATGGGTGTGACGGTGCACCAGGGGGACGTGTCGACAGATTCAGCTTGGCACAGTGATAATTTTGAGCTAAAAAAACGCGCGGAAGGTGCGCTGAAAGCCCGCCAGCTCCAACCTGGTCTATTCTCGGCGCAGGCGAGGCGCACTCGGGGCAGTGGTAATTTGGCTGACTGGTGCACAGTGCGCACACGTCACCAAAACCTCGCAGGCAGGTATCCAGAGTGTCAGGCACATTTAAATGCAATAAACAATCACAGCAACCACTATTTAATGTAACCGTCTGAACCAGCATATACATTTGTATCTATATTAATTGTCCCGTCACATCTGATGTCAGATCAGAGACGTTTGTCATAACTAACGAGTTCACATCTCTCAGCCAACCACAAACAGCCACATCAACCGATACGGAGTATCCGGCTTCTCTCATCTCATGAAATTCAAAAGAAAAGAAAAAGAGAAATGAAAAGCATTGACTTTTCAAGCAAGGATGTAGAACATAACCATGAACTGTATTTTTTTGTGCAGTGACATCCTCTTCATCAAACTACAGGCTTAATTAAACCCTAACTGTTCAGATATTTGGTTACATAAATTAGGACTATATTTATAATATATTGTCGCTGTCGGGCCAAATCCCCTTCTTTAATTTTCTTTTTTTTCCCCATAAAACAGTGATATCCAGGGGTGTCTGCTGGTGTCTTCTATGGGTAGCTCCAGCGCCTC
Source organism: Cetoscarus ocellatus (assembly GCA_037902135.1). NCBI lineage: Eukaryota > Metazoa > Chordata > Actinopteri > Labriformes > Labridae > Cetoscarus > Cetoscarus ocellatus. The sequence goes on along the minus strand of JBAMNC010001240.1, from coordinate 1,601,393 downwards.
ACAATGTGCTGCTGCATTGTCCTCTCCAGCCTGCCAAAGGGATATTTTCTCAGGGGTGCTTTGAGACAGCTGACATTACACTAAAGTAGATTCTGTCTGGAGGAGGAAAATGGAGTTAAAGGTCTCAAATATCCCGAGGACAGGACAGTTTTACAGAGAGGAAGTCTTAATACTGTCCTGCCAAGTTTATGAATTTTCAAAAGGTTAGAAAACAAAATGTCCTCCATGGTTAAAAAAATGAAATAACAATAACATAACTTACACGTAATCAGAAAGAGTTAAAAGCTGTTTTGGAACAACATGGTGGTTTGATTAAGAAGCAGCTTCCATACTTCTAACATATAATTCATGTTATAGCCTTGAGTTGGAGAATTTCCTCTGAATCCAGTGATCTGATAAGGTGGTGCCCCTGGTTGTAGCAGTGGTGTATAATGTATTGTTAAACAAAACACAATTATGATGGGTCCCCAGCCACTTTTGTAGTCCTTGTTTGCAGTTCGTTAGCAACCATCCTTTTAAAAACACAGTAATGCTTTAAAACTCAAAAGCAGGGCTGTTATCAGGTACGTTTTATGTTGCAAAATGAAATGTTCCAGTCTTGTTTGCCTGTCTTCACCATGGCCTTGTTTCAGGACTTTGTCTGAAAAGCTAGTTTGAAATCCCAGACTCTTGGCCAGGAACCAAACATAATAAAATGCTGCTAAATGCCTAAAAGAAGGTTAATAAAAAACAAATTTATACAGCTTCAGAGGGAAACATGTAAGCAACAGGTCCACTATTTCTGATGTATCCCGAAACTCTGGAAACTGAGTGCTTGTTTTCCTGTTTTGGGTCGATGTGCTTGGCGGAAATCGACAGGGTTAAAGCAGATCTGATCAGAATCAGGACTGGTATCTATTGCCAAGTACATTTACACATACAAGGAATTTGACTTGGTTAGTTGGTGCAAAAGATGGTCAACATATAGTAAGAATATCGATAAAAATGTGAAGAGAAAAAATAGAAAATAGGCAAGACAGTAGAAGATTTTTTTTTAAATATATACAGTAAGCACAATAAGCAAGAAGGGATATATAGAGATGCCATTAAGGAGCTGCCTTGTATTATAGTGCAATTAAGATAACAGTCGTATAAATAAATATATGTAGTATATCAATATTTACATTGTGCAGCGGAATTAATTAACACAGTCCTGAGTTCACTCTTGTAACATTTAGAATAAATAAATAATTAAAATCTGGATTAACTAAAATAATTTAATAAATAACTATAATAAATCACCAATCAACGTAATGAGCTTGTTTTTTGTCTGTGGGGGGGAGCTGGAGTGCCCGGAGGGAACCCACACAAGTATGGGGAGAACTTCTGGCACGCACTGGAGACAGTTAAAGGTGCAGACTGGGACACTGACTGTTGACGGGACTGGGAGTGGTTTCTGTGGAGTGTACGAGGTGTGTGGAGCGCTATGCAGGTGGACTACGTGGAAATAGGGTGTTCGGCTTGATGATAGTCTAAGGCCCTGTTTACATGACAACGAAAAACAGACAAAAACGGAGAGTTTTCGTTGCGTTTGCTCCTTCTGTCCCCCTTACACGAGAACAGTGCCTGGAGCGCCTGAATCTGCAAACTTTTGAAACTAGGGTCCAGAGTGAAAAGCTTTGAAAACATTTTTGTATCCATCTACATATGAACAGAAATCAGCGTTTTTAGGGAAAACGAGGTTGCATGGCACATGTGCAGTACTCATTCAGATAAAAGGCAGCACACGCATCTAGGAACAACAACAACAACAGCTATGGCCGATTACCGAGCCCCATGTGTGCTGCTAACTGTGGTCGGTTTGTTATCCAGACAGAAATATCCAGACAGATTTGTCGTCAAGACAAGAAACTTCTGCATCTTTGTGTGTCCACTTGCCACTGTTGTTTGTGAAAAGTTTGTCTTCACCGGAAAGCGTACGCATGTTGTAACACCGCTATTTCACTACAAACCTACATCGCCAACTACTGGCCTGGCATGCACGCTACAGCGTTTTCAGTCATTCTTGCAGATCCATGTGAAGACACATCATTTTCACATTGTCTCCGTGTGAACGCGGAGCACTTTTGAAAACGCAATGGAAAAACATTTCAGTTTCTAATGGCAAAGTTGTCGTGTAAACAGGGCCTAAAAGTTTGTTCCTTGGTAAAGATATATTAAACAGGCTGTGTTCTATGATGAATTAAACATGTGAGCTTCATTAACTCCTGTTCACCCCTGCCCTCATTATCAGCTCGATCCAAGAGTAAGCTGGGAGATCCCACTGGCTGTTCGGCGAGGGTTCCAGTGTGACGCTAACTTACTGAGGCCAACAACCATACGTCATCCCTGCACCACTCTGTTCACACGATGCTTTTCGCCCCCGGTATGCACACACAACCACTGTGATGTAACTGTGACATCTGCTTGGTGCTGATTTTGTGTTTCTGACACTTAATTATGAAACACATCTTCTGTTTGCCCAGTTTTTATCCTGAATATTCTTAGTTTCTGTGCTTATATGTGTCTGCTTGAAGTTTAAAGCTGCAGAATGTAAAGTTTTACTTCCTGTTATTATGACTGTAATTTTTTTGAGTGTATTTGGTCGCACTTTTAACTTTGAAACATTCATTCCTCGTTAAAATCTCTGCCACAGAGCCCTCTGAGCTCTCAGGGCTGCTCTCACTCTCCCCCTCTCTCCCTCCCCCTCTCTCCCTCTGCATGCTCTCATCTCGTCCTGCAGGAATCCTCTCTCCTCCTCCGCCGCTCTCTCTGCAGCAGCCTGACTCTGACACAGCCGGCATGTCTGCGCTCTGAGAGCCGCGCACCGACACACGACCGCTCCAAAAAGACGCACAACTTGTGTTTTCTTTATTCCTCACCAACGAAGAAGAAGGAGGAGGACGCTTATTTGCCTGCCTGCCTCTCTTACTATCTACATACCTACCTACTGCCGCTGCTGCCTGCAGGTGCTGCAGACTTAGAGCTGGATCCAAACAAGGTAAACGGTGTCCGAGCATGCGGATGGATGAGGATGTGCGTGTGTTTGCATGTGCGTGTGCGGCTGTACTGTGCTGTCCGGGACGGGGGAGTGATACCGAGCAGATGCCTCCATGCACTTCCCCGTCATGCAGCATGTACCGTGTGTGCTCGGCGCTGCTGCAGTCCTTTAAACGGGAGCAGACGTACGCAGCCTGCAGTGACGTTAGCGGAGCCGAAATGCTGCAGCTGAGTGTGGATACTGTAAAAGGGTTCACACGAGGAGAAGCTGCTGGTGCTGCATGATGATGGTGATGATGGTGGTGGTGATGAAGGAGGGGAACCAGGAAATGACTTAAAGGTGCTGCAGACCCCGCTCCGAGCGGATGGAGATGGAGGAAACGGGGCTGAAATAATGAGTGCAGCAAGTTTAAGGAGGGTTTCTTTGGTGCAGTGAGGGGGAGATATGATGGGAACTGCAGCAGAACTGCACGCGAGGGTCCAGTGGGAACACTTGATCCGAATTAAGAGGAGTGGGTTGGTTTGACATCGACCAAAGAGGGGTCAAAGTGCCGAAGAAATTAACGTCACCGAAATGTTAAAGAAGTGCACTGGAGTTTTAGGGTCGGGAAAAATAGTGAATAATTAAAGAGGGAAGGTTTTAATCATCATGCACTGCAGTCAAAATTAAATAAAAAAAATACAAGTCAACCTGATCCTCAGTTTTATTTTTGACCTTTTGACCCTGTCCTTGATTTTGCACCAGGCTTTTCATTTTGATTTTTCTCTTGAAACTTAATTTGGCTCGTAATCTGGACATTTCCTTCTAAGTGCATCATGACAATTAAAATTCTTTCATGCCGCATTGCTTCTCACTTCTCCGACCCTTATAAGGATATTTGGGGTCAGTCATGAAAAATAAAGATGCAGGGAAAGGGTTTAAAGGTTTAAAGGATTTTCATTCATCTTGATGCACTTTGAGTGAAATACACTCCTGATCAAAATGTTCAGACCAGTTGAAAAATTGCAAGAATTTACATTTTACACTGTTGGATCTTAAGAAGGTTCTAAGTAGAGCTTCAAATGCAAAAAGAAGAAATGGGAGTGAGACAAAAAAAAAATGAATAAGCAATTTAAACTGAAATAGACTGTTCATCAGCTGATCAAAAGTTTAAGACCACGGCCTTTAAAAGCCAAAATCTTCGCAAAAATGTGGATTCAATGTCATTTTCTGTCAGGTATTCACACTGTCATGATGGCAAAGGCAGAAGAGCTTTTCCTTTTTGGACGCGGTTGGATTGTTGAGCTGCATAAGGTCTCAAACAGCACATCATTGCTGCTGAGGTTGGACGCAGTAAGACAGTCATTTGAAACTTCTTAAAAGATCCTGAGGGTTATGGAACAAAAAAGTCAAGTGGTAGACCCAAAAAAATTTCACCGACACTGAGCCGGAGGATCTGATTGGCTGTCTGTCAAGACATGAGATGATCCTCAGCCCAAATGAAGGTTGTTACTGGTGCCGACTGCAGTCCAATGACCATCAGATGGGTTTTAAGAACAAAAAACGTCTTCAAGGCCTCGTCTCCTTCAGCGCCACAAAATTGCTCGTTTTGAGTTTGCACAAGAGCACCTAACATGGGAAACTGAGGGGTGGAAGAAAGTTTTATTCTCTGATGAGAAAAAAGTTAACCTTGATGGTCCTGATGGCTTTAATGTCACTGGCATGACAAGAAGATCCACCTGAGATGTTTTCTCCACGGCTCAGTGAAGGTGGGGGCGCCATCATGATCTGGACTGCTTTTTCCTTCAGTGGAACAACAGAGCTTCAGGCTGTGCAGGGGCCTCAAACAGCAGCTGGCTATGTGGAGATGTTGTAGGGGGGCATCCCTCATGACTGAGGGCCCTGGTCTGTGTGGTAATGACTGAGGGCCCTGGTCTGTGTGCTAATGACTGAGGGCCCTGGTCTGTGTGGTAATGACTGAGGGCCCTGGTCTGTGTGGTAATGACCGAGGGCCCTGGTCTGTGTGGTAATGACCGAGGGCCCTGGTCTGTGTGGTAATGACCGAGGGCCCTGGTCTGTGTGGTAATGACCGAGGGCCCTGGTCTGTGTGCTAATGACCGAGGGCCCTGGTCTGTGTGCTAATGACCGAGGGCCCTGGTCTGTGTGCTAATGACCGAGGGCCCTGGTCTGTGTGGTAATGACTGAGGGCCCTGGTCTGTGTGGTAATGACTGAGGGCCCTGGTCTGTGTGGTAATGACTGAGGGTAATGACCGAGGGCCCTGGTCTGTGTGGTAATGACTGAGGGCCCTGGTCTGTGTGGTGATGACCGAGGGCCCTGGTCTGTGTGGTGATGACCGAGGGCCCTGGTCTGTGTGGTAATGACCGAGGGCCCTGGTCTGTGTGGTAATGACCGAGGGCCCTGGTCTGGGTTTTTCAACAGGACAACGCTGCAGCCCGCCTGACAAAGGACTTCTTCCAGAGGACTAATGTCACTCTTTTGGACCATCCTGCGTGTTCCCCTGATCTAAGTCCAACTGAGAACATTTGGGGATGGGTGGCAAGAGAAGTTTACAAAACTGACCATCAGTTCTAGACAGTGGATGCCCTCTGTGAAGTTGTTTTTTTTTAGCTATGGTCTTAAGCTTTTGATCAGCTGATGAACAGATATGTGATAGATATGGCTAATATGCATAACCAAAATATCGACTGTAAAAATCAGCAGAACATATCTGTTATCGTTCTGATAATATCATGCATCCCTCATCTTAAAATGAATCCATGGCCACAGTCTGTAATTTGCTAAGAGCCTGGTTATATAAGCAATTAGTTTATTTTCAAAAGAATAACAGACAAAAATCTCTGCTTGATTTAAGATGTCATGTTTGGGGCTGCATTTCTTTGTGTCTTTCTTTTTATTTTAAATTTTTCAGACAAGAATGTTGATTAAAATGCCTGAAACCTTTAAATAAACATTTAAGACAAGACAAAGACAAGATGACCTACTTAAAATCCTGTTTTTACTGGGCGCAGCCTAAGTTAGTCCTGGGCCCCCTGGAATTTTAATTGGCCACCCCAGGTGCTGATCTAAAATTCTGCTCTGTGATTGGCTGTTTTTCACGTCAGGCTGGTATTTATGCAAAAGTCAGTCTGGGCTGTGAAACAACAAACAGCAAACTGTTCTTTATGTAATTGATTTTCAACTGTGTTCAACAGAAATCTTTAACAAAACAGGACATTTAAACAATAAAAAGAAAATAAAGCCATGAAGAGTTCAGGATTGCCTCAACGTTAAAACATTTGTTACTTTTTAATAATTTGGTCTTTTTTGTCATGGCAGTGTGAACACTGTCCACTTCTCCCACTTTTTCACATTATCCTCTTGGTAAATGGTGTTTAATGTGGAATTTTTATTTTTTTTACTGATATTTGAGTTTTTAAATCAGATTGCAAGTTGCCTGTTTTTTTTTCTTTAGATAGGGTTAGAGTATAAATTATAATCAATGCTTGGAAATTAAAATGGCAAATGGAAAACTTTGATTTCCATGTTCAGTCACTAACACTGAATAGAAAAATAGGTATTTTCATGATTTGATGTGTTTGTTAAATCTCGGCTTGGTCTTGGTGGATGGAGGGGGGCACGAACAATATTAATATTGAGGAGGGGTGTACAACCAAAAATAACTGAGACTCACTGATTTAGATGATAAAACATGTAAGAACACAGGAGGTGTATCTCTTAAACGCATGCTTTTGTGCTTTTTTGTGTCAAATCACATTACACAAACTTAGTGCACTGCTGGCATGTCCTGAAATTTTAACTATTTTTATGAAAAATTCAAAAACCTTTTGTGTGTCATGAATCAGTTTAAATTAATAAATCTGCTCTGAATCAAATCTCAAACCTCAGAATCTGTTTTAAATTGAATCGTGACATTCTGGAAGTTTCCCACCCCTATTAAGAAGAGATTATGAGGTGCTGATAATTGCTTAATTTAGTAAACATACTATAGGCCGTTTACGACACTGCCTCCTGCAGTTGGACATATTATTAAGTACAGTATGTAGTGCAGACTGCGTTTGGTAAGCTGTTATTCTGCGGCGTAAACACAGTCGGCATGGCTTCATAGTCGGGGGCGGAGCATCAGTGTGTGGACAAACGAACCTTTTGCCAAAAGCCTTCAAGGCTGCGCGGTGATTTAAACAGTAATGCTAAAGCTAACAAACTGCCACGAATCACAAACTGTTGATATAAATATAAATATTTCAGTAAATGCTGCCAATTACATTTTTACACACACACACAGACATGTATATACATACAGTATTTATGTTTTTTTTTATTTTTAAATATATATATATGCCATGCCAATCCACTGGACTATTACTGTCTTTTTGTAATGTCAGAGGATGGATTTATGTCAAAGTTGATGTGACATGCAACAACTAGGGATGGGAACTGATAATATTTTATTGATATCAATGCTATTATTGATTCTGCTTATTGATCAAATACTTACTGATTAGTACTGGTTTACAGCATGTGTCTTCAGAAGTTAATAGAATCAACAATGCCAAAGACATGGATCTCCTGATATTAATCACTGTTCTGCAAAGAAAAACATTGGCATCATCATTGTTTCATTAAGAAACCACTGACAACATATGTATGTATGTATAAATATATTTATATATATTTATATGTATATATATATATATATATATATATATATATATATATATATATATACACACACATACATACATACATATTTATATATACATACATACATACATACGTACACACACACATATATACACACATATCTATATATATATAATATATACATATATAAACATACATACGTACACACACATATATATATACACATATATATATACATACATATGTATATAAGCGTCTTTTTAAGTAAGTTTGTGAGTCTTTTTGTTATCAAGCGGGTGGAAACTGTTGTAGAAGCTGCATTAGTTCCTTCAGGGCTAATGTGGAGGTCAGAGCAATACTTCTGTGATCTGAAAACTAAATGAAAAACCTTGAAATACTCCTTTTTCTTTTGAGAATGCAAAGGGTGAAGTCTGCGTGCTTTTCCTCTCCGACCCAATTATTTAGCTGATTTCTGTTTCTGGTCTATAAAACTGAAGTTGCCCAGGTAGCAGCAAGTTCTGCTGTATTGTAGCATCCATTGGTAGACTAAAATTGTTTATTTATTTTTATTATTAATGTTATCATTATTTTTACTAGTGATTTATCTGGATATTTATGAAATTCAAAACTAAACATTCACAGGTGCGTGTGTAACGTCTATGTAACAACTATTGATGTGATAATGTACTAAGTTTTAATTCACTTTGCTGCTCTATAATTGTGCTAATGCTGTTACTATGGATACATTTATATATGCATTTTAATTTAATCTTTCCCTTAAATGAGTATGAGACAGAGAATAAACTGGACTTTAATGAATATTGACCAATGTTTTTATAAATCACAGTCGACAACAGAGGCAAAAGAAAAATGTTTTTTTAAAGTTTGGTCTTTAGAGGAATTTTTTGTTATCTTTAGACAATTATTTAAGATTGTTGAATCTCTACAGTAGATTTGAATTTTTTTTTCCAATAAATTCACTTAGTGACAATGAAAAAAACTGTTTTTTATTATTATTATCTTAATCTCCTGTTGTAGTTTATCTAGAAATATTCTTGTTAAATTTACTCTGAGATTCTTAAAGAGCTGAGTTTCATATTTCTGCCCCTCCTTTGGGGCAGTGTTTCTTAAATAGTGGGCTGCGACCCCCCAGGGGGGCGTGAACTCATGCTAAAGGGGGTGTGGCTTGTCTGGTCAAGGGACTCAGGTCAAAGTGGATCATGGGCCATGGGCCCCCAATTTTGGAGGTGCCAGTTAAAGATGCTGTGCTGTTCCTCTGTGTGCTGTCAGATAATGTTCAGTGTGATTTATTTATTTTGTTAGAATTTGAAATTGTGACTCTGGACTCTAATCTTTTATTTGGTCTTTAAAAATATATTATCCCTTGTATTTTTATTTCCTTAAGAAAGGTAATTTGTTGGAACATAAATTATAATTCATGTGTGATTATAAAGTGTTTTGACACACTGGAACTAAATGGAGAAATTAGTGTAAACTATCCATCTCACGACAGAAAGTCAACGAATTTAGGGAAATATTAATTGCTTTAGGATAAATTAATTTATCAAAAAGTAATTGAGATGCTATGGATCATGAGAAATTCTCATCCACTTTTGTTTGATTTAATGATTTAAAGCTAAAACTTTATTTTATAAATATGATCAACTCAAAGCAGAACTTTAAATCTAATCTCTGTAAATTTGTGTACATGCAGGAAGGTGTCAGGGTCAGGCTTGATAATATTTAAGAGGGTTGTGAGGGTTTTTTTTCATGATACTTTCCGAATAAATAAATAGAAAAATAAGAAATAAAACTGAAAGTGGAAAGATTAATTTTGTATTTTAATTTATTCTTGGAGTTTTTACCTCATTCTTTGTTTTCAGCATTATTTTTGACATTTTGCCTTTTTTTCTTGACTTGCAAAACAATAACTAAAAACAAGGTCCTCCCCTGATTATTTTTCTTATGCCAGACCCTAACACTCTCACATTTATAGTCATTTTTTGAAAGTATGTAATTAAGAATTTTGTCATGAATAGACCATATTTATAAAATTTAGTAGTTTATGATTATGCCTGGTGATAATGATAAAATTATAAAATTTAGGGTTTTCAGTATCTTAGGGTAAATTTCTAAAAAGATTTGATGAAAATTTACTGTACAAGAAGACCACGTTCACAGAATTTAGCATCTTAGTGAATTTAGTGAAAGTATTTTATGCATAATCTCACCATTAGAGTAGGGATGCACTATATTGGATTTTTAATGATATCCGATTTGCATTTCTGAGAACAAACAAACATGTGGAACAGGCTGCTAAGACACAATAACGTGCATTACATAGGCTAATTTTGCTGATACGAATAAGATATGCCTTTAGATGAAGACTCGGCTTCAGGTGAACCTTCCTTTGCCAAAAATAGTCTCTACACCACGGCCGTGAATGTTCAAAGTGTCGAGAAGATGGTGTGTCTGACTCAGAGATGTCTCTGACTCACTAAACTCTCCTCTGCTTTTAGTTGAATGATGTTTTACTTCTTTCAGCTTTCCCTGAAACAAAGTTCGCATCCTTGCTGTGACAAAGAGCCACAAACTGAGAGCCAGCTGCACTTAATCTCTGTTTGCTCCTTTGTTGTTTTCAGGGTGTCACAGAAGTTTTGCGTGGACATACTGTGGGCAACCAGCTATTGACTGTTTGCATGTGATGTCACTTCCTATTTCATTCTGACTGGATGCCCAACCTGCCTGTAACTTAGTGGACCTCTACGCAGAATAAATAAAATGGTGAACTTTGACCTACATATCCAACCATAATGACCTGCTACTGTGTAAGAACTATTCTAACAAGGCTTCCCTAACCCTTTTGAGGCTGCGTGGGGCTGGAGCCTATCCTCAGAGTGGGCAAGAGGCGGGGTACACCCTGAACCAGCCGCCAGCCAATCACAGGGCCACATAGTGAGACAACCATTCATGCTCATATTCACACCTAAGGTCATTTTAGAGTCACCAATCAACCTAATGAGCATGTTTTTGGTCTGTGGGAGGAAGCTGGAGTGCCCAGAGAAACCCCATGCATGTACGGGGAGAACATGCAAACTCCACACAGAAAGGCCCTGACCGACACAGGGATGGAACCAGTAACCTTCTTGCTGTGAGGCACGCGCACTACCTGCTGCGCCACCATGCTGCACTACCATGCTGCACCACCATGCTGCCCCAATTTAGATTTTATGAAAATTAATATTTTAAGGAAAGGTTCTATATTTTTATAAAGCAAAGATAATTAGTGATAATTTTAAATATGATTTAATGATTGTATTCTTAGGGCCCTTTTACACAACAATGAAAACGACTGAAAACTGAGTTTTCGTTGCGTTTGCGACTTCAGTTTACACAAGAACGGTGCCTGGAGTGCATGAATCTGCAAACTTTGAAACTGGGGTCCAGAGTTTTGAAAACATTTTCGTTGTACCCTCCTTGTAAACAGGAATCAGCGTTGTCAGGGAAAACAGGGACGAGTGGTGCATGTGCAGTACTCTTTCAGATAAAGGTAGCATGTGCACCTAGGAACAACAACAACAACAACAGCTATGGCTGACTACCGAGCAACATGTGTGCTGTTGATGGTTTGTTGTGGCTCCTCCAACAAAATGTGAGTTTGCTGCATCAATCTTCTGACCAGCGGAGACACATTTGTTATGTTTGCCTAGGACACTACAAACTTACATCGCCAACTACTGGCCTGGCATGCACTTTACCACATTTTCAGTCATCCTCGCGGATCCGTGTGAACACACATCATTATCACGCCATCTCTGTGTGAACACGGAGCGCTTTTGAAAATGCAAAGGAAAAATCTTTCTGTTTCTGGTAACAATGTTGTTGTGGAAACGGGTCCTTAGATATCAGTGAGAAAGTGGAATAATTGACTTGATTTGTAAATGAAATCATCAAGTGTTGTTTTCTTTTTTAATGTTCTCTTTTGTGTTATTATTTTGCTTTGTATGTGTATATGTACACACAATCTTTGTTTCTTACATGTATGAAATTAACTCCAAACAAATATAGTCCCCTCATATTCGAGAAATATGACATTAAACTCCAAACAAATTCACTAAATGACGACTCCTGTCCAAGGTCAGACTGTGCAGTAACTCAAACAGATTTATGGACCTTTCTTTACAGACCGTGTGAAGTTGTTCTCCGTGAACATGAACAAATCATGTCTCCTCTTTGACCCTGACACTGCTGGACGTTTTGTTTGGTGATATGCTCTGAGTTATTTCCATGAGGATCCATCATGGGCGGCACGGACCGCGTCAGCATAAATCCACACATGATAAAGTATGGGCTGTGAATCGAGGGCGCAGGTGCCTAAAACCTGGGACGCTGTGTTTTCCTGGAGGGCTAAGCTACAGGATTGATCGTTTTATTGTTTAATGCATGCAGAGGAGGGCTGTGTGATTATAATTTGATAATTTAAAGATTTTCTGCCATAGTGGAGCTTTCTTTTATGGCTCTTTGTGAGGGAAGGGGGTGTTTTTTTTGCCCTTCCATCAGCACCCTCCCCCCACCCTATGAAAATGTTGTCTCTGAGAATCAGTGGAGTGAAGCTGCATGTCCTATCAGAGGTGTTCCCGCGGTCTAAGCTTGTGTTTTCTGTCCTCCGGCTGCAGGTCTGTCCCTGATAACGTGACCGGTGAAGGAAGAGAACACAGAACTGCTTCATCATGAATTTTGTAATGAAAGCTGCGCTGGGAGGTGAGTATATCTGCCGGGGCTGGAAGTTGATTTAACAGCACTGCAGTGTGGAGGATTTAGAGCTGCACCGTACCAGCACGCCGGCCCCCGCTAGTTACGGGGACGCCTGGCTGAGATAATCCATCCTGCACCAAACTCATGACTTCAGACATCAGCCCCGCCTCCTCCTCCTCCTCCTCCCTCTCTCTGCATCCATCTTTAAAACCCCCCTCAGGGTCGACATGTTTTATTCAGAAATGTCACTCACTTGGTCAAGTCCTCTAAGATAACCGAGTGTTAACCTGGTGTCTTCATTGATTTTTGCTCCAGTTTTACGCTTTTGTGGGAGAATGTGATCGTATTTTCCTTAAAAGTGACTCTGCAGAAGAGGTCAAAACGGCTGCAGTTAAAGGAGCTGCACTCAGATTAGGATTTGTCCTTACATGGAGCAAGAGAAAGAGGTTCAGAGTTTTCCTCTAATATATTTGAAAATATTAACAAATGACTTATCATGTGCTCTGGCTTTCAAGGCAAGAAAATATTCAGAGATATTATGAGTGACAGAGTGTGAATGTGGCAGCTGGTGCTGATGGTAAGTTACACAGAAACTCCGTCCGTCAGGTAGTAAAGGTCTAAGTGTAAATGGAAGTAAAGACCTGTGGTGCTTGGAGCTCTTGATTAAATGTCCTCTAAGTCACCCTCCAGTGGACAGAATTGATTAGGTGCCCTCTTGGTTGCCCTTTCAGTGCATAATACTTAATAGAGTGCCCTCTAAAATGCCTTTGCAGTGAACAAATGTTGGTATAATATGATATCATTCCCTCCCAAAGGCCCTCTCAGTGGACAAAGCCAGATAAAGTTTGCTCCAGGATGAATTCTAGTGAACAAGATGGACCGTTCAATATATTTCACTCCTCCATATGGGCAAGAGCCCGTAGAAAGTGTCTGGGAATGGGCAGAACTTTTCAAGAGCATATCCAGCAGGTTACTGGACATTTGTTCTGTCAATCAAAGTAATTACGGGCCAAACAGGTAAAGCAGTAGGTGGACAGGCGCTACTCTTGCAGCATAAAATACGAAATGAAAAACACATACTCTTGCCAAGACATGTTAAGGTGGAGAAAAAATGTCCATCCTGCTTTGGGTCGTTCATTCGTTGTAGACTGGAGCTTGGCAAGATGGATCCGACTGATTACAGACATTGGATCAGGCAGATCCAGCTGCATTGCAAGGTTAGAGTGATGGATAAAACTTGATGATTTGCCCTCTGCCCAGTGAACTTTCTTGTGCCCTTTTTGATTCCAGGTTGGTGGACAAAACTCAGTGAAACTGTCCTCCCAGTGCCCTCAAGGGTGCTTTTTGAGGGGTCAAGCCTAGGTTTTTAGGGCCCTCCCTCTGACAGACACAATGCACTTGTGTAATCTTTACCTGGTTTCTTGCTAAATCACTTTAAGTCTGACAGTTTTTTGCACCGCCCCATACAATAGGTGCCCTTTGTGTTCCCTCAGCCCCTCCTCCCTAACATCCTAATCTTGCAATGCAGCTGGATCCGCCTGATTCAATGTCTGTGATCAGACAGATCCATCTTGCCAAGCTCCAGTCTACAATGACTGTGAGCAGCCTGAAGCGGGACGGCCCAATGAGCATCCTTTAGAGCAGGAGGTGGGAGCAGCCAAGATGCCGTCAGGAAGTGACTGTTTGGATAGAGATTAGCATAGATGCTAACAGCTTCAGGAGCAGTTTAATCAGATCTAGGGTGACCATGTGGCCTCTTTTGCCTGGACATGTCCTCCTTTTTGGTCGTAAAATTATGTCCGGGGCTCAACTTGTTCCACAGATGAAGCTGTTGCCGGCGACAGAAAAAGACATGCATGATTCAAACTACCATAACTCCTCGAGTATCCACGCTATCCAAATAATTCCAACGGACTATGAAAGCTGAGAAGCGGAGCTTTCCCGTTAAGGCTGGATTTCCTGAGGGGGAGGTATGGGAAATGAGCTGACATGGAACATGAACATCAAAACATGAGTCATTTATCGGTGGTTTATTTGTATTTTCTGTGTAAATAATGCAAACACATTGTAAATAATGAAATTAGTATCATTCTGGAGTGTTTTCTAGCCATTCTTTTGCCACATTTTTGCATTGTTTTTCCTTATTTTCACCTCGTTTATCGATTTGTCATCGTCTTTTTCATCATAGTTTGTGTTTTATGGATTTCATAAATAGTTAAATAATCTAATAATCTAATAATCTAATAATATAAATAATAGAATATATAAGTAATATAAAATAGGTAGATTTTCTGTTTTGTCTTCTCAAAAGTGTGGTACATGCTTATTTGGAATTGTTTATAAAGAGGAACCTATTGAAAATGTATATCTATTTTTTTCTTTTCTTGTAGTTACACACTATTTTAAGCATTTACAACTTAATTTTGACAAATACTTGCTAGAATGTTTTATTTTTACCTGAAAAGGTGCAATATATTTTATTCAAAGGGCATTTTCTGACACATTCATTGACAAAAAAGGCAAAAAAGACCAGGCAGCTGTTTATATTCATAGTACTAAAGGGGTTAATATTTATAATGAAGCGCTGGCATTATTCCAGTGTACCCACCTGTCAAGATATTGAGTGTGCATGATGCAACGCATGCTGCTGAGGGTCCTCTTTTTGGGTTTTCAGAATATGGTCACCCTTATCAGATCTGAATCACATTTCTTTATTAAATGAAAAACGAATATCGGCGCCTCAAACTTCTCGCTCCACTTCCAGCATGTTTTGCCAGGGGGTTCATGATCTGTAGAGCGGTGGAGCCCACCTACAATATTTGTTTGTAATTACTATGATTGACAGAGCAATCGTCCAATCGGCTGCAGGATCTGCTTCTGAAAGATTCTGCCCTCTCCAAACACTTTCTTTGGGCTCTTTCCCAGATGGTCTAGAAATATACTGAACAGTCCATCTGGTGTGTCAGGTTACAAACATCCTGAGTCGGCCACTCTTTTGACGTTAGAAATAAACCCTGAAAATGTTCTTCTGATGTTTTAAATAAAAACAGGAGCCATCTGCTCGTGTCTCTGCAGCCAAACAAAGAGTGTTTTTGCCAGAGAGAAAGAGGTCTTGCATTTTTTAGTAAGACTTTTGTCCTCTGAAGCCGTCAGGTATTATCCTGTGGAGTATTATCTCTGCTTCTCTTTGGCCCCTAATTAGTCCTCGTTATGGCCCTGTAATACATCCCCCTCATCAGCTGAAGCCTGTTTCGGAGCGGCAGGGAGGAAACGCTGCAGCAGTCACTCAGTCCAGCTCGGTGCTGGGCTGTAGCTGTCGGGCTCTTACAGCTGGGACACGCAGTCCAGAGCTGCTCCTCATTGGGATGCAGAGGACGCCGGCGCTGCCTCTCTCTGCATAGCTACTGCTGCTGCTGCTGTGTGTCTGCGCTCTGAATCCTTAAATCAACTGCACTGCATCTGAAGACGCTCTAGCTCGACCTGGGCTGCGGACTTTGGGAAAAAGATTTGAGGGTGTTGGAGTGTGTCCTCTGCTTCAGCTGGAGATGTTTTATTGTGTAAGGGCAGAGAGTCAGAGCTGCATCTCCAGGCCAGATGAATTATGGAGGCTGGAGGATATAGATTTCTGTGTGAGAGAGGACGATAAGAGAGGATGCAAAGAAAGAGAGGGCAATTATGTGACTGCTGATCAATATGTAAGCCTATCAGGGTGATTATTCTGCTGTCAATGCAGAGTTTTTCTTGGATCTGCTGAATGTTTACAGCCTGGGACACAGTGACCTCCTTCATTTTAAAGTGCTGACAGAGCACGGCGTCTTTAGAGCTCCCAGAGGAGGACAGAATCAGATAATGAGACAAAACAATTAGAGAGTTAATCAATGAGCTATCGGTTTGAGGGTGGGAGCTTGTCAATGAGAACTGAAGTATTTTTCAGTCACAGAGATGAATCTTAGGGTGTGGCTGCTGCTCTGAGGACAGGAAAACCTTTGGTTCAGGTTCAGGATGGCTGCACTGAAAAAGCTCAGATCTATGTGAGAGTATTTGTCCAATTTCATGTCAAAAAAATTCACTAGACCTACTCTAAGCTATGATTACATGTCTGAAATAAAAAGATTTAAAAACTATAAACAAGGCCTGAGTTGCTTGTAATAAGAAAATAATCAGCCAATAAGGCAAGACAAATTTTCCTTGTTTCATTGTCAGATATTTTCTTATCATTACAAGCAACTCAGTGCCTTATTTTTTTTCCTTTCATGCCTTAAAGTAAGATATTTATCTGGACTTGTTAAGTGAATGTGGTTTAGAATAAGTGTTTTAGATATTTTTGACTTGAAAATAGACAAATAAACTTGTCTAAATCTGAGTTTTTGCAGTCTTTTTGTCTGTTCTGATGGTCACTGTCAGATTACGTGATCACAGAACCATAAATTCATCCTGTGACTTTAACAAACATGACAGACTGTTTTACCTAGGGGTGGGTGATACAGCAAGAAAACTGCATCCCGATTTTTTTATTGGTAATATCACAATCTTGATTCTTTTTTGTACTCGTATGAGCACTTATTTCCAAATCACTGAACAGAAACAAATTTACAGCCTCAGCCAAGGGGTTTAGTTTTACCGCCAGATAGTTTTTTTTGTTTATTTTGACAACAGGACACAAAAGTTGTGAATGGATTTCAATGATATTTTCAAGGATTGTTGGTCATGGTTTAAGGAGGAAGTGATTTGATTTTGGTCTGAATCTGAATGTGGACCCAGGAATTTCTTGAAGGATTTGTTTACACTGCAAAATAGATCAGTTTTTCTCATTTTTATTTATTTATTTCATGTGAGTTCATGTTCACCATACAGCAAAAGTAAAGATGCCAGAGTATAGCCATTGGCTTATTTCCATCTGTTGTCCCTAAATATTCGTTCCTTAAGGAGGAAGAGCTAAATAAATTACATCCAGAGGGAGAGCAAACGTAACAAACATATTATTGCACATTATTTTAAGTAAATTGCACCACACAGATCAAAATGCCACTCCCTGCAACAGAAAAGAATCATTTATAGGAGGTAACAAGCTGTTTCAGGCAGCTACTGGCGCTGTAAACCAGGGAGGGAGAAGTCCTAATGTGGCAAATACAATTCAGAAGAGGATAACCTTAAAAATCGCTATGTAGATATTAGATTATTTATGCTGATGGACTTGCTTGCTTTTGCAGATAGTAAACACACAGCAGTAACAGTCACAGCTGTTTCATTTCTAGCCAAGAGCTTTAAAATTTAATGGAACTAATAAATACACTAACGACATGGTATCATGATAAAAAAATCTGATTCTGGTTCTGATTTTGCTAATAACACATTGACTTTTCAACTGATTTTGATTGTATTTTCTGGGAATATTGGTCATGGTGCAAGGAACAAGAGACAAGATCCTGGTGTTGATCCAGTGGTATTTTAAGTATTTGTTAACAATGCGAGATCAGGAAGCTTTCCACATTTTTGACAATAAATTGCTTTACAATGTTTTAAAGGCCTTAACAAATATTCTTTTTTAAGGCACAAATACTAAACTTCCATATTAAGTTAAAGGCTTTTAATCATAGCTTTTACTTGTGTACAGCATCAACATTAGGGTTGGGAATTGAGCACCAATTCCAGTTGAATCAATGCCATTAGTCATTTTTCTTATTAATTCCTTCCACTGAGAGGGCTCAGAAGTCGTCAGAATTGTGGCTTAATTTTTGAAAAAAAAATTACTATGCAGCTTTCAGAAAGCAAAAACAGAAGCATTTATCTGTGTTGCATGGCATTAAATCAGGAATGTCATGTGTTTGATATTGTTGCCGCTGGAGACATAACTGATATGGGAATTTAAAAAAATCGGATCAATAGGCAGAATCAATAATGGCATTGGTATCAATAAAATCTTATCAGTTCCCATCCCTAATTAACATTTTGTTCTTGGCATGCACTATTTAGATATTTGCAGTTATACAGGTAGAACCACCATCCTTTAATTAGATGGATAATAAAGACAAAATACACATTACAAGGAGTATTCTTTTGGCACACATTAATGCAATTAACTCAGAGAGTGATCTTATTTCTCTGCATTATAATATTGACTTTGATTCATTGTGTCTTTCCTATTCTACTTCTACACGAACAGAAGTGGCACCAGGTGTGGTCCACAGCAGCTGTAGCCCATCTGCTTTAAGATGTTGTGCTTGCAGAAACAATCTCCTGCATAATTTGATTTTAACAAATGGTCATTTGAGCTCTTGTCTTCCTCTGACCTGTGGGAGCATTTCTGCCCTCTGACCTGCTGCTCACAGTTTGATCTTTGGCAGGTCGCCTTGGATGCCCAAATGCATTGAGTTGCAGTCATGTGATTGGGAAGCAACCCCACAATGCGTAGAACCTCCAGAATGAATTGAATCATTCCTCTCAGGTTTGGCTCGACCTGCTTTTGTCCATGCTGTGATTGTTTGGCGTCTGTCAGTCAGGGGAGCGTTCTGCTGCTCTGTCAGTCTGGAGTTTCTGCTGAGTGTGTTCGGTGATGGCTGAGGGGACGAGGCTCTAGAGGAGAGGGTGCTGCCCTCACCCTGCAAGGCTAATGGGGGAAAACAGAGACACCTGACACCACATGTTACAGCACTGGTGACAAACTTACACAGTAGGAATCAGGGGACCTGTGTCTGATGGTGTTGGCTTTATTTTCAGCTCTGTTAAAGGCGTCAGTATTCAGAACATTTGGTTCATAAAGCAGATAAAAATCCCTCACATCGGCTTTAATTTCATATGAAAGAAGTATAGAAAGTACTTTATTTAACTAAGTTTAGAATCACAAGCAAGGAGGCAAAACTGTAACAAATATTGACACCCATACATGTAACAATAAATAATAATACAAAAAATACAATGAATACAGAAACTAATACAAACAAAAATAATCAACTGTAAAAACATATTTTTCCCAAATGCCTAAAATCCTCACAACCAGTCGATCAAAAATAAATTAATGAACAAACAAAAAAAGAATTAAAATGAAAAAAGCTCACCCTAGTTATATATCCACAAAGGGGAACAAGTACACAATACTAAAGCAGAGCAGAAGGATGTCAATTCTTCAATTAATCAATTACATTTTCTCAAATATTTGTTTATTTTAAAAAATGCAACAATAACAGAAAAAGTAGATTTAGACCCCGTCCACATGGAAGAAATTAAAGTGACATTTTTAACACATAGATGTACAACTGTAACAGACGTGTGATCATTTGTTTTCCAGTTTCTCAGGGATATGTTTTTGTAAAATAAGAAACTTCCTCAATCTTATCACATAGTTCATCAGAGCAGCAGCTGTTTGGTCGTGTTTATCCTAAATCAAAAAATATGTGCAGCCTAAAATGTGACATGATTCGGTATAAAGATCGGCCAAATCTGACCGTCAGAGTTTATTGCGATTATTATTTCATATTAAATCGAGTTTTTGTCTGTCTGTTACTTTTACACTGCTCCTTATTCATTCTTGTAGCGAATTGGTTTCCACTTTGGCACACCGTCCATGGATTAATGGGACGAGCTGAAATGTTTCTCATTTTGGTAATTAAACCTCAACACTCGCTTACAGGCTGTACAGCATTGACTTTTCTGCTGATGTAGTCACGGTCTGCCTGCTGCCTGAGGCCGTCGGGGTTTAATTGAGCTCTACACCTCAGGACTAATGTCTCCCTTTCTTAACAGCCCCAACCCCCCAGCCCCTCGGTTCTGTCAAACTAACTTCAGCGTTTAGGGAAGTTAGAGGAGCCGAGTCAGCACGGAGACACTCGGGAGAAGAAGTAATCAACGTAGGAGGAAACTTCTTTAGGTACGAGATGAGGAACTTACAGTAGTTAGAGTAACAGCAGTTTAATATTCAACTAATAAAAATCTTACCAGTTGACAAGGATAATTTCTCTGCTTTCTGAAGAATTTTATCGAACAGATGTAAGCATTTTTAGCTCAAAATCAAATCAGAAATCAGAATTATGATTTACTTATTTGTCCTCTTTAGAGATTTTTTATTCTACTTAATGACTTTCACACACATTGTAATTCAATGGCCACGGTTACATGATGTTTTTTCATTCGGAATTAAGTATTCAGAATTAAATAATTCGGAATTAAAGTATTCTCCTTCGTGTTTACATGGAAATAGTAATTCCAAATTGAGGTTTACATGGAAAACATGTTTATTCGCCTTTATTCAATTCTGCTTAAGGTCCGGGGGTTGAGAATGGTTCTGATTGGACAGGGGGCAGACGTGATGTAGTGACGTATTTACGTCTACCAGAAGAAGACAAACTCCAGTTCAACGTCTACAGCGTCTGTCAGCGAAACCTCGTCCAACTTGGACTCTACAACTTTAAAAAGGCCTGCCTATTGATGCTTGCGTCCATCCACTCTTTTCATTATTTCCAAATCTGCTAAGGCTCCAATTAAATAAGTTGTCTCGGCTCAAGTCCAACGCTTGCTTCAGGCGGGCATCCTGTTCCCGTCATCGCGACAGGACAAGGGAACCAGCATGCACAGAGCGACCGGAATTAATTTAAAGTGGAATGAACGTATACATGATTGAGGAATTACTTAATTCAGATTTAAAATCAGAATAAACTAGCCACTTACTTCGCAATTAAGTTTTATTCAGATTTATCATTTTCATTTGGAATTAGGTGTTTACATGGTCATTTTTAATCTTTTTAAAGAGGATTTAAGTTTTATTCGGAAATAAAGGGGAATTGAAGCTTTCATGTAAACATGGTAAATGATGAATAAATTCATTCGAAAGCAGGTAGATGTGAAAATATCTGGTGTTTCTGCCCTAAACCCTTAACCCTACAGACTGTCAGGAGTTTAGGAATGGGACGCAATTGCAGACCTGGAGGTTCTCAAAGACATTCCCGAAGAGTAACCACGAGAAATCACAAAGGCTTTATGGGAGAGGGAAGGAGAACAAAAAGAAGAGGCTAAAAACCAAACACTGAAAGCTCTTGTTGGTGTGGACACTCAGAGGAAAACAAAATCTCAATATTTCTGTCAAAAATATCAGAATCCACAGATTATATTTGAAGTATTTATATCTACTGCCCCCTACAGGTTGAAACAGTTTTAGCACCTGACATCACTCTACTGATCTCTGGAGTCCAGTAACGTCAGGTTCAAACCACTCTTAGCGGACAATAACATCAAAACATCTGAGGAGCGCTGCGTGGAAGCATTTTGGTTAAACTAAATGTTGCCAACTACAGATGGCTCACTGAAGGCATCAACAATCACCCACACCTGTCTCTTTGCCTGTTTTCATCCTAATTTATGTCTGCTTTGGCTAATTGTGGCATTAACGAGTATGCAGCTCTGCATGTTTTGTTGAAAAGCTCACAAAAAGATGT
Source organism: Cetoscarus ocellatus (assembly GCA_037902135.1). Classification (NCBI taxonomy): domain Eukaryota; kingdom Metazoa; phylum Chordata; class Actinopteri; order Labriformes; family Labridae; genus Cetoscarus; species Cetoscarus ocellatus. The sequence goes on along the minus strand of JBAMNC010001240.1, from coordinate 1,579,552 downwards.
CCATCTGGGCACCAACGCATAGAAAATATTTGGGAATGGGTGAAACCTTTCAAAAGCATATCCAGCAGATGATTGGGCGATCGTTCTGTCAGTCAACTTCATTACAGGCCAATCAGGTAATGTGGTAGGCAGGTGGTGTAAAATAAAAGTGAGCCAATTTGTAGAGCAAACTCAAGTGGAGTAAAAATATCCCTATGTGGTCCAGATCTGACAAAACTGCTACTGAAGCCATTAGCATCTATGCTAATCTCTGTACGAACAGTCACTCCCTGCTGTCGTCTCCCTTGTGCAGCGGCAGAGAAAAACACCTGGTAGGTTTCACTGGCCACACTTTAATGAAGACACGTCCCTGTGTGTACTCTTCCACACAAGTGAGGCGGCGCCGGCGGCCGTGGCTCTTTGTCAAGTGTTCAGCCCAACCTGTCTGTCTATGTGTCTGAAGGCCCTTCGTGCGTGTAAAGGCTGTAGGGACTGTACCTCAGTGCAGCAGGTAATATTTATACTGTGAATAAAATGAGAGCAACACTAGAGACTGATCGAGTTCCTGTGAGTTATTTTAGAAAATAAGACAGACAGTTGATACTTTCAGTTTGTTTTGGAGGAAATTTTAATGTTTTAGTTTAAAGCTTTTGAATTTCTATTCTGTGTTTTTACCTCCACCAAGGAGTTTATGTTTTTGCCGGCATATGTTTGTTTGTTCGTTGGCAAGATTACGCAAAAACTACAGGATGGTTTTGCTGACATTTTCAGGAGATGTTGGTGACAGCCCAACTAAAAAATGATTAGGTTTTGGTGGTTATCCAGATAACTGCCATTAGTGAACGATTGTTTTTGATTAATAACTGTCTAACTAATAATGATACCAGCGTGATTCAGAGTGCTAGGTGTAAGTTTTCATGGTCAAAGAATCATTATGCAATCATGGTAGATTGTTACAATATAAAATCCTGCAACGCCTGCATATCTCTCACAGTAAAAGACATAAAATGAATTCCCAAACTTCTTCCTTATGTCTAAAATGTAGGATCTCAGTGGGAACCTTCACGCATTGTGTCTGGTTATGCCCTAAAATTCAAGCTTACTGGACAGACATTTTATGGGACTTAAATTCTTGGTATGTCTTTGTTCATGAATCCTGTTTCCTTACTCCTTGGCCACCCATCTCAAGATGCTATTGTTGCTACTTGCACCAAAAAACTGTATGATAGTCTTGCATTTGCTGAGAGGAATAACATCCTTCTGTCATGGATAAGTGACAAACCACTTTCTAAAGCAAACTGGCATAATATTAATCATGGAGTGTCTTCCTCTTGAATACCTGACTTGTTTTCTTCACTCTACAAAGGGATGATCTCTGCAAATATGGACTCCATACCTCTGTTTCTCAAATACTACTGTGGCTTCAACTTTCAAGAACACATTGTTTGACTAACCATGGATGATGACCTTGTAGGGTAAAAGAGGGGAAACTATGGATTATACCATATATGCCTCTTGCCCGTGTTGCAGCCGGCCCGCAGGTGGAGGGTGGGACTGGAAAATGTTCAAATATCTGCGTATTATGTTCAAATCAGTTTGAAGTTGATTATTGGGAGAAGTGACAGCACTATCACTCACACTAGCTTCATTGGTGAGAGCCAGAGAAACACTAATCTCAAAGTTTGTCAAGTCATCATCATCCTGTGACACAAATCTGTCATTATTCTTCGTCTTATGGGGGTCTCACAGTTAAATAAGCTCATGTGCATGTTAAGACATCAACTGAAAACGTCTCTCACAGGAGAAGAGTTAAAAGCAACCCTTGCATTTTTAAATATGTCATAGTTCAAAAATCCATTGTCTTTATGGAGTTATATATGTGCAGGTCTGAGGAGGGCTTTCTTCACAGACTAGCCTTGGAGGTAACTCAGCATCCATGTTTTGGGCTGAGAAAGAGACTCTGACTTCACTGAACTAGAATAAAAAGATGAGCCTCCAAATGAAGATGTGTTTGTCTTTCCGACTCGACCCCTGCAGTGGTAAAAATTCATGTGCTCTCTGGATAACCCTTCATGGTTTGTTAGCGCGGTGCCGCGGCTTCTTAAAATAGCTTGTGACGGTGAGGGGCCTCGTCCTCGCTGAAGCTTTGTGGCAGACTCAAAGGAAAAACAAAACATGTTTAATTTTTAAATCCTCTCAGAAGCTGCGAGCACAGCGTGAACATTTGACAATTTTTTGTTGTTCTGCAGAAGTGACGAGCTCGTGAGAGGAGGTTTAGAGGAGCTTGTCACTGCTGCAACTCCAAAAGGAGAAAAGACTGAGGAGGAAAAAAATCAACCGGAGGACGTGATGCCTCGTCCTTTTCTTTATTTTTCAGTAACTGTCAGCGAGGATTACACACAGAATTAACAACAAGCCAACAGTACACTGTCATGATATAAATAAATTGTATTTTTGGGCAAAGAAGAGGATCTGCTCTCCTTAACAACCTCAAATAGTACAACGCGTGGCTCCTGATATACAAGGATTGAAACGCTGATGTCAAAGCTTGCCTCATGAAAGGACCAAAATCTGTTTGTTTGTACGTTAGCATGGAGGCTAAAAAAAGAGTCAGTAAAGTAGCGTATCCACTGAGTGCTCTGGTTTCAGAATAGTTTGTATGGTTTTGAGCGGAAAGCCCTGATCTCATTACGAGCTGTACCTTCACCTGAAGGGCTGTTAGCTGGAAGGAAAAGGCCGTGCTAGCTACGTTAATGCATGACATCACAGTGAATCTGTCTGAAGAAAAGAGTGAATATTAACAAAAAGCAACAATGGAGGACTTTCAGCACTCCAGGACTCTGTGGACTGTTGTTCCGATACAAATAGATTTGCCTTTCTTTACTCCTGATTGACATTAGAAGCACCTGTGATTGCAAACAGTACCAAGCCAAACCGAACCTTGCTGCTTCAGCGGCTTAAGACCATCAGGTCTCATTTAATATGGTTGTTAAATTTTTGAGTAGGCTTGGTACCATTACCTTGTGCAGCAGCTGGATTCACCTGATTCAATGTCTGTAATCATGCAGATTCATTTTGCTAAGCTCCAATCTACAACAATTGTGCTTGGCCCAAAGTGGGACGGCCCAATCAGAATCCTTCAGAGCAGGAAGAGGTGGGAGCTACAGGCGGGATGACAGCAGGAATTGAATGTTTGCACAGAGACAAGCATAGATGCTAACAGCTTTAGAAACATTTTTGTCATATCTTGACCACATTCCTTTATTAAATGAGAAACAAATATCAGCACTACAAACTTTTGTGTATTAAGGACATTTTCGCTCCACTTCCACCATGTTTTGACCTGAGTTTGTTTTATTAAATGGTTTACATTCTGTAATGCAGTTATCTGATTGGCTGTAATAAATGTTAATTGATGGAGCAATCGTCCAATCACCTGCTGGGTATGCTTCTGAAAGGTTCTGCCCTCCCCAAACACTCTCTGTGGACTCTTTCCCAGATGGTTTAGTGAAATATTTTGAACGGTCCATCTGGTGTGTCCAGTTATGGGTACTGCAGTTATTTTAAGATTGTACACACCTGCACAACTGCTTTACATCAACCTGCCGACTAAAGATGGAAATGAGTCTGGCACATTTACATATCAAAGTTCATTAATGTGCACCGTCCTTTAATTAAATAAATAAATATAATAAAAATAAATCAAACTGTTTTCATATTTTCAAGATCTGACGATTCGATGAAGGATGCGAGTTTCGGTCCTGCTGTTTGGTTCAGGTTTGCCAGGTCGGCATTCGTAGGTACTTCCGTGGGATGAAGTTTAAGGGCGCAAGGTATCCAACCCTACACTCTGAGGCTCTGGAGGCAAAGGATGCTAACCCCTTTCTCCTGTGTTACTAGCTACCATAGCTGTCAGCTTGCATCTCCCCAGCTACCTTACCAACTTCTGAGGATGTTTCGATGTGAACTGGCCCCCCTCTGGCCCCTTAGCCCAAGTCCTTACTTACATTTACAGAAATGGTTTTTACTGATTAAACCTCAGGGAGAATACTGTTTTTCATGTAAGCTTTGTATATCTTTAAGGATCTGCTGTGTTGCTGTAGCATTAAGTTGTTTATGATCTAATAATAGTAAGCATAATGACTTTATTTGTCATGGCACAAGAGCCGGATTCAGAATCGATAAAATCTAAATGGTACCAACCCTAATTGTGACACAGCGGCGTGGTCTGAGCCGAGATAGGACCAGAGGCACTTTCAGTCGTCCCTCCTTCACCTCGTCTCCTCAAAGTGCACTCAATCACTTTAAGCTGCGCTCTAATGTGATTGGCCGAGAGAATAAGGTCTGCATTGGTCTAAAAGGTTATTGCTGGTACAGACAGGCAGACACACACACTTCACATCTTTCTCTTTGTGCATCACTCTGACAATCAAATTCAGTGCACCAGTTTGACCTTGAGCATCTCTTAGAGTACAAATGTGTGTGTGTGTGTGTGTGTGTGTGTGTTGGCTGTCAAGTCTCAATAAATCATAGGACGAGTCAGAGATGATGAGAAACTGACTGAAAGACCATGAGAGCAAATCTAACGTTTGTTTTTAAAAGACAATTCATTGTTATAGCTTTAAAAAAATGAATACATGTTTTTACACATAATCTGTTAACTAAGCCGTAAATGCAGACAGTGAGTATTCACTCAGCGGCCACTTTATTAGGTACATCCTGCCTATAAGCTGTAAGGACCTTGTTCGCTCCAGTCAATATGAAAGTGCCCAAGATGCAGCCTAAATGCAGCTTTATCTCTGTTTAATGGCACAGAATACTTATAAAGTGCTTTGAGCAAAATGATATTTACTGCTAATAATGCAACAATTGGCTGAAAGGCAGGAACAAAGACTATAACTACAGCTCCAACTAGTGGTGAGGGGCTGAACTACACACCATTTCACAGGTTCTGGTCTGCTTGACATAGTGCTGTGTGAAAGAAAAAACAAGTAAGAAAAGTACAAATGTTAAATTTTAGGTGTGAAAACGACCTTACTTTCCTTTTGTTTTGGCTGAAAAAAGATATTTCTTAAGCTGTTTGTAGACATTATGAGCTCATAAATATGAACTCAGGTGTAAACAAACACAGCCTCCTCCTCCTTCAGAGCTGCCCCACCTGAGGGAGGTCTGAGTAAACCCAAAGCATGACTGCCACCAATTATCCAGCAGAGCAGCTATGAGCACGTTCTCCTTCTTTCCTGACACATTTTTAAGCCGTGTGGAGACAATGGATCTGTCCCGAAGGCCGAACATCGATCTTAATACCCATCCGCTCTCCCGGCACACTCTGGATTTAGAGCGGGGATTTGCCGCAGAACCTTGAGTGGGAAAAGAGAAGATAAGTCGTGTTTATCTGATGCTGTGGAAAGTTCAAGCACTGGCAGGGTTAGCTGAGGTTACTCTGCTGTCTGACTTTCCCTGGAGACTGTTGGATTTAACAAAGATTTTTAAAAAAAGAATCTGAAGAAGAGACGGATTACAGAGAAGACTACTTTTGTGTGAGCAGTGAAACAGTATCAGGAGAAGACTCACGCTGAGTGGTATCGGCTCAGCTCTTTATATGCCCTCACAAAGGCAGCAGCCTGAGCTGGAGGCATCATGTTCTGGTTCTGTCTAAATGACCATCTGTCCTTATGTATGTTCGTCTGTATGTACATCCACCTCTTCTGAATGATGTTTATCAGCAATGCCAAAATGAAGGAAACTCTTCAAATAAAGACGTCCACTGTGACTCAAGGATGGACCACTGACTGGAGAAAGAACTGGACTAAGTCAAAGTGATGTCAGCCATTTGGGAACATGTTGGAAGCCTATCTGTGGACGTCACCTCTCTGTAAACCCCGTCTCAACTTAACCTGGCTTGACCTGCTATAGCAGAGAGATGGGGCTTAAGGTGGTCTAACAAACAGGGCTTATCATATTACCTGAATCTTGCTGATAAGCCCTTCTTTGGGAGTTCTTCCTGGATATCCACACTGATCCAAGATCAGCTCATTAAATTTGAAGGTCAAAAGTCAAAATGTTAGAGCCTTACATTTATCCAAACCTAAGCTTGTGAATACAATATTGAAGAGCCTTAATTCTGTTTTTCTTACTTTGATGCCCTTTACCGTTTTTCCCATGTCTCCTCCTCACGGTAACATAACTGAGCAGGAGATAAAAAGTCTGAAGCATCTGGACTTCTTCCCTCTTCCTGTAAACACATAGTAGTAGTCGCCTAAAACATCTTGTTTCCACAGCCCCCATGCACAGATGTTGTAACACTGTTACATCTGTAGTCCGTGCCTGTAGACTCAGGGTGTCAAGCCCTGTGCAGGGCAAAGACTGTAGAAAGACTGCAGAGCCACTGAAATGTGATTAACCAACCAACAATGAGGGGTGGGAATCACCAATGGCCCCACGGTACAATATTATCATGATACTTGAGTCCCAATTTGATTTTATTGGGAGACTTTAATATTTTAGGATATGTTAAGTTCATTCATGTCACTTCAGTTTTATCAAAAACAGTAAAACTCTGCTGTGCTCAGCCTCTCTTCAGCTCTGAAGAACTTTAGTTCTGCTGTTGTTGAAGTTATAATCAGGGATGCAACTAGCACGTAACCAAAGCTCTTGTTTTCCACACCATGGTGAGGCCTTTAGTTTTTGCACTTAATTTAGTAACAGATATTTTCTCAGCTCGCTTGGACCTGGGAGGCAGCTTTGACAAGTTAAGCATGCCAAGTGTTGGCTGGTTAACCAGTAGCATTGGCTTAGCGTTAGCTTAGGCTTTCGCTGCCCCTGGGTGGTGAGGTGGGCCTTATGTCTTCTGTTTTACTCTCATGCATCCCCAACTGCTGCATCAATCTCTTATGTCCATTTCAAAGTTCAATTAAACTGCTGAAGATGCGTTACTTTTGTCCCTGAACAACACCTGTCTGACCTGGCTCAACAACACCATCGTGTGGACTTAACAAGGAATTAACTTTACTTATTAACCAAGAGCCTTGTTGAATGTTGGAAATCAATACTTTAAAAAATATCGATAAATGGTTGCCCAAATCAATATAATATCGTCACACAGAATATTGCGATACTATGGTGTTTATTTTTTTTCCTCGACCTCCACCAATCACCACAAAGTTGACCGGTCAGCCAATCAGAGCTGACTGGGCCTGCATGGGGAAGGGATGGGAACTCCAACAGAGCGTCTCAGACAGAGAGAGAATACAGGTGGATCAAAAGTAGAAAGTTTGTTCAACGTTAGGGATTGTGAACACCGTACAACAGCCATCACTGAAACTGAATTCAGGCAATATATGACCTCTTTTATTGGGTATGGTGATATAATTCACTATGACTCAAAAGCCAATCATGCATATGTAAGCCTTTCTGTGTTTTTATGCTTCGGTCTTACACTGAATGGGCATGACGCCTCTGCTACGAGCCGACCTGCCGTATTTTCATCACCCTCTTTAATCCGCTCCAACCTGAATGTGTCACTATGACAGCTACTAAAACACCATGTAGAGCACAGGACCAAAGTGAAGAGGCACTTAAATCAAAAACACTGCTCCACACAGCTTATGCGATGCCCCAGAGCCTAATAGATTTATGCTGTTTCACAGAGCGGCTGTATCTCTAAAATGTCTCTCAGAGCAGGAGCTGGGATCATACGGACCTCAGTATAACTCAGCCTTTGTCTCCCAGGATCCTTTAAAACATTCGAACAAATGAGCTAATAAGATTTTGGGAAACCGGACCAAGTTATTTTGGTTTGTGACGGATTAGTTGAAAGAGAGAATCTGTAGAAGAATGAGGCTCAGGCAGCTGTGAGTCACTGCTCCGTTTACAGGACTCAGTGGGAGCTTTCACACGGAGGTATGTTAGCTGATCCTGAATCCGGAGTCACTGTGAAGCAAAAACGGAATTTTGATCTTAAATATGAGACATTTGCAGGAATAAAATTACTTTAAACATCGTAAAAGACGCAAGTGTGTAACTTAATTTTTTTTTTTTGACCAGAAGGGTTTTTCTCCACTTTTAGCCAGAGGATTTCTTTGGCGCAGGGTCAAATTGGGGGCTAGACAGCACACTTGTGCTCCTTATGAATAATTAAACCGCCTGTGCTTCAGTGAAGTAACAGCACTGAGCATTTTAGCTTTGCCTGCTACCCATGCTGTCACTTCAGGGCCAGAAAGTAGCCACCATCTCACCATGCTCAGAACCCAAAAAGCAGTATACTTGAAGATCATTTTATTAAGTATGCTTGAGTGTAAGTATAGCAAATATACTACGGACCATGTACTTGTAGTGTACTAGAAAGTATACAAATTTAATACTTCTTCCAACTAAATTGGAACATTTGTAAGTTTATAAAAGTATACTTTAAGTGTACTTTATAAAGTCATTTTAAGTTTACAAAAGTACACTTATCTATACATTACTAGTAGGTATATACTTCTAGTCCACATTTTAGAGTACTGAAGTATACTTATATTATACCACAAGTACACTCTTCTATCTACTGCCATTGCACTAGTTATATACTTCTAGTCCACATTGTAGTTTATTGAAGTATACTTAAAGTATACTTTTATAAATTAAAAAATACTACTTTAAGTAATTCAAAGTATTCTTAAAATTAACTCGTACTGTATGTACACTAGACTGCTATGTATTTACAAAATCACAAGACAGAATGTTGAGAACAAGTTTGATATATTTTACATTTTATAACATACCATAAAGTGTATTTACAAGTACCTGCTTAAATAATTAAAGATGTGCATTTTCAAAAACAATGAGCCTCTAAAAAATCAAGCCCTTCTTTGAAAACATTTTTATTCTGCTAAATTAAATGTAAGCACAATGAGTTGACCTTTTTCTGTACCTGGATCAAGATATACTAAGTTTTAGTATGTTGTGGCAGAAAGAAGTAAAAAGTATGCTAAAGTACAAGTAGAAGTTTTAGTATTCAAGTATAAGTGTAAGTCTTAGTATTAATATACTCAGTCTAAGACTTTTCTTTATACTTTTCAGTATAAGCCAAGTATACTTCACCATACTTAAGTACATACTAGTATATACTTAAGTACATAAAATATAGTACAAATAAAAAGAAAATTTCAAGTATACTGCCTCAGTCTTAGTATAAAATAAGTATGATGTTCAGACCAGTTTCTGACCTGACCATCTGAATGTGGCAGCAGAAATCCAGAATCATCAGACAGCAATCTTCTATATTTTAATTTGGTGAACCAGTTCAAACTTTCCATCCAACCCCATGTAGTTTTGTGTCTCATTTTTACTTAGAACTCACACAATTATGCAACTGTAATTCTTAAGGAAACCTAAGAAAGCAAAATTCCCATGTCAAGTTCTAGTCAAATTTTACAAAGGAGCGATTGAAAGCATCCTGACTGAAAGCGTCATGAACTGGCATGGGATGCGCACGGCCTAGGACAGGAGGATTCTGCAAAGGGTAAAACTGCCCAAAACATTATTGGTACCCATCTGCAGAGCATCAGTGATATTGGGAAGGTGAGCTGCCCACGCAGAATCAAGAGGATACTTGAGGACAACACGCGTCCAGCCACAGCCTGTTCACCCTGCTGCCATCAGGCAGAAGATACAGAAGTATCTGCTGCTGTACCACCAGACTGCAGAGCAGCTTCTTCCTTCAGGCTGTGAGATTGTTTAATGCACCATCTGCACTCCTCCATATCTAATGGTTTTGTTTTTATTTTTTCTACATCTGCAACCAATCAAGAGAGAACCACAATTTAATTCATAATGCAACCTGTTGTATGATGGCCAATAAACTTCCTTGTATCCTTGTATTACACAAAATAACTGTACCCGTCAACAGCAGTGTACCTTACCAGTCGTCTAAGCTCTTTCTTCTTAAAGCTGCAGCGCTACTTTGGCCCTTTCACCGACTATTTTCAATTACCTGACACAACCCAACTCCAGGAAGGATGAACTGGCCCTTTAAAGTTGCTGATAAACAGCCCTGTCCAACACTTAAACCAGGACATTAGCTGCTGTCTAAGAAAGCTGCTTCATGTTCATGTTATCAGCCGGAGCAGATATTTTGCATACATAATGTGACTCCACACAGACACGCTGTGATCTGCACATCCATACACACATGAAGAATAATCCCTCAAGAGCTCACGCATGAGGGCTTAAAAAGGAGCTCAGTAATTATTTATATCTTCATGTTCTTCATATGGGCGCTCACTGTGTGTGCTCTTTAGCTCTGTTTCACCCTCACCGGCTCCCTCTCTCTGGTTAAAGAGAACAGAAGTCCTATCACCGTCAGGCAGATTCTGCTTCATCAGCTTCTCTGCACCGTTCACTGAGCGCTGATACAGCAGGAGCTCAGTGTTCCTTTAATGCCTCTGTTTTTCCTCAAACCTTGTTCACCTTCACTCTTAATGCCACTGTCTCGTTATCTGTCCCCACATTTAGTGTCCCTCCTCTCATGGTGATGTTTTGACCTTTTCCCCAAACGCTGATCAGCGTCAGATTTCTTGTCTCTAACAGTGGCCATCTTCTTTTTTGTCAGCCATTTTGGCTTTTTGTGCTGTTGTTCTTTACAGCAAAGAAGCTGAAAAGAAATATCTCACTGGCTTCAATCTCGTCCAGGGATAATTTCTCCAGGTTGTCTGTCCACACATCCGTGCTATGTAGGTACAATGTCAAAGGTCAAGGTCACATATATCCTGTCCTCTAAAGAGTTCACATCATGATTTATTTTAGGTTTATCTGCCCTTTGCTGTGTTAAACATGTGTGACAGAGCACTTCTATGAGCAAGACAAAAAGTCTGCTCGATTAGGACTAACTTTAACTTTACAAAAACTGAACAAAAAATAATGGAAAGAGTGATGGAGAAACTGTTGTGGAAACTTAGGAGGTAATATAGCACTGCACTCACGTCCTTATGTCCATTTTAACAACAAGCCAAAGTTGGTGAAGGCCCACGTCACACAACTGAATCATGAAATCATAAAATTGGCTGTTTCTTTTGCCAGGTTTTAAATCCATGATTATTACAGGAGCGACCCCATCTTCGTAATATCCAGGGAGTTAGTCATCAGTTATAAGTTTGTGGTCCAGTGACGCTACCTGACCCCACTGCAGCACTCTGATCTGAACCGCTGTTGAGGCGAGTTGCTCACAGAGCAGTATTGTAGTCCATAAGCTGCATCACAATATAGTTTGGACACAGGGGCTATGTCGAGGAAAAGTTAAACACTGTAAAGAATCTTAGTGCAGCATCCAATCGAGCTAATGTCGTCATTTGAGCAGCTTTAACCCAAAAGTGGGTGAATTATGTGGCTTTCGGTTGCACCATGTACTGCAATGTATCTGCTAGCCGGACATCTTCCTTCAGGGACAAACTCGCCAATTGTTAGTGCCATGGGCCTTGATCAACCCCACTTAAAAACAAAAAAGAACTTTAAACCATACCGTTTCTCCTGCCAACACAAATAGAGCTGCCAATGTGACGTCCTTCTGTTTTGTTTTGTTGTTTTTTTTGTCAGTTTGAGCCCATTTGCTCTGACTGAACTTACCAATCACAATGGAGCAGGTCAGGCAGCCAATCAGAGTGGACTGGATGCCATGTAGGCAGGTAGAGTGAGAATAGAGGTGGATCGAGGGGCTCAGTATGTGGAAACTAGAAGGTTTTTTTGGACATTTGGGATTTTGGCCATGTGATCTTTAAAACATTTCTGCTGATGTAGCTGTTATATTCATTGATTTGTGCTTTTAACTTAAAGATTTTGTTCTTGATTCAACTCATCCACGCTTAACGAGTGTAGTTACTGTATTTATGTTCACCCGTTCTTCCCTGTCTTCCTCCATCCGTCTGTCATCCCTCTTCGTTTCCTCCATGCCGATGAGTCCAAACGCTAACGATACCGCGGGCAGCCTCTCCGTCTCCCTCTGTCTCTGGATGTTTGCTCTCTCTCCTCAGATGGCCTTTGTCTGCCTTTTAAACCTTCCCCCTCCGCTTCCTCTTTCCATCCTTCACACCTCATTTCTCCCCCTCTCCCTCTTCAATTTGTCTCCGTCTTCTTGTCACTCCCTCCATTTTGTGGGTCCCTCCATCTTTCCAGCTGTCACCCTCTCTCTCGCTCACAGAGACCGCTCAGTAATCCCGCTCGCCGGAACAGCTCCGTTAATTGGACTCCATCCTCGCTCTCCTGTCTCCTCCTCTCCTTGGTTTCCTAAATGAATCTTATTTTCTAAATGAACTGACTTTCTTCAGCCTTCCCCTCATCTCCATGCTCCTCTCTCTCTTCTTCTCGTCCACTGGCTCTTCTCTTCATCTTTTCCTCTCTGTTGATGTTTGCCGACAGCTTTCCCTCTTTTCCTCACTTCTTTGCTGCACTCAGCGATTTCCGGCCTTTGTATCACGAGGCATTAGTCCACGGGCTTCGACTCCTGCAGGGACAGTAAGAAGTCTTGCATAAGACAGATTCCAGTGCACTGCTGCGTAAAAAGTAAAAAAATCAGATTTGTTCTGTTGAGTCTTGGTCATGCTTTCAGCACGCAGGGTTGCACAGACTCGGGCTGACGTGGAAACTCTGTTTTTTTAAATCCACGAGGCTCCCTGTTGGCTGCAAACTGATATTCTCCTGAGCTGTACAGGGAGAAGTCTTCTAGCAATAGGAGTTTATTGTTAAACCAGGACTCATTATGCACATACCTGCCAATTCCTTACTTTGTTGTCTGTGGAGGCTCACCAGGACTTCTGTTGTGTCCCATTTACAACGGAGGTTCGACTGGGGAACTGGGAATGTCGTCATATCCAAGTTGAAGTGTGTTCCAGTCAGTGTTAATTTTGTTGACTAATTATTTACGTCATAGTTGTCGTCCACAACTAATAAAAACAAGTGCACATGGACAAAAACTGTCATTTTCATCAACAGATAAAAACTAGACTGAAATGTTTGACAGAGACTTAATCCAATCAGACCTAATTTGGTCATGTAGAAAGTAGGGACAAGTTAGGAATATATCCAATCACAGCTACTTTGGTTGTGTGGAAAGGTTGGATGAGTTAAGAGGGACATCCAATCACAGCTGCCTTAGCTTCATGGTGGTGGGATAAGTTGTGGAGCGATCCAATCAGAGCTCCTCTCTTTATGAACTGATATATTCATGTAGAGCAGGTTCACTGTTTGTTGTCAGTTCTGGTATTGTAACTGAGATGCTTTTTAGGCAAAAGACTGTAACCAAAAAAAAATTAAAAAGGCTGTCAAAATTAACACTGGTTCCAGTTTCACCCACAAGCCAAAGTCGGAAAGCACTTTTCCATTAATAAAAGTTGCATTATAAAATAAAAACTATTCCTGTAATTTTAGTGCTAAAGCATTTTTTTTTTCTAAGGTCGTATTCTAGTGGGACTTAAATGAATTTGTCATATTTTTTGGCACTTTTAACAGGTCAACACCAACCCACTGGAACTCGATCTGCAGTTAGCATTGTTAGCTTATTGCCGACATAGACAGCACGCTACAAGACGATTTCATGCAGAAGTCAACATCACAATATGTTCACATGTAGCTGGTGTACGATACTACCATTTTGATCTACGCCAGTAAATACAACAATCCTAAGCTGTTATTTCAGGTAATAAAGCACTGTTCCTGTTTACGAACTAAGCAGCCATGCTTGTTAACTAACTCAGGGTCAGTGAGTTTCGTGTGTCCGAGTTTCCCAGTAGGACCTCCGCCTTTTAAGGATGTTCCAGATAACTTAATCCAACAGGGAATTTCAAACTCCTGAAGTAAAAGGATCTCACCATTAATCCCATTTATTAATGAAAAAAGAAGTTAGGGTAATGCAACGGGGGCTTTATCTGACCCTTGACCCTGAGGAAACATCTCAAGACATAACGCCATCACTGTCAAATCACAAGATTCTGTTTTTACCCTTCAAAATAAAAGCCCCCAGATGTTTACAAAGAGCTTTTACCTTTTACCTTTCACCTTTTATACCCAAAGCTTGCAGGGCCTCTCTAAGAAGTCAGAAATTCATCAAGCAGAACATTCAACCACTAAAACTGTTTTTTCTTTTCAGGAGTAAAAGTAAATAACTCTAATTTGACATCTTAACAAGAAATAATAAAGTGCTTTCATATTTTTTGTAGTTATTTTGTTAACAGTTGTTTTAAAAAAAATTCATGGATAACAATAATAATCACAGTTTAGCATTAATAATATCAGCTTCTACATACTGGTGTATTAAATATTATGGAAACAGAAAAACTGATTTTTATATTTACAAATGCTGTAAATTAGAGCAGATGTGGCATAAACCTTACATTGGGTGGTCTGATAAATTTGTTAAGCACTATACAGTAAATATATTATACCGATTATAATAACAATATCAGCAAATATTTGCCTAAAAAGTTGATTATCAGTGTCGAAAGATGAGGAAAATATCAGCTCATATTTCGACCATTAAAATTGGCCAGAAATAACTCATATATTGTCTATAATATTGGCAAAATGTGCAGAAGGAAAATGTCAATTTAAGTTAAGACTTTGTGCTCTTTACACAATGAACAGTTTCACTAGTAATGCTGATTATAACCGATAAAAATATCATGCATCACTAGTAAACTGTATGCTTTTCAGGTCATCATGGTCTTATATTTGTGAAAATAAAAGAACTACTGACAAGCATTTTTCTTCAGGTTCTCATTAACAAATATAAAAGTTCCCCCAGAGCACAAACCTCCACCAAGGCATTTTCAATGTTGTTTGGCGAGTTATTGTCAAAATATGGAAAATCTCACACTGTTAACAAATCTTTAAAAAAAATACCTGGATACAGATTTGGATCACCACCAAAATCTAACCACTTCTTCCTTGTGTCATGATTCAACATTCCCTGAAACTGTAACCAAAATCCACTGAGAATTTGACAAATTATTGGTGAAAATGTGAAAAAATGTCTATCTCGCAATGGTAACAACTCCTTAAAAACAAATTCTCGACCCACATCCTGATACAGATCACTACCAGAATCTAATCACTTTCCTCAACATTCCCTGAAATTTTCATTCAAATTTGTTCATTTTTTTTATCCTGTTCACAAACAAAGAAACTGAAAAACATGAACTGCTCGGCGGAGCTCGTTATCACTGATTGAACATAGAAAGCACCATCAGCTGAAGACGTTGAATATTTAAGAAGCCTTTGCTTGCTCGTCTTCTTCTCTAAACCACAGTCTGATTGTATTCCTCACTCTCTCTGTTTCTCAGGAGGTCCTCCCGATGTGGGTAAGATGTTGGGCGGGGAGGAGAAGGAGGAGGACCCCGATGCAGCCAAGAAGGAGGAGGAGAGGCAGGAGGCCCTGAGGCAGCAGGAGGAGGAGAGGAAGGCCAAGTACGCCAAGATGGAGGCTGAGAGGGAAAGCATGAGACAAGGCATCAGGGACAAGGTACGACGACTCCAGCACTAAAGATACAGCTGGATAAAGATGATCACGTACAGATGCAGCTGCTTCAATTTCCCCTCCCAGCCAAACGCCAGCTGAGGTCCATCCAGTTACCACATTGCAAAAACTCTCTAACTATAGGTCTAGGCAAGTGTGTTTGTCTATTTTCAAGTCAAAAATATCTAAAGCACTTATTTTAAAATGTTTTCACTTAACAAGCCCAGATAAATATCTTACTTTAAGGAATGAAAGGCAAAAATACTGAATTGCTTGTTATGACATAAGCCAATGAAACAATGAAAGTTTGACTCAGTGAGGGTCTTAAATTCAGGTTTAATATCTGCTCTGGAGAGAAATTTTCATGTTAAGACAACCTTCAAGTTAAATTTGCCTTTTCTTATTTGCAGATTATTGTACTTATTACAAGTAACTCCGGCCTTGTTTTTAGTTTTTATATCTTCAAATAAGATATTAATCCAGACATTTAAGAACATTGTGGCTTAAAATAAATCTAGAGAGATTATTTTTGTCTTGAAATTGGACAAATAGTCTCACTTAGATCTGAGTTTTTTCAGTGCAGCCAACTTCCAGTCAATGGGGGTCCAAACAAGGATTTTTTTTTCTCAATTTCTGTACATAATGACATTTTTTACATGGTAAGCAAAATTTTCATTTATATATCTTATCAAATGTAAGTGGTAAGAGTTACATGTTTATCATTACTGGGGCTCCCATAACAACCATCAGGGTGGGCAGGTTGAAGCACTTTCCTGTTATGGAGCAGCCAAGACTCTGCCGAGGAAATTGGGGAAAATTTAAGCGGCTGTATCTTTACTGAAGCTTTTGGACCACATTTGCACTTCTTAACTATTGAGGGGATATATTTTGTGGTGT
The DNA here is from genome assembly GCA_037902135.1 of Cetoscarus ocellatus. Classification (NCBI taxonomy): domain Eukaryota; kingdom Metazoa; phylum Chordata; class Actinopteri; order Labriformes; family Labridae; genus Cetoscarus; species Cetoscarus ocellatus. Next base: position 1,563,192 of record JBAMNC010001240.1, on the reverse strand, counting down.
TTAATATTTACATTTCCAGACTAGAGAGGCTTCATGAATAGAAGCGGTAAGATATTGTGATGGCACCACACACTTGAGGATGATTTGGACAAAAAATGGGGGTGTTGCTTTATAAAGAAATGGGTCTAAAGTCTGTAAATGGTTAAATGTGTCACCAGCCTGAAGCTCATCAGTTTGTCTATCACTGGTGGAAAGAAAGTCTGCAAGTCAAAGAAAAACAGAAGAGAACTACATCTGACTTTAATATTTTATCCCTGCTAACACAAATATGAAGATGGACGGACAAAAATAAGTATCAGAGATGTCCAAGTGAGATGTTTGAAGATTTCTGTCGTTCTCGTCTCCAAAGGCATCCATGACATCAAAACTCTTTTCTAACATCCTGGTGTTTCATATAAAACTGACTTGTTTTTCTTCAATTCTATTTTTACCTGTAATAAAATAGATCAGTGGAGTTTGACAAAAGGAGCTGCAGAGTGAGAAGTAAGAGCAGAAGATTAAATAATAATATATTTTAATATTTTAGACAGAAGGAGGTCAGGGAGAGGACTGTGGTAAGAATGTAAACACTTGTCTTATTATAGCTCTTTGCAGCATTAACACTGAAATCCTGAAGTAATTTGATTTATGTACTTTCCAACAATTTTATTTTGTTTTTTTTTATAATGGGTTTACAAACAGTTATGTAGTTTTTGATGTGACTCACTTAGCTGTCTACCACTTTCAGATTCAATCAGTCAGTCAACCAATCATTCAATCAATCATGATTTTTATAGCCCTAATTTATAACAAGTGTTATCTCAAGGCTCTTTACAATAGAGCAGGCTGAAGCCATACTCTTCATTTTATAGATACACATATATGCACATATAAATATATAAAATACACATATATACTACAAAGCACTCGGAGAGCACAGACCTGAGCCAAGGTAGCTCACATATTGCTGTTACATCTATAAGCAATAGTTTCATGATAAAGTTTCCATCATAATATGATTCCTTGACCATGAAAACCCACACCTAGCACTCAGCATCATGTTGATATTATTATTAGTTAGACAGTTATTGAACAAAAGGGATCATTAGCTAATGGCGGTTATCTGGATCACCACCAATATCTAATCATTTTTAAGTTGGGCCATTACCAACATCTCCTGAAAACAAACATAAACATAATCTCCTTGGTGGAGGTAAGAATACACATATACATATATAAAATACACACATACACTTATATACATGTGTAAAGTACATATATACACAAAAAACATACACAAAATATACATAAATACATAAACAAAATAGATATATACATATATAAAATACACATATACACATATAAACCTGTATAAAGTACACCTATACATGTAAAACATATACAAAATATACATAAATACATAAACAAAATAGATATATACATATATAAAATACACATATACACATATAAACCTGTATAAAGTACACCTATACATGTAAAACATATACAAAATATACATCAATACATATATAAAATACAAATATACGCACGTGTAATGTACACAAATACACATGAATGCATAAACAAATTACACATATATACATGTATAAAACATACATACACATATGTGATATATAAAATACACATATACACATATAGGGCCGTCTCTTCTAAATTTTCTGCATAGCAAAACATACATTTTAAGTCAAAGTTAAATGATGTGAAAATAAAATCATAAGAGTGGTGATGTTTTCTCCAGTAATTTGATGGCATGTGCCTGAATGAAGATATATCGCTGTGACAGTATTTCAGTGTTTTGTTCCAACCCTGATGTTAGTTCACTCAGCAGAAGCATGACGCGGCCTTTATTTCCTCCAAACTGAGTTCGTTTTAGGTCCTCGCTCCTCTAACGTGAGGCACTTTGTTGCAGTGCAGACCCGGTGTTGCAGAGTTTCAGTCTGTGGGCGTGGCCTCTCTGAGGGGAATAAAAACTGCGAATCAGCGAGATGAAAAAGCAGCAGTCGCCTCCCCGAGCTCCTCACCTCCTCCATTCCCCTTAAGATGTCCCAGAGGAGGACAGAGAGCGAGGAACAACTCCCAGCATGCTCGTTACCAAAAGGTTTCTGTCAGCCCCTACGTCTCCATCCCTCAGAGCCAGATACTCAGAGAGACGTCCGTGATGTTATATCTCCACTCTGCAGCTTAATGGAGGACGACAGATTAAAATGAGAAAAGTTTTTACGGAGGAGTTTAATGGCTCTGACTTTCATTGCCTTTTTAATATGAGACAGTCTTCTGCTGTACAAAAGTGAAGCCAAAATGCCCCCATGACAGGCTCTGAGTTATCATGCTGGTTTGGAGCCAGAGGTAGGGATGGGAGCATTGATTTAAGTATCAAAGTGTCTGTATTTTCACATGTACTCTTTTGGTATTGATTACTCTCTTAAAGTATCGATACCAAATGAATCCTCTAACAAAATGTTTTTAGACTGCTTTCAGTCTCTCGTTTTCTTCGTACCAAGACAACACCACTTTTATCAGACATATCAAACAGCACTCAGCTGCTCCTGGAATAGGAAGTACAGAGAAAATGAAATATTAATTATAAAATAGCAATTATAGTAAAATAAAGTAAAATGAACTGTGATTAAATTGTTGCCATTGTCAGTACATAAATAGAAAAGGCTGCCTGTTTTTTATTTTTTATTTGAAAGCCTGGAGGGAACCTTGAAGGGAGAATCTGATTATCTGAAGACTAAAGCACAGCAGAACTTCATGAATCCATCCATTATGTGGGTTAGGGTGGGGAGGAGTGAATCCATTGAAGGAGAATGAGCCAAGCAAAGTGGTAAAAGCGAGGACTGTTTGGGTAGATTTAGACCAACCGGATGCTGGGGGAGCTCCAAAGAGAGTGTCAAAAGGATCAGGGTCCACAGGTCTTCAGAGGACCCTGCTCAATGTGATCGAATACGGCTAAAATTTAGTGAGTGACCAAAACATGTGCGTGTGATCTGCTGGTGAGATTTTACATCTGTTGCAGGTGTCAGTTCTGTCTGGATCAATCTTTTTTTTCACCTCTGATATTTGCTAATAAGTTCATAAGCAAATGTAATATCCTGTGCACTATCCTCACTGCCAGACTTTGCCCTTTGGTCAAATGTGCTCTACTGTCAAAAAGTCCTGTTGTGTCTATGTTCATGTTGTAAATATTGTTCATGTTAATAGTGTTAATTCCTTGGCCTTGTTTATAGTCTCACTTTTACTTAGTTATTTATTTTTCCTTCATAAGGAAGTTGATTAGGCTTTTAGACTCACATGTTGCAACCTGCTTACTTAACTTTTTGTGCTTGTATCTATTTTAATGTCTCTGTTTGATATTCCTACGGCTATACAGTGTATAAGAGCAACTGAAAAAGCTAAATTTCTCCTTGGGCATTAATAAAGTATTTATGATTCTGATTCTGAATTTTGGCTGATCTGGTGTTAGTGAGGAGGCTCTTTGTCTTTGTTATCTTAAAAGTGTAGCAGAGAAACAGATTTTCCCAAAATGGCGTCTGTTTCCAGCACAACGCTGTTCCTACTCCAAATGAACGGATGTAGTTGCTTCTGTGATTTCACTGAATTCTGAACCATCAGCAAATATAATAACACACACAGAGACACGCAAACAAACGTCAATCTGAATCACACTCAGGCCTCTGATGGTTCAGCAGGACTGTGGACTCAGCAGAAGACCGTCAAGCTCTTCAGGGCAGAGAGCAAGCTGCAGTGATGGAGGATGTTTGGCCTCAGAGAAAATATGTGAACTAAAGAGAGCTTTAAGATGTTTTCTGATCCGTGGACTTCATCTCTGTTTAATACTGAGGTCACACTGCACAATCTTTGGCCCTTTATGATGTTACTGTGTCAGGTCGGGCAAACCTGGCTGTTAAACTGTGCTGTGACCTCACAGACAGATGACCTGATAACACCCAGTTAATCATCACCACCAACCGAGTGCACTCTATCTGCCTCGACGGTTAGTGGTTCAGGACCTATGAGACTTTGAGCTTGCAAAAAATATTCTGTCTGTGTTTGGGGTGTTCTGCAAAGTGTGACACTCCAGTGGGGTGCAAGGAGGCTTTCGGGGATCTGCAGAGTTTGATGGCCACCCTTAGACTTATTTTATAGTAAAACTGAGGCAGTATACTTGAAGTTTACTTTTTATATAGTACATTTTACATACTTAAGAATTGTATCGTGAAGTATACTTGGCTCTTACTGAAAAGTATAAATAAAAGTCTAAGACTAAGTACATTAATACTAAGACTTACACTTCTACTTTAATACTAAACTTATACTTGTACTTTAGTATACATTTTACTTCTTTCTGCCACAAAGTACTAATACTTAGTATATCTTGATCCAGGTACAGAATACGGTAAAATCATTGTGCTTACATTTAATTTTTCAGAATAAAAATGTTTTTCACTACACACATTTGCTTTGAGGTATTACCCCTGTTGTAAACTTACATGCTCAAGATCATATAGAGCTGAAGTTTAAAACTTTACTATTACTACTGTATTTGGTACATTGATCTGTAAATCTTTACATACAGGATTCAGTAAGTACCTCAGCTAAAACACAACACAGTTTGGCACATGGACAAAAAGCAGATATTTGATGTGAACTCGTTTGTTTAAAAATAACAAAGTCATTAATTAAACAAAATGTACCATCTTTCAAGCACAGAGCACTGCTGTATCTCTTCTTTAGTCTGTCATAGTTTTGACTGTGATACAGAACTTTTTTGTTTAATCTGTGCATGAAGTAGAATTTCAAGAAAACAAAAGTATGACAAGTAAACTGGTAAAATTGCAAAAATACTATTTTTTAGTTAATAAACATATACCTAAAGTATACTTCAATAAACTAAGATGTGGCCTAGCAGTATATAGATAACTGTACTTGTTGTATACTTGAAAGCATATTTTTGTAAACTTAAAATGACCTTATAAAATATACTTAAAGAATACTTTTATAAACTTATAATGTTCCCATTTAATCTGAAGGAGTATTAAATTGGTATACTTTCTAGTGCACTACAAGTACATGGTCCGTAGTATACTTGCTATACTTATACTCAAGTATACTTAATAAAATGAACTTCAAGTATACTACTTTTTGCTAACCAGCAGAACTGCTTTTGTGAAAGAAGAACTCTTCTTAAATATTTTCCCCACAAACAAATCATAAATATTATTTGTGAAGTGGTTTGTAGAGTAAACGGTGAAAAGAGAAAGTAGACCTCCACTGCTACGTAAGCTGGGTATTTGTGAACTGGTCTTGATTAAAAACTCCACAATTTGTAATTTCTAAGAGTTACTGGCTATACTTAACCTTGCAGTGCAGCTGGATCCACCTGATTTAATGTCTGTAATCAGGAAGATCCATCTTGCCAAGATCAACAACTGTGAGCAGCCTAAAGCAGCACGGCCCAAAGCAGCGTCTGCTCCGGTCCTCAAATGACAATATCCAGCCAATACTGAGGGCCCAATGGTTAAGGAAAGTTGACCTCTCAAAATGATAATATTATAAAGAAAAAACAGTAACATTTTAGGAAAAAGGGTTTTTACCTTTTAAAATAGACTTCATTTTACTGAAGTGTCCATAAAGAAATGTATATTTTTTTTCTTTGACAGGAAATGTGAGTATCTGGATTAAAACTAAAGTTGTTTTTTACCTGCCTGGATTAAGGGTGGACTTTTTTCACCTTGATGGCATCCCCCCATGAGGCTGGACCCCAGAAAGCTTTCCCCTGTCTTATGGGTGCCTTGATGCCATCACAGATCACGTCTTTCTCTAATATTGTGCAGGCCTGTGTTTTCTGGGAATTTTCAGGGTTGCATGTGTGAAAAAGCCTCTTGACCTGCTCTACATCTGCCTCTTGCTCTCTCCATAAACACAAACCTTCCCTTGACTCTGAATGTTTGTTTTTCTGTTTCACCCACCAGTATGGCTTGAAAAAGCGTGAGGAGGCTGAGGCAGAAGCAGCCGCCGCCGCGGAGCAGCCAGCAGAGGGCAGCCTGACTCGACCTAAGAAGGCCGTGCCGGCTGGCTGCGGCGATGAGGAGGAGGAGGAGAGTATCATGGACCAAGTGATGAAATACCTGCCAGGCCCGCTGCAAGACATGCTGAAGAAGTAGGGCTAGCAGACTAGCTAATGCTAACGTAGCCTAGCTTAGGTTAAGGGCTGTGTTCACAGGGCTGGGATCTAAAATTTAATTTGGTGTTTTTGGTGTTCGGTCTAATCACAGTTTTCTGGAGGGGGGATGATTCAGGTGCGAACCAGCTGTGTGAACTGTTGCCGTTAGACTAAGCTAGGCCAGGTGAACGTTAGCTTGACAGATGCTAACGTTAGCTATGTTACAACACAAAGCTAACAGCAAGCAGAGGGGCTAAAAACACAATGTCAGATGGTTTATCCTTCTAATCTGAGCAGTTTTAAACTCCTTCCTCCTCTCCTCTGTGGACGCTGCTGAGCTTCCTCGCAGCGCTGAAAAATAATCTCCCTCTTCACTCTTTGTACATAAATCAACAAAAACGTAATAAGCCTTGACGTGGGCAAACAATCATAAGATACTCTATGAAATGATTATACTAAGTGTGTGTCTGTCTTTAAAATAAAAATATATGTGATAACTTGATAAGCCATATTTTAAAAGGAAATTTAAAGACTACTGTCGTGTGCTCCTAAAGCTACTGTTTGTGTTCGACCATGTCTGATATTTATGTCCAACCTTTTGCACACAATGTGACACTTTCCTCCGTCAGACCTGTCGTCTGTCCGCCCGACACACACACAAACATGCGCCCCGACATGACGTGTTACGCCCTCCATGTAGTGTAGTGTTTAAGACGTTTCTATTCCCCCGTTCGGTGAGTCTCCTTCTTATGTCTTGCATGCCATTTGTCTGGACACGTTTGTTGTGTGGAAATGTACAAACTCACCTCCCCCTACCCTCGATCTTTATCATGCAAAAAATATTAAGGCAATAACTCCTAAGTTTGAGTGTGACTCCACTTCCATGTCGATATAACCGTGAATAATACCAGTAGAAGAAAAGAAATGGATGTGTATGCCTTCAGGAGTTTTCAGTTACAGGTTTTTAGACTCTTCGTTATTGTCGTTTCGTTGTTTTGATGAAGAATGACCGTGTAGCCATTCATACAACAGCCAAAACCTTAAGCTTTCAGCCATAAAACCAGAACCTACAGTATATATTCTCTAACTATCAGGATATTCTATGAAGAAGCGAATACTGAATCTGTTTGAGCTAATAAAACATCTATATCACTGATTTGTACGATACAGGTGGAATTTAAATTTGAGAGATGTTTGTATGATGTGATGAGAAGAGACCCCTCCCTCGAGACACTCACAGTAAAGTGATAGTGCGGTAAAGTCACACTGAAGACGGTAGGAGGTGATGTTTGGTTCCTCTTATCGGTGGTTCTTGACGTAAGAATGGGAAACGTAGTGAGCTGATATGCCATGAGCAATAAAGGATTATCATGTATGTTTCTGCCTGAACTTCAATAAAAACTTCTTCACAAACATTGAGTGTGTCGTCTTTTGTTTCATCACCACATGTTGGTTTGTTTTGGATTAAATTTACTGAATGATAGGAGCATGGATGATAGAACTTTGTCGGCCTCAATGGGCTCAACAAACTGATTTTGACCCTTTATACAAACATTGGAGGAATTGCGCCCAAAAGTTATTACTCTCTTTGTCTTACACTTAACAGCAATTTAATCTGATGATACACAGGTAAGTTAAAGCTTGGTAACGGTTATCGTTACAAAACCTAACAGAGGCAAACACCTTGCATTCATAGTAAGTAATCAAATTGTCTCTGATAATTTCCTGTCTCCTGGCATGTAATCGTCATTGTCTGTGGTCTGAATGAGAAGTCTGTCCCTGTAACGTAATGTAGGCTTAAGTTTTCAGCATGCAAGAGCAATTTCTATATTTTGTGCCCTGTTGTGGAAACTTCTTCTCAAAAGCAGAATTAGCAAAATTAAGAGTCTGACTGCCATCCAGGAGAGGAGCATTCTGGTTGTTACTGCATCTGCGCAGATGGAGGCATCAACCAAGCATCAACATTGTCTGAATGAGCAACAACCGGCTCCAAACGGGCTTTTTACACAGAGGAGAAGTTTTGGCCACATTCCTCAAGGCCAGCTGTTTCCTAGAATCCTTTGTTGACTAAGAAAGTAAGTGTCTGCAACCCCAGTAATGGCTGTAAGCAGATAAACTTCCCTTCCCCTAAACTTTCCCCTCCATCTTTATATAGGATTACAGATGTCTAATAGTGACCCCAATGATAACCTTTGTTAGACCAAGGGAGTTCAAATTTAGGCCATGACACACCTGTTTATTATTTGAGCCACTCACTATGAAGTCAGAAATTAATCAAGCAGAATATTCAACCACAAAAACATTTTTTTCTGTTCAGAGATGCAAGTATAACTATAACTTGACATCTTAATCAAGAAAAAATAATGAGCTTGACCTTTTTATGTTTTGTGTAAGACAGTAGATTTGAAAATTCATGGACAAAAATAAAGGTTATATTTTAACATTAAAAATATCATTTCAGATACAGAGCTTTTACCTACTGGTGTATTAACCATCACAGAAACATGAAAAAATGATTTTTGGTACTTACCAATAGTTACTGTTAATTTAGGGCTGCTGTGGCATGAACCTTACAATGGGTCAGGCCAGGTTTGGGTGCACATGCCAGGTCTGCACTTCACCCATTTATCATTCTCGATGACTTGTCTGCACCACCTGCAACTTTAACCCTACATCATTCATAGGTGTTTACATGTGAAGAAGTTTAAGGGTTCAAACCCTACGCCTTGCTTCAGAGGCAAAGGACATCAAGCCCTTTCAGCAGCATTACCAACTGCTGTAACCCTTAACCCGAAGCCTTCCTTTGGCTGATGCTCTAAATAAATCTGTTAAGCTCTGGATGTATATACGTGTTTATATACAGTATATGTGTCTACTAACATATACAGATGCAATCAAAATTATTAAACCCCCATTGCAAATTAGGTTTATTGGCAAATTTACAAACTTCCCACTGTTTGCAATTAACAAATAAAACAAGAACAACTGAAATAGCTCAACATAACTAATATTACAAAAGGCTTCTTCAAATTCAAGACAAAATGCCACTTTTAATGACTACTGCAGTCTCAAAATTACTCAACTCTTTCATGACAAGTAACTTCAGTACTTAGTACAACACCCTTTTGCTTGTATGACCTGCTGCAAATGTGATGCAGAGCCAGACACCAGCTTCTGGCAGCGTTCCTGAGGAATCTTAGCCCATTCCTCATGGGCAATGGTCTCCAGTTCACTGACATTCTTGGGTTTGTGTGCTGTAACTGCCTTCTTCAAATCCCAACACAGATTTTCTATGTGGTTCAAGTCAGGTGACTTTGACAGCCACCCTAGAATCTTCCAGGACTTCTTCTGAAACCAGGCCTTAGTGGACTTTGAGGTATTCTTGGGGTCATTGTCCTGTTGGAAAGTCCAATGATGCCCAAGCTTCAGCTTCCTCACAGAGCACATGACGTTTTCCCCTAGGGATTTCCTGATACTTGATTGAATCCATCTTGCCCTCCACACGCTGCAGGTTTCCAGTGCCAGAGGAAGCAAAGCAGCCCCAGAGCATCACTGAACTGCCGCCAAACTTCACTGTAGGCAGGATGATCTTTTCAGCGTATGCTTCATTCTTTCTCCTCCAGACATGCTGCTGATCCACAGGCCCGAAAAGTTCCAGTTTTGTTTCATCGCTCCACAGAACAGAATCCCCAAACTTCTGTGGCTTATTTATATGGTTTTGAGCATATCCAAGGCCACTTTTCTTGTGCTTTTGGGTCAGTAGTGGTATGCGTCTTGGAGTTTGGGCGTGGAGCCCTTCAGTGTTTAGTATGCTCCTCATTGTGCAAACTGAAACATCCATGCCTGCTGCCACCAAGTCTTGCTGCAGGTATTTTGCAGTCACTCGAGGGTTTTTGACCACCTGCCTCCTCAGGAATCAGGTGGCTGTCTTTAATAGCTGTCTCTTTCTGCCACATCCAGGTAGTGTAGCTACTGTTCCTTTAACTTTGAGCTTGTGAACTATGCTTCCAACTGTATTTCCAGGAACATTCAGTGCTTTTGCTGTCATTCCGTATCCTTTTCATTGTTTGTGCAAAGTAATGATCTTTTCTCTTAACTGTTTGGACAATTCTCTTGACTCAGCCATATTTCTAACATGTAATCAAACGTTACTGTCAACAAAACCCTCGCTTGTGCAGGTATTTGAAGTGTGCTTCAGGTAGCACACCTGATGCAGCTAATGAAGCACTTGATTAGTTACATCAGGTGTGCTTAAGACAACACCTGATTTGCAAATTTGTGCTCTAACGAGGGATTCTATTCAGGGGGTTGAATAATTTTAAGACTGCAGTAGTCATTAAAGTGCCATTTTGTTTTGAATTTGAAGAACCCTCTGGTAATATTAGTTGTGTTGAGCTATTTCAGTTGTTCTTGTTTTATTTGTTTATTGCAAACAGCTGGAAGTTTGTAAATTTTGCCAATAAACATAATTTGCAATGGGGTTTAAAAATTTTGATTGCAACTGTATAAACATACATACATATACACATATATATATATGTATGTATGTGTATATATATATATATATATACATATACCACATGGACTTATGATCTAAAAAAAAATCAACCCAGCTCCTTTCTTTTTTAAGCAATTTACTGGTTACCAAAGTGAATCTACTTACATTTTTATTTTTACTGCATCAAAGAGATATTCACAAAAAACATTACGGCCAATCACAGCTCTGTTTGGGAGCTATAAATAATGCTATTATTAATGCTGTCAAGACTAGTTTTGTTGGGTTTTCCTCATTAATTTACACTTTCTGATTTTTAAACTGACTCATGGGCCACAGCAATGGAGTAGGAGGGCTGCATGTGGTGCTGAGTGGGCCATTCACCTTGGAAACGAATTTAAGCTTCACTTTTTCCTTAAATGGAAACATCCTCGAGGTCACTGATGTGTTTTTCTTTTTAACTCATGTTAAGAAAGATCATAAATTTCATGTGCCCCACTATACCTGAATGCACCTACAGATGCAGTACTTTTATTTGACCTCTAGGGGGCAGTCAGTGAGCAGAGGAGACATCCATACATGCCTGAATGCTGTTCATCACTCCTGCCACTGGGTGTCACTGTTGTCTTCATCTTGAACAACCCTGAACATCAATAATCAATCAAGAACATGATGCATGACTTATTTCAAGCTTCATTTATTTCATTAACAAAAAAATCAACTAAATAAAAGGTGACCTATCTAACAAAACACAAAATCAAGCACTAAAATATGAGCAAACATTTGACAAAGACACACAAACGACAGTGAATAAAAAGAGCCTCTCCTCCTCTTCAGTTGTTCTCACTGACTTTTACAGATGTATACAGTCATACATTAAGTCTACACACCCCAGCATCGATAAGAAACAAACCGAGCAGTGGAATATCATCATCATCTCTTGGTGTCGGAGCACAGGTGCCCTGAAGGATCAACTGGAGAAATGTTTAACCTTCTGTGGTAAATATTTCAGTTTCTGTTCGATATTTTATCATTTGCCGAAAATTTACATCCTACCCTTAAAAATTAAATTATTTTGTGGATGGGGGGGTTTATTTGGTTTGGAGGGTACAATTGCATATTAGGGTCACATCAGGTCTTATTTTAAAAAGTAAATGACCATATCTGTCAATGGTTTTCAAACTGTTTTTGCTCAAGGCACGACTAAAATCAAGCAAAATCTCAAGGCCTCTTAGTATGTGATTTGGACAGTAGTACTTATTTTATCCTCAAATGCCTGATCTTCTGTAAATACTGTTGGGTTGTGTTTTGTGCCTATTGTTTACATTTTTATATCAACCTCATTTAAGTACTTATTAACAAAGTTTTTCAACAGAGTAAATTAAAAACTCATTCATAAGATGCTGTTTAGTTGTATTAAAAAGTTGTGGTGATACTAAAGGCACAACAAGACTTGCTTCAAGGCTAAGGATGGGAACCGAAAACATATCCAATTTACAATCATTAACAAATTGATTTAAGGATCAATATCATGGATCTTTTTGCCCAACAATTTCCTCATAAATTCTTCACCCCAGCATCTAACTGTCTTGGGAACAGAAGCCTCATCAGACGTGCTCAGCTAAAAGGACACTATAGTGGGATTTGTAGTGAGGTTTTTCTGTTTAATTAAAGTTTAGATTAAAAAAACAACAACATATATTTAAGTCATAAATCTACAATCTAACAAAGTCAAGTGCCCAATTAAATGCTGATTCAAAAGTGTAACTGATTTTGCAGAACATCATTTATTTGCAGGTATTTATTTTGCAAAGGCTAAAACCTGTTTTGCAGAACGTGAGCATTTTGTTGCTGAAGGTGAAATCTTTCCTTCGTTGACCTTCTGGGCCTCCATAGTCCGTAACAGTCACAGCTGGTGATGATAAATAAGAGTGGGTTTCTGTGAGTCTCTTCGAAAATTACATTATTTATCTTAAACCATTTTAATAAACAATATGGAGACCCTGTGTCTTTTTTTTTTTACATGAAACAAAGCTCTTGTTCTTGGTTAGACAGCAGCCAATGCTTCTTTACCTGATGAGAGCTTTTAGAGATTCAGTTGTGTTTTCATTACCAGGATGTAACTGTGATGTAAACATGCATTCAGAAAAATGTTTAATAAACTCACTTCTACTTTAAAGAACCTGTACAGGGTGAACAGATGCCGTCTTTAACCTATCACTGCAGAGATGCAGGCTGCAGGTCGTGGTGCCTCACAGCGAGATTCTGGGTCGGGTTGAGTTCAAATGTCAATCAAAAGAGTCCAAATGTTCTTTTTGGTTGATTTTTTTTTATCGTGGTGATGGTCACAATTTCAACACCAGACATGCTTCCCGAAGTAGTTTTGCACTTCCACTCACAAATGCCAATGCAAGTCGATGCACTGTTTTGTATAGAGGTATGAAAATATGGGGTAGTCTTCAATAAGGCATCACGAGTTTAAACCATTGAAATTGTTTTTAAGAAGAGTTTGAAGAAAAATGTCATCAAAATTTTCTGAAAAGTCTGTTCATTGTATAATTTAAAGAGATGCCAGAAATGCAGAATCTTGTAGTCTTTTAGAAACATTTCAGCTGTAGTTTTGTCAGTAAACACTGTTTTACGCAGAATCGTTCATTGAAAGAATTGTTCCAGATTGTAATTTATTTATTGATAAACATATATCCTGGTCTCCAGGTCTCTTGGTTGCTGCTTTAACTCAGGTTGTGTTCAAATTGCTTATTTTCTTTATAAGTTTCTTATAGAATTCTTCGTTAAAAGGGCAACTGGACTTGCTAGAGGTTCTTGAAGAAGTTTCACCTCTCTTCTAAAAGGCGAAATGTCTTCAAGGACCTATACATTTCTTATTTTATTGTTTTTCTCTTCATAACATTTTGAGTTTTTGTAATGTGTTGTGTGGATTATGTTTGAATGTGTGGATCCCAAGAAGAGTGGTTTCTACTTTAGTCAATGCCGATGAGATCCAAATAAATAAATGAATAATAAATGGGGGAAGTTTTAATTTGATCTGGACATTATTTTTCATTTAACCTGAAAGAAAAGGTAGAAGTAACACTAAAAGGGCTCTTGCTGGTATCAGGGCATCGATGTAAACTTTGGCCCCAGGCAAGTCAAAATCTAAGAGAAAATATTATTGTTTTTGTACTGATGTCAGCATGATTCTTTTGCGAAACTTGAATATAAAATCAAAAAAAGTTGTTCATTTAAAGCTCTGTGGTGGAAATGTGTGCAGCTTTCAGAATATTCCTGCGGGCTACAAATTGCTTGCAGGCACCCTGTTGGCTATCACCACTCTACAACATGTCAGTGAAGTCAAGGATGTTGTTTTTAGGGCTTCACTAAACTTTTCCTCCATCTTGTGGCTCCCCTGCAGCTTTCACGGCTTCAACTTTGATGTGTTTACATCCATGATTGTCGGACATGTGGAGCTCTGTGCTATCATTGATCAACACGTGTGACATGAGGGGACAAAAATCAACATATCAGACTTTCTGTCATTGAGGCGGGGGGCGTCCCAGATCAGTCTTTAGTTGTTGGTCATAATGATACCACAAGAGACGGAAGACTGATTTTTGTGGTCGATAAATAGTGTAGTCTGACCTTGGCATAACTTGCTGTTAGGTGTGAGTCTGTCTCTTTGTTAAAAGAAACATTTGACCAAAATAAACTTTACTTTCTGCCTCTATATCTCATTTGAAAACATATTGATATTTCCTTTATACTATAGTACCGGATCACTCACTCCATATAAACCACACATTTAAGCTCCAGTAAATACAAATGAACACAAACAATCATCAAACTGGACCTGATATAACAGATGTCTGTGTAAGTCATGGCTGCAGCTTTGGCCTGAAATAAAGAGACGTTTATATGTGAGAAATAGGATACTCTCTGTCTGTAGACTGTTTTATATCATTGTCCAAATTCAAGAATTTAAATATGCATCAGCATTTGCAATGCTCTGCACAATCTCATACTACATCATGTTGCAAATCCAAGTGTAGAAAATGTTTGCAGCACAATCAGTTCAAGTTACGTCAAAATTATGATGGCTTCAATCAGAAATAAATACATTTTGCTGAGAGGAGACAGATATTTTAATCCATCAGCCTAGAACTAAAGAACCAGGTTTCCTTATTTTAGACATCAACTTTGGAGTATAATCAGACTGTGTAAAAACCATAAAGCTTTGGCACCAACAGTAATAAAAGCACAACTCATGTACAGAATAATAATCATTAAAATTCATTTAACTCCTAAATAGAAACAGAGACTGTTAAAGTGCCTCACCAACCTCTTTAGTCCAGCCCTCTCTAAAAGGAGAAGCAGGGGTGTCCAAACCTTTACAGCGAGGCCTTATGCAGAAAAATGTTGACCTTTTCACACACCTCACTTAATTATGAAGCCACATGTGGCCACATTTGGCCCGCTGGCTGTGGTTTGAGCACCCCTGTGTTAAAGTCTCATTGTGACAAAGAGAGCCTGACTTTTTGAGTTTGCACAAAGAATTACAAAATTTCAAGCACTGAGCCTGATTCCAACTCCAATAGACAAAAACATGGTATAAAATCTCACCTCATGCATGCACTGAAAGCTTTAACCAAACACTGAAAACAGAGGCCTCACAGCAGTTTAGAGATCGCCCCCCGTCTCCAAACCTGAGGAGGCGTTTAGGGGGCTTCTTTGGAGGAGGTGAGGCTGAGGCTTGACTGTCGAGGTTTGTTAAGATGGAGTCAGAGGGAGCCGAGGGTTGAGAGTAGCTCTGGTTTCTACACGTTCGTCCGACACTTGGGGAAGATGGGACCTCCCTCAAGCCTTCTCTTTCTTACTGCAGAGGGAGAATAGACAGTGAGAGGGGATGAGTGAGAAAGGAGAGGATCTTTGAGATCTAAAAGAGAAGCAGCTCTTCATGTAAAATAAAGGTGCAGGGAAGACAGAAGAAGACAGCAAAGTGTCCTTCAGGGACCACACAAGGCTTGAACAAGCACTTTTAAAGAGGAAAGACAAAAAGAACAGAAAATCACCTGAAACCTGTAGAAAGAAAGCACTGAGGTGAACAAGGGAAGACACTGGACAAGTGTGAATTTTGACAGCACTTTTTAACTTAGTTTTAGTTATAGTCTTTTGCCAAAAATACATTTTAGTTTTAGTCATAATTTAGTCATCTAAATTGTTTTAATTTTAGTCTAGTTTTAGTTGATGATATTTCACAACAATTTAGTCGATGAAATCTTCTGTAAATTTAGTCGACTAAAATATGAAGTGTAAAGGGTAAGGCATGTTTTACGTTTCCTTGAATTTCTGAAGTCATGTTATACACTTGGATAAAATCAAACATCTAATAACCCTTTATTGAATGCTTAGTAAAGTTTTAATGTATAAAGTCACCTTTATTTAGGTTACCTGGCAGAGCATCTCAGTCACAACATGTAACAGTGCGGCCCGCAGGCACTGAAAAGAATTTATGCGGCCCTCTTGGTAAAAAAAGTTGCCCACCCCTATCCTGGCATATCTATGTCAAAATTTCAGAGTCTATGTTTAATTTCTGTTGATCTCTTGAGTTTGTTTGCCCTTGTTAACAATGAAGCTGCTAGAATCGCCCTTACATTTATACATATTATTAGGATGCATGGCATTATCGGAAAATATCAGAATTGGTAGATAATAGCCTAAAAAGTGGGCAGATATTGAATATTTACAGTCAATATTTTCACTGAAGAAACCGGGCATATCTGTCCCATTTATTGGCTTTAATATTGGCAGAATGTACAAGGTCTACCTGGTGAAAAAACACTCCAGTTGATTCTGGAGGACGAATATTTAAAAGAGAAAACAGGCATTGAGAGTAAAATCTTTTGAACAAGAAGACACAGAGAAAGGATGACTGAGTTAGCCGGAGGAAATGTCCATGTGGCGGCCTGAGAAAAGCAGTGAAAAGTTCTTACAGAAAGAGAGAAGAAGGTCGTGAAGGTGACTGCAGATTCACAAAACAGCCAATGGAGGAAAAAACAGTACTTGGACTGCTGTACAGGACAGACGTTCTGGTCCAACAGGTAAGAAGATCAGTAGAGCGTGTACTTTTTTACAAAGGCCATAATTAACACCTGCAAGTACTTCAATGAGTGATTCAAAGCTTTTCCAGCTCCTTTGAGCTGTCTTAAGTTACATATTTATACAAATACAGACACTTGAAAATAACTTTTGCTTCCCGATCTTTATAATCATTGAAGCACAGCAGTGAAATTCACAAAATGCAAGAATTTCAGCTTTTAATTAAATGATGGTTTGTTCAAACCTGAGCATGAAATATGGTTTTATACCAAAACAACCTGATTGCATATAGGTAAAATAAATTCTGTATATTATAACACTAATTATCATTAACAAATAATTATATTAAGTAACATGAAATGTAGCTTAGAACAGATATATTGCAGAGAAGCCTATTGTATGGGTATCTTTACTTATGAGATGGATGTTTATTAAAAAAGAAGTGTACATTTAAATAAATATGTTTATGTATATACTGTATATATAATATATACATTTACATGTTCTGAAGTGCTTACTTATTATGAGTGTGTTTTGTTTATTCTCTTGGAGATTATATGAAGAGTGCGGTTGTGCTTGCAGAGATTTATTTTTCTATGAAGATTATCTGTAGTTTTTTATCCATGTATTTATATTGTTTCCATGAGCTGAATCTGATTTGTGAGGATCAGCTCTTTGCTTCATTCTGTCTGTTCTCAAACTGGCTGTTGTGTTGACATACATGTGCAGAATTCCCAGTCTTATCTTGACATCATTTTCCAGGACTTTTCCAGGACGTTTTACTTTTTTCCTCATTTTCCATATGTTTTCCATGACTGGAAATTTGGTCAATCATTTCCCAAGTTTTTTCCAGGTTTTCCAGGACCATGGGAACCCTGATGTGTATGTATTCACATGTGTAAATTTATTTGATGGACATGTACAGCTGTTTGGTGTACAGATGTATTATTTTGCTTTGACTTTGTTGTTAGTTTTTTTAAGATTGAGATAATTACTAAAGAAAGAAAGAAATGATATCTGCTGAAGCTTTGGTCATTTAAGCTCTCTTTAGGCTTATGTAACACTGATCTCATCCTAAAGTGACAGTCCAAAGTCTCTTTAGGGATCATTTTTTATCCCAAAATGAATCCTGAGAATGTTTAGGACCAAAGAAAAAGCACTTTTGGTGCACATCAGATGTCTTGGCAAACCAGAGAAGCAGAACAGAGGATGTGATCAAAGCTGCCGTGAAGAGCAACAGAAGTTCTTAAAAAAAGGACAGAGCGGACGAAGCACTTTCCAAGAATCCAGAGAGAACCAGGCAGAAGAAAAGCAAACAGCCTGAGCTCCATGTTTGAGTCTCAGTTTGGATTACTTAGTCTTGGACTTGAACTTTTTCCCGAAGGCTCTTTCCAGCTCAGGCACCGACAGAGTGAGGGTGAAGGAGCCGTCCGACTCTGACCTGACAGCCCGGGCTTTGAGACGATGAGGGAGAGAAACATCAGGATGAGATTATGACACCGACAGCTTCAGTTACAGGGATGACTCTCACAGTGTAAAGAAACAGAGAGGATGAAATCACCACCATTAGAGTAAACATGACAAGGAACCATCTCCTCCATCAGGTCTTATTTTGCTCTCATTCACACAAACTCTTTTCTTGGGACAGATGTCATGTCTTAAACTCGGCTGTTCTGATTGGCTGAGGCTCTCTGGTGTAACATCTGAGTTGCTGGTGGATGATATCACTCTGAGTCTTTTATTAGAGAGTGATCAGACCCAAGGAGATAGAGGGACGACCAAAACACACACAAACAAAAACTGCCCAAAGCTCAAATCTCAATGGACCTTTTGTTGGCTCTTCTCGCTCCTTTTACTTGGCTTCTTCCAGTTAGACAAACTGTCGCCAAAAACTGTCAGTGCAGCTCTGCTACTCAATTATTAAACATGCATGAATCAACTTTAAAAATCAGTTTCTCAAGGATGTTATCAAATCATTATGTGTCTTTGTTTCCATGTGTGTCACCCACCCAGGTCGTTGTTGTTCATCATGGCGTTGGAGCCTCGGAGGCGCGGGCCCTGCTGGGTGAAATGATATCCAAACTTCAGTAAGGTGGTGTTTTTCTCCAGCATGCTGGCTATCTCCATCTCCACCTTGTTACCTAACGGCTGGCTCTGTAGTTTGGAGAGAGAGAGAGAAAGAGAGGGAGAGAGAGCTCATGTTGACAAGACTGCGTTTCCATAACAGCAGGAGGAACAACAGACAAAAACTTCATTTGAAACATCAATCATCTGTCCTTTCACAGTGTGTGCTCTCATTTTAGGTTGCTGGACGGTGATGTTGCTTCACAGCAAAAGGGTTGCTGGTTCAACTCCCTTGTAAGGGGTGGAGACTCTTTCAGTGTGAAGCTTGCACGTTTACTCTTTTTTTCTAATAAAGAAATGTGGTCCAGATCCAATAAACTACTACCAAAGCTGTTAGCATCTATGCTAATCTAAGGTGACCACATTCAACCCAAAAAGAGGACACCACACCCGGCCTCTTGGAGATCCTGAAAAAATTGGTGTGGTTGTCAAAGTTTCCAGAACCTTTATTTGCAACTGACACATTTGCCTTTTTAGTCAATAAATGTGTCAGAAAATGCCCTTTGAGTAAATTATTAGAAAACAAAATCAAAACATTGTAGCAAGTATTTGTCATTCATGACTGTAATAAAGCTGGGAGTAAATATCCACTGTATCTGCATTACTGTATTATCTGTATTATTGCTGTGGATGAGCTGGGGGACACTCCTGACCCCTCCTCCTCCTGTTAAGCCCCCCTCCATGAATCTCCTCAGGACTCTCCTGACCCTCTTCAAAATTTCTCCCTCCAATATTTGCAAAATTACTATCTATGAACTCTGTAAACCATGAACTACAATGAAAAATACAATAAATGACATAAAAACACAAGAAACTCCGGGAAATTACAGCAAAACACTGTGAAAATACTGAAAAGCACAGTGAAACGGTAAAAGAACAACAAAAAAACCCTCCAAAATGCTACAAACGCTATTATTTACAATATTTTTTATGTTATTCACACAGAAAATACTGATAAACCACCGATAAATGACTCACGTTTGTCTTTGAATCCTCTCACTCTGCTCACTTCCAGCCTTTACCGTAATGTACTGTATATCACTGGAAAGCTCCGCTTCTCAGCTTTCAGTATCCATTAGAATTATTTTGATAGCATGGATACTAGAGAAGTTGGGGTTATTTGAATCATGCATGTCTTTTTCTGTCACCGGCGACAGCTTTGCCTGTACAACAAGCAAAACCTGGTCATTTTAGGGAATTTCATAAATCCCCCTGGACATAATTTTACGACACAAAAGGAGGACATGTCCAGATAAAAGAGGACTGTGGTCACCCTAGCTAATCTCTGTGCGAGCAGTCACTTCCTGCTCCACCTCTTCCTGCTCTAAAGGATGCTGACTGGATCTGCCTGATGACACACACTGATTCAGGTTGATAAAGCTGCTGCGCTGGGTTAGTTGGAAGGATCCTTGAAATTGATCATTAAACAAAATACAAAAGAACCGTTCTCTCTCTTTCTCAGAGCAATATCAAACCTATTTCACCAATGTGTCGTGCATCAGTTTGTACCTGATTATCTATCTTGAGCTCCTGTAGCGTGGTGTTACTCTGCAGTGACTCTATGAGGGACAGGATTCCTGTTCCTGTGATAAAGTTAGACTCCACGTTCAGACTCTTCAGTGTCGTGTTCACCTTCAGCACCTCTGCCAGGGCCTGAAACACAGAAACACACAGTATGATCACACTCATGGGCAACACACTCTTAGAGGGTGTTTACATGACAACATTTTCGTCCGAAAACAGGGAGTTTTCATTGCATTTTCGCCTCCCGTTCACACGAGACTGGTGCCTGGAGAGCCTGGAGTGTCTGAATCCACAAACTTTTGAAAGCAGGGTCCAGAGTGGAGAGTTTTGAAAACTTATCGGTGCCCGGCTTCGTGTAGACATCACCACATGCGCAGTACTCTTTCACATGAAGGCTGCGCATGCATACCAGGAACAACAACAGCTTCGGCCGTCTACCGAGCAACATGTGTGCTGCTTATTGTGCTCAGTTTGTTATCCAGACAAAACTCTCCAGACAGATTCGTTGTCCAGTAGAGAAACTGCGTCTTCGTGCGTCCACTCGTCATTGTTATTTGTGAAAAGTTTGCCTTCACCGGAAAGCGCACGTGTGCTGCTGTTTCTCTGCAAACCTACATCGCCATCTACTGGACTGGCATGCACTCTACAGCTTTTTCAGTCGTTCTTGTGTTTTTGTGTGGACGCGTATCATTTTTGAAAACACAAAGGACAAACCTTTCATTTCTGGTGAAAATGTTGTTGTGTAAACCCGGCCTTTAGTGAATTTTCACCATGCTCACCTCAACTCACCACTTTTTGTACCATTTATGGCTAGGGCTGGGCAATAAATGATTAAATCAATTAATTACATTTTTTTTTCTGCACCAGATTTAAAAATTAAAAATCTACATTTTTTTTCTTGACTTACTCCAACTGTAAGTTGTTGCAATGTTTGAAAATATAAATACTGAAAAGGTATAGTTTTCATGATGGTGGGCCCTGTCAGGTTTGGCAGGAGCACTTTTTATAGGCTTGTATTTGTTTTTTAAATGAAATTAAATTTTGATCAGAGAGTTTCACGTTAATATACTTTGAAAATACCTCAGTCTTCAGTGTTTATGTGACAAACCTGCCTACGTTAGAACAACATAATCGACATTTTATGACACAAACTTTAACTTTAAGAGGGGGACTCTGTGTGATTTGGGAATATATTTGACACCATAATGGCAAAACTTGATTCATGTAATTTTTCGTCATTTGGAGATTTTTTTTTTAGGGAAAAATTGATTAAAAAAACTTCATCACTGCCAACAAAAACTCACCGTCCAACCAGAGAAAGCATGTCGAGGTGTAAGGTAAGTTACACGCATACTGCAAGAGCTGTGTCAGAACACTGCCATGCGTTTTAGGGGTGTGAAATAAAAAAATGAAAACAGCAATGTTTGTCCTTTTTGATTCAGTTGTGTTTCAATTGGCATTTCTATAGGCTTCGTAGCATATCTTACAAGCTTTTTATTCTACAGGTTCTATAAGCAGGCCAATGCATTCAGTCGGTTGTTTCAGTCATTAGGTTCTGTGAAATTATTGTGGCAACAAAACATTAACACACTGACATTAAAACAAAAATGTACTTTCAAAATGTACTATCAATACTACAACAGTACTTTCATGTAAGTAAAAATCTGACTGAACAACTTTGACTTGTATTGGAGTAACATTTGACCAGGAGTATCTATACTTTAACTCAAGTAATGGAGTTGAGTACTTTGTCCACTGCTGGTTGAGCTACACTGAAGCTTATTTAAGGTGCTAGAAACATTTAAATTAACACAACAACATGTTGGCTTGGGCTCTTTTTGAGGGTGTGAAAGTTGTAAGCCAATATGCATTATTAGTACCCACTCTTTTGAGTATTTAGTTTTTCTCCCCCTCCAATAAAAAGAACTGTCTGGACTAAGTTTTAAGAAATAGATAAAGGTAAAGTACATGCACATCTGAAACTTACGAATGCTACAGGGTCGTTGCTCCTGGTTCCAACAATACTAAACCTCTCCACCACAGAGTTTGTGATCAGAGCCTCGGCATACGCTTTCAGAGTCTTTATAGGGATGTTCTGAGGAAAAGAGGACATTTGAACATTACAAACAGGGATTCACAACATTGTCAGCATAGTATAAAGGTGCTTTTCCATTTGTGGTATCTGCTGAGCTCAGCTGGACCCTACCCGCTTCGTTTCCCATTACAGTGTGGCCCGTGTCTCTTTTAGGTGGGCAGGGTCACTGTGCAAAACTACAGTGGCATCCTCACATCAACAAAAGAGGAAACAGAGGGGATAGAGCTGCCAGCCACCACCTCTTGTCACAGTGAGACATCAATTTGGATTCAGAGGCGACTCAAAGCAGTAAAACAACTAATACTTAAACAAGAGGAGATTTTATGTGGACATGCAGAAGCTGATAACAGGATGTGCTCCATTTCAGAGTGTCGTGGTGATACTCTGGCCATGCAGAGGTCAGCAGTTTGTCCACCTCATGTTAAGTCTCTGCTCACTTCACTTGGAACCCTGCTGGAGGTGATACCAAAAACTGTGCTGGGTACAAGGTACGGTCCTCAATGGAAAACCAAACCAACCGAGTAAAGTCCAGCTGATACCATGTAGTGGAAAAGCCCTGAAAGGAACTCATTCAGTGTGAGACTCATCCCACCACAATGCACTGCAGAGCGCCACAGGAAGTCATTCCTGCCTGTGGCCATCAGACTTTATAACTCCTTCCTATAATAACACTACTCTGTCATTTCCTGGAGACTAAACGTTGTTCACTATTTTCACCTCTGATATTTGTTAAGAAGTTAGTAAGCAAACGTAATATCCATTGCAATACCCAGTCAAATGTGGTCTACTGTCCCACAGTGCTGACATATTATAGTCATATTGTGAAAATTGTTGATGTTAATAGTGTAAATTCCTTGGCCTTGTTCGTAGCCTCACTTCACTTATTTCACTTATTTTTTCCTTCACAAGGAAGTTGATATAGCTTGGAGATTCTGCATGTTGCAACCTGATTACTTAATTTTTTTTTACTCATTTTTTATGCTGTTATCTATTTTAATGTCTTATTTGAAATCCTTACTGCTATACTATGCATTAAAGCAACTGAAACAACCGAATTTCCCCTTGGGGAAGTATTTCTGATTCTGATAATTAGTGCTGGCATAAAACAGCATATAGTCAGATGTTTGTATTAGCAGATGCCAACAGTGTGTTCCTGCATTGGGGCAAAATAAAATATGATTATTCTATGAACTGAAGTTGTTTTTCTTCATTGGAGAAGACTAAAAAAAAAATCAGAGAAAACCTCTAAAGCTACAAAGTACTTAAAGAGCAGGACTTTACTAAAGTCTTTACATTTTAATGTATATTTATTATTTATCTGCATAAAACCAAAATCCCCCCATCGCTAAATAAACAAGCTAGAACACAGACTCACTCTGATGTTGTTGAGGTTGACCTCCACCAGGTCAGGGTCATTCCTCTGTATCCTCTTCAGGGTCTCCTCTACGTCAGTGGGGTTGGGCTCTTCATCAGGGACTGGTTTATACTGGGTGCACTGGATCACACCTTTAACACAGTCAGACTGTTGATTAAATCAGTCACTGTGGGATTAATAATGTTCATCTCATGTGTTTTACTTCATTTAAACCTTCAACCAGCTGCTATTTGCTGTATGCTCATGTAAGATAATCTTTTTTTATGTTAGAAATAGACTTAAATCCTGAAATATTCAAAAAGCCATTTAAGGTCTGCTCCTTCCACACCTTCTGACCTTCATCAGGTACAGAGTTCTGCAACATTTAGACTTTGGCCCCAGGAGATTTTCTGTTTTCCTTTTTTCTCTTTAGTGTTAGACCTGAACTGGGAAAAAGACTTTGGACCCTATTTTGACAGTGTGAAGCGTGTTGTCTTAAGTCTGTGGTCCACGGAGGTTTGGGGCATGCCGGTCTATATCTTGCTATTTTGAGGAGGCACAAAGCCAGGCACAGGACACAGAGAGGAAGGATTATGTGCCTTGATTATACATGGATGTGTTTTGGGTGAAACAGTTTCAAACCAATCAGAGAGTCAGCTCTCATTCCCTTAAATTCAGTGCCTGATGGGTGGCAGATGGTTCAAATGGATTGCCCTAACTCTTTGACTGGCATTGTAACCATGCGGTTGACTTTTTGCCACCATACCACTGTGTTGAAAACTCTGAAAGCCCATCTTTGTCTGTTTTTCCTTATTCACCTCTCTGAGTAGCATTTGTAAGACCAACATGTATCCACTGGGTGGCGCTACTGTACATGAATGTAATTGTTTTAAAACTATAAAAATTTAGATGAAAATCGTTGCTTCATAGATCCTCAGGTATCTCACACAGTAAAAGCAGACATTGGAGTAAGATATTTCCAGATACTCTACCAATCATAATTTAGTTAAAGGAAATAAATTTGACGATAAAAAACGTATCTAGGATTCTTCAGAAAACTGGCTCAAGTGCTAAATATCTAAATTTTGCTCTGTGGGATGTTTTCATATAAAAAAAAACAACCTAAAATTACGTTGCAGAAATGAAGGAAATCCATTCATGCCCAGGATAACCCTTAACAGGCAAGCCAGCCAGCAGGTTGACCTGCATATCTGCTTCCAAACTGGGTAATCTGAAAATTAAAACCTGAGATGTTGCTAACTGAAGAGGCAGGAACACAATTTAACTCACAAATGTGTTGCAAATGTATTTCTTAGTTTGAAAGGCAAAGAGTTAATTCCTCTCCTTTCATTGTGCCACTATAACCAAAGAACACACACAGAACTTTGTATGAAACATATTAATGCTCAGATTTGAAGTGCTTTGTTTTTTCATTGAGGCATCCAGAGCATCAGACTGTACATAAAAAAACTTTGGGCTTTAAGCTTCTTATTTTCCCATTTTTCCCACACTAAACCTTATTTCTATTCCAGTTTTTGTGCATAAAACACACTTCATAGCCTGTTTTATTATCTATGTGTATGATTATCGGTGAGGTTGATCAGAGTGAATACAAATACTTTAAATGTAGCTTTTAATAAATCTTCAATCCTATATGTGTTTTTCCTGTATTCTGGGAGTATCATGCACAGTGGAGCGCACAGGAATAACCCAATGGGGAGTGCTGCAAAACAAGCCAGAGTCTCTCTGCTCTCTGTCCACAAATTTATCCACAAATGCTCTGATATTTAACAGTAGACGTATGCCCACGTATGTGTGTCAGTCTCTCTAATGCATCCTCAAAATAGCAGAAACACTCTGCATCCTTAAGTTAGGAACACGCCAGCTCCTGAACACGACCACTCCTCATTTTCAGACAAACACACCTCTGGGCGTAAATGTGAGCGCATGGTCATTTGGTATTCAAACAGTGTGATGAAGATGAAAATGACTCCTGTGTCAGGAAAACATGAAAGAAAAAACCTGTGCTTCCCGCCAAAACACTTACAATATGGCCCTTTGGGTTTGATGCTCCCTTTGTTTGAACCAAATAACACACCTGAAACTTATTGAGCTGACCTGATTGGATGTTTTTTAAGAAGATGTTTAATGACTTGGAGGCAGACACATCTTTCTGTCTGATATATTTGATCAGTTTTGTTCCACTCTAAGTATTTGTTGCTTATTGTATATTTTAGCAGTGCTGATATGTAAGTTTGGGGAGCTTAAAAACACCAAAAAAGACTTTAAAATCTTCATTATTTGGACTTAAAATGCCCCTCCTCTGCTTCAGTTCAGAGCTTAGGGAGAATCTATACAATGAGCCACTATGACAGTAAAAAAAAGGCCCACTATTGCCTGTGTGATGGTTGGATCTGATCCAGAAACAGACATTACATCGTGTTGTAATAGTAAATCATTATTAGATTACCTGTAGGAGCTGCGGTACAACATATCTGCTTATTTATAGAGTCCTCAGATTCCATCTTTGTAACTATATTTGTGCAAGCACCGAGTGAACTAACGGCTGTAAGTGAGTCCATCATCTTTAATAAAATAAACCATCATTCTGCCAACATGAGATCATTTCTCTCCATTCCAGTCCAACATTTTTCTTTGGTAAGGTCACATTTGCTTCAGACTGGTTGAGTGATCTGCTTTCTTTTTGGATAATTCAAATCACCTGCTGAAACAAAAACCCTGAAGCCAATGAGTCTGTGATGAAGTGAAGACAGATCCTTCAACCAGCAGATAAAAGACTCAGTTACATAAGTTTGTGTGCTGGTGCCGGGTGTGTGCGTACTGTTGAGGCCTTGCTTGTTGACTATGGTGCTGCTGGCCAGGGCTTCATAGTACTGCTGGTTGCTCATCAGGGTGTGCATACCCAGGATGGCTGCAAGACAGCAAGAAGACCGAGTGAGGATGGAGAAGTACAAAGAGATAAAATGTGTGTCAGAAGAAGACAGAGGAAATGATGAGGAAGAATCAAAGATGAAGAACTTTATGAGGAACACCATGCTCATACAGAGGGTAAAAAACCTGCAGCAAACAAAACACAAACAGATTCACAACAAAGCAGCTTCATTTATACTAAATTAAGGTTTTAACGTGATAAATTTGTGCGGTCCTGCTTGTGCCCCAGCAGCAGTGAGGCTAAAATAAGTTTCTAAACTGAGCAGCTTTTCTGAGGAGTCTATATAAACCAAATGATTCAGAGAGGATTATCACCTCATCTGTTTGTCAGGAAGATGGAGAGCACAAGAACGGAGCGCTTTTCAAAGACATAAACAGTTCAGGAACACAAAGCTGCTCCTAAAAGGTGGGCGGCATGCTACCTTCAGGGACTTGTCATGCTCCTGTTCTCCCTTCTTATATTTTACTCAGAATGCAGTTTTTGTTCAGTAGATGATGTCTGCTTGCTCGGGTCATTAAGTATTTGGTAGGAGCCCAAAAACAATCCACGTAGTCATATATTCATTGCACAGAAACATTTGGTTTAGGATGATGGTATATCAACATGATGGTGGCTGTTTCACTCTAAATTTGTTTGCCTTGACTGCATTGCTCTGCTCAAGATACGTGTCAAGTCCAGTGATATCTACACCAATACAACCTCATGAGCATGTTTTTGGTCCGTGGGAGGAAGCCAGAGTGTCTGGAAAGAACCAACACATGCACAGGGAGAACATGCAAACTCACAAGGACACGAGGATCGAATCAGCAACCTTCTTGCTTTTGTGCGACCGTTGATTCAGTTCTTGTTTCATCAAATGGATCATAAATACAAGACTTTGTAAAATCTCAACTTTAACACTCTACAGTGCAAATGTATCCATCATCTATACCGCTTACCCTTTTTGGGATCACAAGGAGACTGGAGCCTATCCCAGCTGTCATTGGGCGAGAGGCAGGGTACATCCTGAACCGGTCACCAGTCAATCACAGGGCAACATCGAGAGACAGACAACCAGTCATGCTCACACTCATACCTAAGGGGAATTTGGAGTCACCAGTCAACCTAATGAGCATGTTTTTGGTCTGTGGGAGGAAGCCGGAGAGCCCTGAGAGAACCCATGCATGTACGGGGAGAACATGCATCCACACAGAAAGGCCCTGACCGACCCGAGGATCAAGCTGGCGACCTTGTTGCTGTGAGGCATGTGCACTACCTGCTGCGGCACCATGGGGGCCATGAAAATTTTCATTTTTAAAAAAATATTGACAACTTTGTGCACTAAAATACTCTGAATTTGGGTTCTTGTGACCTATATTATCAAAAATTAGAGTATTTTCTTGAAAACTGAGGAATCTTTCTTAGTTTTTCCTTTTTTATTTGTCCTTACACACTCAGCAAAACTGAATGTTTGTTTGTACATGCATCAAAACTCTTTTCCATGATCAGGACATCACCAAACATTAAAAAGAATCAATGCCTTTCCCTGAGTGACGTGCAGTCAGTAAAGACTCCTCAGAAACGAAATGATTCACTGAAACAAGCTGCGCGGTTCAGCAGCCAACATCAGGACAGAGGAGCACACTGATCCATGCAGCACTGCGTGCCGTCTGCAGATACCCTGGATGGTGTTCAGCTAGCACACAGAGAAATCCAGCAGAGGGAGGAGGAGATGGAGATGGAGGAGATGGAGGGATGGAGGGGGAGGGTGGAGGTAAGGAGGAGTGCTAGAGGAGATGGAGAAGATTAGAGATACGGAGAAGTAAATGAATGAGGGGATGTTGAGAAAGTTTATAGCGATTAGTGTGAGGAAATGATGGATGATCAGATATGAACTGCAACTATCGATCAGTGAAAACAGGCCATGATGAGGGAAATTTTATGAAAAGGCAATTACTTAGAATTAGGGGAAAATATAAATTAACAAGGTCTTATGATATTTTTGTTTTTTTTCTTTTCAAACTAAAAAGCTCCAAAAGTTGATACTCTTTTCATTTTATTATATTTACTCACTATGAAGTCTTTTCTCTATTTTTTTCTTCACATATTGGGAAATAAAACTGATGACACAAACAAAAATAAAATCAAGGATGAAAAATAAGCAAAAATCTGTCGCAAAGGTTGGACATCACGAGTTTGCATAGGAGGCAGAAATTAGTAAAAGATATGACCAGAGAATCGTTAAATAAAAAGGCAAATTATATGAATTCCTTTGGCTTGTTGGAGCTGCTTCTTAGCTGGACCTGGCTCTTGGTTACCTGCGATATCACAGAGCTCAGCGTCAGACGCACTCGCCAGGGCTTCTTCCAGCTCCGGCTCCAGAGTCACGTTCTCAATGATCGGGTCCACTATCTTTTTGGGCACCCAGGCTTTACCTGCAGCGGGAGGAGAGAAATGTAAGATTTAATACAGTGTAGGCACATCATTTTAATGAGGAATATCACTCCACACTACACTAAAGTGATTAATTTAGTGTATTAAAAGTCCCTCATCTGCACCACTTAGTGGTTAATTAAAGCTGTGCTCAGGCTGAGCTGGGACGAAGTCTGACTGAGGATTATGACTGATATGGTAGACGGAAAACTCACTGAACTTTACACATCTGCACCCTGAAAGCTCTTTAATGTTTTTAATAATCACAGAATTATTTCACATAAAGATAAAAGGGGAAATGCTATACATAAGCTAACCCAAAGTAACTTATTAACTTCTTTTGGCTAAATGGTGATTTACAATTTATGTACTGTTTGCATTTTTCTGTAAAGAAAAACACATTTTAATAAATATACAAACCAAATGTCAGGCACTTTTATTAACAGTAAATAACATGGTTCTGTAACATTTTATCTTCTTGACAGAAAAAATAACACTTTTAGTGGTTTAGGCTTTTTACTGTAATTGGCTGATGATAAACTAAAGCTAAACATGTGACAAACAAATGATAAACTAGTGGTTAACCAATGCTTAGTCAGTAGTTAACTAGTGGTTTAGCTTATGATGATACCAGTGTTAAACTTATATGACAAACCAGTGGTTGACACATGATAAGAAATCAGTGAACAAAAGGTAAAAGTAACACACTAGGAGGGCAGCACTAACTAACTATTGATGATAACCAAATGGCTGGGAAATGATAGTCTTATTTTTTTCTGTGATAAACTTGCTGGTAAACTTATAATAACCAGAGGTAAGCCACCCATAAAGTGATAAAAAAATAACAATAACATTGTGAACTGATAGCAAATGAATAACAATCAAGACATCAACCAATGATAAACTCAATGTTACCAAGTGGTTACCAATAATAAAAAAGAGATAATCTAACGATATACTCATTGTAAACATCAGTAAACTTATTATTATTGATTAGGAAACAAAGGTCTAACTCATCGTTAAAATAAATGGATGATATGCAATCTTCTGAACCAAAATAAACCGATTGCTAACCAATGCAAAACCAATGATAACCAAGTGGTAAATGAATGATAGACAAATCTTTAACTAATTAAAACCTTACTTGTAACGAATGGTAAACTAATTGCATGTCAATGTTTAACTGATGGTGATTAGGAAAAACAAATGATTGACTTATTGCAACCAATGGTAAACTAACAATAACCTAATCTAATGATTATCAAGTGGTTGACCCATGATTAACTCTTTGAAAAGTAGTGGTAAACTAACCATAACTAAGTATTAATGTAATGAATTAGTTATTGCATATAAGCGTATGAAAATCAAGTAGTAAACTCATGAAAACCAAGAGCTAAACTTAAATAAACTAATGTTAACCAAGTAGTAGATTTTTGAATAATCAGGTCATGAAATAAGTGACAAACTCAATGTTAACCACTGGTAAAATAGTGATAACAAGTTAATAAATACTAATTGTCAAGTAATAATCTAATGATAAAATCATTGTAAATGAACCCTAAATAAATGAAAGACAAAGGGAAAATAATAATTACCAAGTGGTACCTGGTAATAACCAGCTGTTAACGAATAACAAGCTCAATGTCAGCAAAATAGTAAACTAATGATGACTAGTTAATGGAAAACGAATGATAACTAAGAGGTTAACCAATCACTTGTTGTATACTAACCAATAGTAAATTAACAATAACCAGCTGGTTAATTAAGCCTAATGATAGCCTTATGACAAAGTCATTGTTAACTAATGTTAAACATATAATGGCCAGATTGTGAGCTCCTGATCATCAGACCCAGTCTTCATGGTGGTCTGTATCTCAGGTGTAAATGTCAGGTGAGGTGAGGTTTCCCTCCGTTGCATAACAGCTGATCCGTGTGAGGCGAGGAGCCTTCATCAGCTGACCAGCGGCTGTTGTCACTGTGTCCCTCTTGACTGTAAAGACCCTCAGATTTATACCTGCTGAGGGTACGAGGGTCTGTCTGCTTCTCGAGTTTCAGGTGGATATGTTTAACCCTCAGACCAACAATAGCTCCTGAAGCAGAGGTCAGATTCAACCCTGACCTTTGTCCTCATCTTATCCCGATCAGCTCAGAGAAACACCCTTTGTCTTTCATTCATAAACCAAGTGACTGAAACAAAACTGGCCCAACATTAAAACAGCACGTTACAGATGATACTCTCTTCATTGTTCTTCTTGTTTAATTGTTTTTCTTATTTTACTCTTTTATTCTATGACAGTATCTCTAAGCTGAACCTTATTTAGGCTCACGAACATGTCATTTTGTGGATTATTATTATTACTATTATTTTTATTGTTGTTTATTAACATTGTTGCTTTTATTATAGTTATTATATTTTTCTTCAATTTATTTATGTACCTGTGTCGGTGCATGTGTATGTAGGAGAGCACATAAACAGCTACATATGTGTATGTGTGTATATATGTGAAAGTATATGTATGTTTTTGTATGTATAGATTAGATTAGACAGGACTTTATAAATCCCTTGGGAAGACTCCTTCAGGGGAATTAAGGTTCTCGTGGCACTGTATAGTACAAAGGTATAAAAGAACTGAGAAGGATATACATATATATATATACACCAATTAATAAGTCTACCACTACTGCTCCTCCCCGTCCTCAGTCTTCCTGTTACTCCTCCTCCTCCCTAGTGCGGCGTGTATGTGTTTGTAAATATGTGTATGTGTTCAGGGAACTTGGGAGATGTTCATGTTGGTTCATTTTGTCATTTTGGGAAAAACTGAAAAAAAGTGATTCTTTTTATTGTATTGCTCATTTTGAATGTTATTTAATTATATATATATGAATATAAAACAGACCACGTCATCCCTCTTGGTTTGCTCTCACCTCTCTTCTCTCCCGTGAAGGGCACCAGGTCTTCTCTGTCAGGATGCTCTTTGGCCTGTTTCTCCAGGTGAGCGAGCAGGTTGTCTCTCTGAAACGTCCCTGTAGGCGCTTTCTTCGTCTGGTCTTTCTGTCGCATCCCGGCTGGTAACAGTGCGTTCTGTGTGTGGATGAAAAGTGACATGATCCAATTTAAATCATTGTCTAGTCCTCTATTCTTCAAGTGATAGTTAGATAACTTTGTAATTGTCCCAATATGGTTTTGAAAGTTCTGGTCTGAGTCCTTGACTACACCCAGATCCCTGTCCTGACTTGTGGTTTTTAACTGTAACACTTGGAGCTGTGAGCTGACTTTTGATCGCTCTTCATTGGTCCAAAACAGCGACTTTGGTTTAATTCCTGCTTAAGTGGAGAAAATTAGGGCACGTCGATTCATTTATTGGCTCTATGCATTTACCCAGGACTAGTATGGGACCATGGTCACCCGATGACATTGAGATGTAAAGCTGTGCGTCATCAGCGTAGTAGAATATTTTTTTGCGCTTTATAATCTGAGCCAGTGAAAGCATGTAAATGTTTAACAAAAAAGGTCCCAGGTTGGAGCCTTGGGGAACCCCATACGTGGAAAGAAGTTGTGTTTTGAGCAAGCAGATCGCCTCAGTTTGGTTTGGCAACAGGTGAATGAAATCTAGACTAATCAGCAGCGCGTGCTGTGATCTCAGACAATAAATGCAGCGCACCAGTCTGGCTGGGGTGAAATGAAGCAGAGGACAGCAGAAGCAGCCACTAGCCACTAGAAGCATTATACGCATAAGAGAAAAAGACTTTGATCCAAAAGGGCTACCGTAGTAGGAAAAAATGTAGTTCTGTATTTGGGGAAAATGATTTGGACCTTTCCGAGAAATCTGAGTTGAATTTGTTGAACTAAGTTGATAAATGTATAAACAGTATTGGTTAAAATATATAGATTTTTGCTTTATTAAAATGCAAATTACAAAATATTTAATGTATAAAAATAGAGTATTTCTGTTTTAAAATAGCAATGCTTAAATCTACAGAATGGGTTTCAATACTTTATTTTATGTAAGTTGAAAATAAGTATACAGATAAAATTTTGAAAGAAAAACATGCTTCAAGTCCGAAATCAGAATAAAATAATTCTGGCTAAAACATAAGTTAAAAAGTTGTTAATTTAAAACTTAATGATGCTAAAATGTAGAATAATGCTTCTGTTTGGCTAATGTTTAATTAAATGTACTTTTGCCTTGTTTGAAAAATGCTGAATTTATTTACACTGATTTATTTTTTGTGATTGTAGGTTTTTCAGCTTCTTTACTTCCTGTTGACTGGTTCAGATAAAAAGGAACGAGTGAAATCCTGAAGTCTGGTCTGGTCATTTCTTTGTCAAATGTGGGAAGCCATGTCTCTGTGAAGACACTTGACAGCAGGTGCTACCACTGTCAAATGAGGAGAAAAGGTACCCAAATAACCAACTTGTGCCATCCCACTTTTTGGCACCCCAAATCAGCCCTAAAGGGTGGAGCTAAAAGTGCTGCAGTCTGGTGATTGGTCACAAAAATCATCATTTCACCCTCTACTTCAGGGCGCTGCACTGTGTCATGCAACAACATGACCCTCTCCTCCCAGTTCACATCCCTGCCCTAAAGTGAAAGTACATCTGATGGTGGAAATGCAAACAAGATCAGAGTTCACTGCTCCAAACTGTTCTGAACCAAACCAGACCACTCAATGGAAACAAAGCTACAATAGCAAACCAGTCTAGTACGATACCAGAGAGTCCCACCCAATGGTTTCATAAGAGAAGAAGATTCCTGAACAAATGTGCAACTGGTGGTGAAATGGTGTGGGGATATTTTCTTGGCACACTTTGGGCCCCTTAGTTCCAACTGAGCATGGTTTAAACCCCATCACCCACCTGAGTATTGTTGCTGACCATGTCCATCCATTTCGTCATGTAGGGACAAGCTAGGAATATATCCAATCACAGCTACTTTGGTTGTGGGAAAGGTTGGATGAGTTAAGAGGGACATCCAATCACAGCTGTCTTAGCTTCATGGTGGTGAGATAAGTTGTGGAGCGATCCAATCAAAGCTCCTCTCTTTATGAATTGATATACTCATGTAGAGCAGGTTCACTGTTTGTTGTCAGTTCTGGTATTGTAACTGAGATGCTCTGCCAGGTAGCCTAAATAAAGGTGATTGCATTCACACAAAAGTTCAATTTGTTTCTGTTCATTAATACATTCAGACTTTACTAGCATTCAGTAAAGGGTTATTAGATGTTTCATTTGATCCAAGAGTAAAACATGACTTCAGAAATTCAAGGAAACATAAAAACTGCCTTACCCTTTACACTTCATGTTTGAGTCGACTAAATTTACAGTAGATTCCATCGACTAAAATGTTGTGAAATTTCATCAACTAAAACGAGACTAAAATTAAAACAATTTAGACGACTCAATTATGACTAAAACTAAAAGATATTTTAGGCAATAGACTATAACTAAAACTAAATTAAAAAGTGTTGTCAAAATTAACACTTAACGCAGGAGATTCATCTCGTGGATGATCAGCTGACAAATCTGTGTGATGTTATCGTGGAGATATAAACCCAACATTTCTAAAGGGATGATTCCAGCACCATGTTGAATCTAAGCTAAGAAATAAGGCAGCTCTATGGGCTAAAGAGGGACCAACCTGGTGCTAGCAAGGTGTACCTACTAAAGTGGCCAGTGAGTGCCCTAAAGAACGAAGGTATATGAAGGACAGTTTAGCCTGTCTGCTCTGTTTTCTGTCACTCCCACATCAGTCTCAGCCCAACACAGGACGGAGACATTTCCCAGAGCTCCTCGGCTCACATTGTTATTTTAAACCTGAAGAAACTTTTAAAAGCTGCTCTTACCACTGCTGCTAATAGCTTCATATCTTATCTCCCCTCTCAGCACTCAAACCTCCGCCTCTCCAAACTCTCTGTCCCCCCCCTCTTGTCTCCTCTCGCCCTCGTCGCTCCTGAAGCTTCCAAGTTATGGACCAAAGTATTTGTAATTTTTTAATGATAACTGTTTACACTTTCTGACGACGTCTGTTTGATTCAGACTGCAGTCTCCCTGCTCCTCGGTCTTTCCATTAGAGCTTCATAAATGTTCACGTGATTCTCGGCAGTATTTATGGAGCAGCCAGGAGGACGTCACCCTGAGCTTTTTATGTCCCGAGTCCTCTCAGCTGGAGATTACAGGCACACGTAGAGTCCAGCAGGTTATTTATACCAACATGAGATGGCCTCTCACTCCTGTCCACTCTCACTGTACTGATCCTGGTTTCACTGTCAGACAGATTCTGCCTCATTCACAAATGATCTGTCTCTATTTGACTCTGCAGCCACGAATAAGAACATTAATGTAACATGAACAGTTCAGACCCACAGGAACCAACGTGATCCATGATGTCACTAATAATACTGTGACTGTAAGAATATAAAACAGGGGTCATCAACTGAAATTCAGGGGCCAGATTTTAAATACATAGAAACAATATTTTTATATTTATGTACTTCAGCCTATGTGTATGTAGCATGTTTTAAAAACAGGCTTTAAAGAATTGAACTTCCCTGTGAAGGATTCATAAAGTATGTCTTCTCCTTTCTTTTTCTTAAATGTTCTGATTTTTGTAATTCCTTTGCTTTGGGGCCCAAGGCTTACAATTGGTTTACATGTTTTTAAATTGAAATTATTTTTGCATCAACTGTTGATAATGAGATACCTAAAGTCCTTGCAACTGTATGCTGAGACAGTGGTTGGTCTGGCTTTGGGACCCACCATCATCCCTGACTGCGACCCAAATGAGGAAAATTTTCAACTTCTAAAATTTATTTAGTAAAGAGATTAAGCAGTTTGAGCCTGATGTCATACAGAATATCACAGTATGCCAACACAAAAAAGTTTAATGATAACCAAAATGAGCAGCAAAAACATGCATCTTTGGAAACAAGGTTTCAAGACTATAAATTAGATTAGATTAGATTAGATTAGATTAGATTAGATAGCACTTTATTAATCCTTTTGGAAAACTCCTCAAGGAAATTAGAATTCCAATAGTAGTTACAAAAGCAGATAAAAAGATACATAAAAAAGAAAGATAAAAACAAAAATATAAATAAAAAACAAAACAAAATAAATACATAAAAAATATTCATATGAATTATAATAATAAAAGAAATGAAAAGAAAAGAAAATGAAATGAAATGAAATAAAATAAAATAAAATGAAATACAATAACATAAAATAAAATAAAAATGGCAACTGGCTGGCTGCTGGCTAATGTAATGCTAAATTTAACTGTAGCTGTGATATCTCTGTATAAGTGGACGTACTGAACAGCCCTGTAGTAATTCTATTCAATTAATAGCACTAAATAAGCCGTTAATCATTCAAAACACTTTACTAACAGACCTATTTGCTGACACAGTAGTTCACAAAGTGTTGAACCTCGCTCCATCCTGGACTTTGAGGATGCTCCTTTTATACCCAATCATGATGCTAACCTGTTTCCAATTAACCTGTTCATCGGTAAAATGGTCCAGACAGGTGTTTTGATCATTTCTTCTCATTTCCAGTCTTTTGTTGCCCCTGTCTCAGCTGTTTGGGAATGTGTTTCAGGCATCAAATTAAAATGAGTGAATATTTCCAGAAAACAATTAAGTTTATCAGTTAAATGGGACGAGTTCACTCATCACACTGCTGTGGGAGTTTAGGCAGCAGTAAAAGTAGAGCAGGAATATGGCCTAAAAAGAAAATTCCCTTTTTTGTTTCATAAAATCAATCTACAATTTTAGTATTTTTTTATATCTCTTAGAAAATATGTGTCAGTGCCACAGACACTGCATAAAACAAGCTTTGCCCCAATTTTATCAAAGAACATTTAAAAACCAAACCGAATTTACCTTTTATAATTGAAGTGCAGGCGGAAATTTTGGGATAAAATGTTACTTTTGTAGTTTTGGACATAGGCAGGTGTGTCCATGTTAACACAGAGAGCTACCCTATTTTCACAGTTCAAACTTAAGTAAACAAATTCCCATTTTTGTTTCATAAAATCGATTTACAAATTAATTTGTTTTTTTTTGTCAGTGACACAGACACTGCATAAAACAAGTTCTGCACCGATGTTATAAAAAATATTCAAACACTAAACTAAATTTACCTTTTATACTTAAAGTGCAGGCTGAAATTTTGTGATCAAATATAACTTTTGTATTTGGATTTAGGCTGGCCTGTCTACCTTAACACAGAGAGCTGCCCTATTTTTTACAGAATAAAACTGAAACAAACAAATCCAGCCTAAAAATGTGCTTTTGCAAAACCTTACTGGATGTATCGTCATGAAAACAGTGCGTATTTTCAGTATTTATATTTTCAAACTGTGTCACAACTTACAAGTGGAGTATGAGAATGGATTTGCAAGTATTCTTTTATATTAACACAATGTCCTAACTTCACTGGAAAAGGGTTTTTAGTTGAAATTGAATCTCAGCTGGAAGTAGATCTCAGTCTCCTCTTCAGTTCTACGTCACAGAAATCTCTTAATATCTGAAAAAAATGAATCATCCCGCGATCACAGCACAGCTGGCAGACTTTCTGTTCTTATAGGAGTTTATTGCCAACTTACTGGAACTGAAGTTTGACTGCGAGAGTCTTAGCTCGTCTCACAACAGCAGCTCTGAACAGTTGTGCAACAGGCGACACACACAAACCCTCTCTGCTCTGCTTACGTCACTGAGTCCCTCTGCTCACTCACTGCTGGCACTGCCTGCACAAACACACACTGAGCACGGCACAGTGTCCCCTTCCTGTCATCTTACTGGCACTGAGGGGGCGGGGGGTGCGTCCAGTTTCTCTTTCATCAGAGGTATTACAGCTGCTGTCACCATCTCACCCTGAGACACCACCAAGGGATCAGAACAGGCATCATCTTCAGGAATAAACAAGCCTGTGAGTGCCACAAACGCACTGCGGTCTCTGCCACAAAGCTCCGTCACAAAACTGTTTCTGTAAAGTTTACAGAGAGGTATGGGACGAGCTGCAT
Organism: Cetoscarus ocellatus; assembly: GCA_037902135.1. Lineage (NCBI taxonomy): Eukaryota > Metazoa > Chordata > Actinopteri > Labriformes > Labridae > Cetoscarus > Cetoscarus ocellatus. The sequence goes on along the minus strand of JBAMNC010001240.1, from coordinate 1,524,953 downwards.
GTGCACGTAGTCAGAGGCCATTTTGATCCCACTCATTAACATCCAGCATAAGAGTTCATCCTTAATACTTCATTTGTACACATTAAAATATAAGGTTAAAAAGATTTAACCCTTAGGGCCCTTTCTAATATTAGTCACAATCATCCTTATAAGCATAAAAAATGAACTTTTAAATATGAAATATGACAAATATTATACATTGATATGATTTCATATCAATCAATAGAATATATCCTAGAAATCATTTATACATGTATATGTATTAGGGATGCACGATATTTATCGGACTGATATTATATCGGCTGATTTGGGGACAAATGACGTCATTTTTATCGACCCAATACGTACATTTTATCCGATAAAAAGATCCGATAAATTACTTAAATTGGGGAGATTGTTGCCCCAAAACAAGCCATGTTGCGCTGGTTACATCATCTATTGCGCCTTACTAGAAGGACCCAAGCCTGCCCCCGTCTCTGCCAGACCAAAATTGAACATGGCTTCACCAGTGTGGTTGTTTTTCTCAGAAGATAACAACAGCATTTCTGTTTGCACAGCCTGTTCGGTGAGAATTCTGAGAGGAGGAAAGAGGACTTCAAGTTTTAACACAACAGATCTTATAGCTCACCCGAAAAGTCATCGCGGCGGAGCAGTATTGAAAGAAGACGAAGCAGCCGCGGTAGCAGCTAGCGTACTAACGCTAAAAACAACAACACGGAGCGTGGATGTCCCCATTCAACAGGCGTTTGAAAACTGTAAAAACTTTCTTAAAGACAGTGAAAAGACCAAAGCCATTAACGACAAAGTGATGGAGTTCATAGCGCTCGCTGATCAGCCCTTTTCTGTCGTTGAGAGCCCAGGTTTTCGCAAGTTAATAGCACATTTGGACATCTGACGTTAGTCCGGTTAGCAAGCTTAGCTTCACACTCAGTGGTTGGATAAAGATCTCAACATGCAAAAAGATTATATTCAATATAAAAATATTAACTTATCGGTTATCAGTATCGGCATCGGCCATGAGAAGCAGGAAATTATCGGTTAGCGGTATCGGTTGAAATTTTTCATATCGTGCATCACTAATATGTGTGTGTACATATTTATATAGATATAGATATAGATATAGATATATATAGATATATATGTATATTATCCATTATTCCTTTATGCATATTGTCAAATACTCACATTCATTTTCATCTGGTTAAAATGAAGCCATCTGGTGGAGAGTATCAAAAATGATAAATTCCAAGGCAAAAGCCAGGATTGGCACGCAGATATAATAAAAATCATGTTGTTTGCTTTAGTGGAAGGGAGATCAAAAATTGTCAATTTAATGGGTTTCAAATGGGCATTTCTTGCACTCAACAGTCTGAGTGTAACACTTGCTTGCACACAGTGTATTTTAGACTTACTGTGGGAGATGAGCTGGAAATGTGAACAAATAAAACACACATTCTTGCCAAAAGTTATGCCATATGCATGAACAAATCCAAATTGACCAAAATGCTAAAGATTAAAAAGGCAGGAATGTCCTGATGGGTTCAGATACCTGAGACTACAAATCAGTCATGAAAAAGCTTCATGCTCCACCAATCATCTAAACCACTTATCTATTCCAGGGTGACAGGAGCTGGGGACCATCCTAGCTGACATTGGGCTAGAGGCAAGGTACTCCCTTCGGACTTGTCGCCAGCCAATCACAGGGCAGACACATAGACCCAGACAACCATTTACACACACACTTACACCAAGTGACAGTTTAAGAGTCAGCATTAACCTAAAAAGCATGCTTTTAGTCCAGAGCGCCTGGAGGAAACCCACACAAGCACAGGGAGAACAAGCAAATTCCACATAGAATTTAGCCACGCACCTCGCCGGCCCAGCGACCATCCTGCTGTGAGAAACAAGCACAACCTGCTGCATCAGAGCCTTTAGGAGGACACCAGAGTGTCAAAACCAACACTCTACTGCTTTAAGGAGATTTAAATACCTTTAAAAAGCAGGGAGAAATTTAAAAGCTCTAAACGCAGCCCTGCAGCTCTTTAGCCCATTTGGCCTCGTGATTTTTTAACATACAGTGAAGTAACCAGTCAACACCTCACAGGTTTTATATCATACACTCACATCAGGGTCCAGCTCCTCTAACTCATCCTCTAGTCGCTGCAGCTCCTCCTCTGACAGCTTGGTCAGCAGCTCGTCCTCGTCTATGTCCCTGTACTTCTCCATCTCCTTCCTGAGCACCGACATGATGGCGGCACACCTGAAAACACAAATAGCGTCACTTTAAGACAAGTTGTGTTTTTGTTTTTCTCTCGTTGGAAACATCACTCTGATATGCTTTAAGGATCTCTAGAGAAAAACACTGGTGCTTTAAATAATTTGTTGAAATTGATGCCATTTTAATTGGCATATTTTATGGAAAAAAGAAGAGTCGTCATCATCAACATCATTTTAAAATTATTATTCTTTTTAATGATATTTTTGATTGTTTTTAGAAAACAAGTGTCTCAGGAACATACACAGCAAATTGAGAACAGTTATAGTATTGGTGTTGGCAAAATTTCTGCAACTACAGAATTAATTAACACTTGAATTGAGTTAAATCACTGAAAAATGTGAGCTGAAAAAGAGTTGGTGTCAAAAACAAGTGTAAAAACAACGTTTTGGGAAAAAACAAAGGTGTATTTGTAGGATCTAACTTTGAACCTTCACTCTGAAACCTGTGAGTGTTGTGGAGTCATTTATCCCACCCTCCCCCATCACTGGACAAGTACCAACAGATGCCACATGCCCACATCATGAAAACTTCTGTGCCAATGTACATTTTTAAGTACACAATATATAGTAAATAAATGCAGCAATGCTTACTCTTTGAAGTGTTAATATGGAGTTCACACTTAAAGCAGCACTAAGTAAGATTCCAGCTTTTTAGCTCTCTAGGGGCCTCTATGGTTGTTCAGTGTAACTGCGCGGTTACAAAATCAGAGCGCCTCACACCAACGTGCATTTGTTGACATACAGAGGGAGGAGAAGCGAGCCGACAGGACGTCCCAAGAGATACTGTACTGATAAAGTACAGTCTGAATATGTTTTTTAGTTTGTAGTTTTTTAGTGTGGAAGTGTTCCTACCATCCACATTGAAGTTACATAGTGCCAGTAAAGGTGATACAGACCCCCTCAGACTATGACAGAGGTGTCATTCAACCTGCTGTAAGGTGATGTACCATCACAATTATTCGAGAAATATTGTATTAGGGTGGAAAAACTAGTGTTGGTTTAAGCAGTCAAAATGTACATAACAAGACAGTGCATTCCTAACACCACATAGAAGTGTTTATCAAAAGTCACTCTGTTAAGTGTTACAAAGTTTTGAACATTAACTCTTCCAAAAAAGAGAAAAAAGAAAACTTTGTGTTGTGGATCCATATAGACACTTAAAAAGTGTTGATATTAACTCTAATAGTGTTCATTTGTTTGTGCTGATTTCACTGTGTATGAGTGAACCAACAGTTTTAGATCCAAACATCCACTATAAATGTGCGATGCAGAAAAAAAGTAGAAAGTGAAAAGTTAAAACAAAAAAATGAAAATAAAAAAAACTGAGAGTTTATTTTCTATATAAATTAAAGTATCTTGATGTAAACTCTACGTGCTGTACATTTTTCATATAATTAAGTTCAGATATTTTTTTTTGGCATTTTTTTTTTTTTTACTGACCCAACACTTAATTTAATATGTAAAATAAAAAAATCATTTCACTTTCCATGATCAAATCATTTCAAATCATTTTTCACAATTCTTAAGAGGATATACACAAAATGTGTGACAGTGAGCATGAGTGTGCTAAGTTTTCTGTAAAAACACAAAAACTTCAGGTCCTCTTACCTCAATATCCCCTCCAATCAGGAAAGATGTCACAGAATATATCAGATGCAGTAAGACTCCCAAAGTTTGTAAAAGAAAGTTTGTACCTGTCAAGACAGCACAGAGAGAAGTCAAATGAAAGCGTTGAAAATCACTTTAACAGCTTCATATTTTGTCTTTAGCATCACCCTGAAACATGAAACAAAGTAAAAAAAAAAATCAAGTCCTCTCTGCCCCTGAAGCTCTTGTACAAATATACCACATATATTGATGTAGCCATTATTGCAAACATGGATGACCTGCTGCTGTGGACCTGCATGGCTAGTAGCCTTTATATATTCCTTTTATGTTATCAGTACAGTTCCTCATATTAACCTCAGAGCGATCAGTCTATTAAAACACAGCAGTTCCAGCAAATATCACACGTATATTACTATAGCCATTATTACCAACACAGACAATCGCTGCTGTGGACCTGCTTACTAATATTTAGGCCTTTTTTTTGTTACTTTTCCTATTATCATTATAGTTTCTCATATTAACCTCAGAGTGATCAGTCTTTTAAAATACATGGTGGTTTCTGCATATATCACACATATATTACTGTAAGCATTATCACCAAATGGACGACCTGCTGCTGTGGACAAGCATAGCTGATATTTAAGCCTTTTAAATGCATATTCCATTGTCATTTCAGTTGCAAAAATTATCCTCAGAGTGATCAGTCTATCAAAATACACATAAGGTACTGCAAATATCAGACATAAATTACTGTAATCATTGTTACCAACATGGATGACACGCTGCTTTGGACCTGCATAAATAATATTCAAGCATTTTATATATTCCTTTCCTATTATCAGTACAGTTCCTCATATATTTATTCCTATATTTCAGAGTGATCAGTCTATCAAAATACAGTGTAGTTCCAGCAAATATCCCACACGCATTACTGTGATCATTATTACCATCTTGGATAACCTGCTGCTGTGGACCAGCCTGATTCCAACTGCTTCATCCAACATTGACTAACATCTCCCTCTACCCTCTCACACCCTCAATGCAGCTTCAGCTGCTTTTCAACGAGTCTTGTTCTGATTTTGATTTCCTGCCTGCTTCACAGAAGGTTTTTCTTATCACCTTAATTTTTATTAATGCTGCAAAAAGGCCGTACTCATGGACTTGAGGACTGATATTGGGTTAATCTGGACATATGCAGTAATAATTATTCAAAAATTGAAATAAAATTAAGAGTGTGGCCCATACTCTATTGTAAAGTGGATGTCCCTCCACCAATGGCAGCTACAGAGCAGAATATAGTCCCCTCAAGAATACGAGTCAGATCATCTTCCCTTCTGCTGTTCTTGTTTACAGAGCAAACATCTGAAGTCCCGCCCCTATTGATTTGATTGGTCAAAGAGGGAGAAGATACTGATACTAAAAGCATTTTTCAGCTCCACTGCATTGGTTTTGAACTGAAACTCAATGTCAGAACAAAACAGTGACTATGAACAGCCCTTTAACTCTTTAACTGGACTCACCTCAACGGTCCTCTGCTCCACGTTAAAGCAACAAAACAGTAATGGCAGCAAAGTGCCGGCAGCACATCTGGGAAAGAGATGCTCCTGGGGGAGGAAGAAACACAAAAAGGACAGATTTAAGCCTTAAAGATGAGTCACGACATGTATTCAAAGGAGAAATTCAATCTTTACTTACTGAGAATGTTGTCATTTTTATTTTTTAAAGCAATATCATAAAAACCGTTTAGTCTTTTCTTTAGTAAAAACATTTCTTAAATACTTTAGTGTGTCTGTCATACCCTTTGAGTCTGGCTGGTGCAGGTGTGCTGAGGATTTATATCTACTGCTTCACATTCCTCCTCTTTTTAAATGACACATTTTAGTATTTGGTTGCCGAGTGGCTGCTCACTTTAAATCAATTGAAGGCTTTTTAAGATCTTTTCTGCGCCAAACAAAAACAAAGCATTGGTTCTTTATTAACTTCGAGTCAGACTTAATGGCTTTAGCTTCTATTATCTAAGGTGAACTGATAAATATTGCATGCGGACACATAATCCTTATTTGTTCCTGCCAACTCAGATCATCCTTTCCATTTATCTGTCGTTGGCGGTTTGTGAACGTGAACATAATATTCTGCCAAAAAAAAAGCAGTGAATTCCTATATTTGCCACATCATCACCCAAATCATCATAATAAAGTGCAAAGACTTGTCTTGGTAAAAGTGTTTTCTAAAATTTTATCCCCCCACAGGTACAAATAGGACTTTTATGGCATTTTATGAGACTGAATCTAATTCAGGACTTTTAAGGCCTTTTGGGGATCATCTTGAACTTTCATTACTATGAAGTAGGACCTTAAAATTAGGTTGCTTTCACACCTAACCCTGGATTTTCACATACAGAGAAAGTGCTGCGCACCGAAGGGCTGCCGACATTGTCCACTGGGTGATCCCCGGGGAAACACAAGCTCTCACATGTTATAAACTGAGAAAAGAAATAAACAACACATCACTTCGCTTCTCTAAGGCCACTTTGCTGGTCCCACCCATATAGCTCTGTGATTTGTATTACTTCTAGCATGGGTGAGTACATGTTTTGTTTTGATCACAATTTAGTGTATTTCATAATAAACTAGTTACTGCATTTGCATGCTTTATTCTACATAAAGAATAAACCATTATTTCTGACTGTTGACCTGATGCTTGTGCCTGCGTTTCATTTTGACCGTACCGGATACTCCACACATTTGACTTCCATTTCTGGTGCTTTCTGAAGGACTGGAAATTTACGAGGTTTGGCAGTGGTCACGCTGAAAATTGACCTGTAGCGTAACAAAGCAGTGTGCATTGGTGCTTCTGCCGGACTGGAGTGCCGGCTGTGGAAATGCTATGATAGACTAGAGAGGGAGGGAAGTGGTTCACGGCGCGTAAAGCGTCCCTGTCTATGTGGATTGGATTGAATTGGGGGTAAAGTTCAGCAGACTCGGTTCAGTTTAGGAGTGAAGTTGCAGCATTGTTTCAGTTTTCCCTTGGTTTGGTTTGCTTTCACACTGCTCCTTGTCAGGCGGACCATTGTCAAATTATGTGTTATATAGCCTCCCACCACTAGTTGGGGCTGTAGCTGCAGTCTTTGTTCCCACCATCCATCCGGGAATACGCAACCTGCTAGTAATGTTTAGCTCAAAGTACGACGTAACAGACAAAGCTGCATTATGACTCTGTCAGGTGGCACTTGCATATCGACTTTGTATGTGTGACAATCACAGATGTAAAAAAACTGAGGTTTGTACCTTGAGAGCTACGAGACAGTGTTCCTGCTCTTATGATGTGTTGTAGAGGAGCTACCATAGACTGTGAAGAGGGGAATGTTGGAGAGAAACAGCAGAGGAACACTGAGAGTGATGCTTACATTTATCAGCTCATCCAACACAACATTTGGAGATAGAAACAAAAGTACTGTACTTTAAATACAGCATGTTTGTTTGCCATATCCATGTCATCACATTGTTCATTAAATGCATTCAGTTCCAGTCATGTAGTCTGTCAGGCCTGTGGTTGCCTCATTTGACATTTTCTACATCACTAAAAATCATGAAGTCTGACCTCAGTAGGACTGTTGCCTCTTCTCTACCTCTGAATCTGAGGACAGTGTCTTGGTCGAGTGGCCAGTTAACTGATGATGGATGAGCTGCAGCTGAAGGTTTTTAGGTCACAGCACCGAATGTTCAGCGTGTAATCTGCTGCTTTAAGTCATGTTCTTTAAAAGTATGGGTCAGGGTTTGAGACATGCTGTGGCCGACTTTTGTTTGTAGACACATGACAAATCTTAAAATAACATTACTGAGCTTCCATACGACAGAGGGGTGCAGTAATGTGGCCTGAAACGCTGGAGTGAGTTTCAGCACAGCCAATTCCCTCGTCCCCAAGTCAACAGGATTTTTAATTGTCAAGTTTTTGTCATCTAATCAGGGGTCTTCCACCTCCAGGCCATGGATCATATTGCGCACATCAATCTGTGGCTTGACTGTAAAAACTTGACTCACAGGATATCTCTCTTTTAATAGTGTAATGACTGAAAAAGTAAGGCCTGAGATAAACCTGCTGTTTAACTTAATACCCTAACAGTCATCCACCTGGGCCATGAATATAGATGTAGATGTAATCTCTCTGTGTGGCGCAGTGTTAATTTTGACAGCACTTTTTGATTTAGCTTTAGTTATAGTCTATTGTCTAAAATGTCTTTTAGTTTAAGTCAAAATATTGTAATCTAAATTGCTTTAGTCTCGTTTTAGTTGATGAAATTTCACAACATTTTAGTCGATGAAATCTACTGTAAATTTAGTCGACTAAAATATGAAGTGTAAAGGGTAAGGCATTTTTTATGTTTCCTTGAATTTCTGAAGTCATGTTTTACACTTGGATAAAATGAAACATCTAATAACCCTTTACTGAATGCTTAGTAAAGTCTGAATGTATAAATGAACAGAAACAAATTGAACTTTTGTGTGAAATGCAGTCACCTTTATTTAGGCTACCTGGCAGAGCATCTCAGTTACAATACCAGAACTGACAACAAACAGTGAACCTGCTCTACATGAATATATCAATTCATAAAGAGAGAAGCTCTGATTGGATCGCTCCTCAACTTATCCCACCACCACCAAGCTAAGGCAGCTGTGATTGGATGTCCCTCTTAACTCATCCAACCTTTCCACACAACCAAAGTAGCTGTGACTGGATATATTCCTAACTTGTCCCTACTTTCTACATGACCAAATTAGGTCTGATTGGATTAAGTCTAGTTTTTATTTGTTGACGAAAATGTCAGTTGATTTAGTTTTTGTCCATGTGCACTTCTTTTTATTAGTAATAGTCTAGTTTTCATCAGGGTGGAAAAAAGGTGGTTGACGAAAACTATGACAAAATAGTCAACAAAATTAACACTGGTGTGGTGTTTACTGGAGAACAACCAAAGCACAAAGTAGAGCTCAGGCTGGATAAAACTTCCTGATGCGGAGGAAGTCAATGCAAAAGTCAGAGCTGGCACGGACCAGTTATTGGGGTACTATTCCCTTTATCTGACGGTGGAAACACCTGTAATTGCGTGCCATACTGAGCCTAACTGATTGATTTGCTTGGTAGAAGTGCACCATTAGTTTCCATGTATCTGGTGACTTCCACCTGACTTTGTTGACTAATGTTATTGCCATGGCAGCTGCTGAAAACAGAGCAAGTCCTTGTGAAAGTTTCAGTTTGGTTTGAAAACAAGCTCATGGCTGTGTTTTATTTATTATGCACAACATTTGTGTTTGTTTATAAGACTGTACTGTCTCACACAAAACTGGGCCATGCTACAGAGAAATGGGGGGCTGCTGATCCAGTTTGTTTCAGATAAAAGTTAGGGTCAAGTGTGCCTCTCTTTTGTTCTGCTTTCTCTAAGCCCTGAAGCACGACAAGTTTCCAAAACTAAAGATGAAGAGCTGGGCTGAGGTCCAATAAAAGCTGCTGCTCTCGTGATATCAACCAGACCTGAGCCTGTTCTTGAAACATCTCTGCACGCTGCTGCTTCATTGGATCTTCACCGGGTGGAACAAATAAACTGACCATTAATTTAAGCCGTGAAGGACAGTTATTTCATCTACAAAAACAAATACCAAAAATGAATCGACGAAAAAGAGATGATGACGAGCTCAAAATGAAGAATAATATGAGTGAAAAACAATCATGTTCATTTCACAGTCTATACTGAAAAAAACCCAGGTTAGGTGAAAGAATTTGTCCAATTTCAAGACAAAAAATCTCACTTGACTGATTCTAAAGCTACAATTTCCTTACATGTCCGGGTTAAGATCTTATTTGAAAATATACACACTGAAAATAAAGCGTGGGTTGCTTGTAAATAAGTAAATTAATCAGCCAATAAGACAAGACAAATTTAATTTGAAGGGTTGTCTTAAAATGAAATTTTCTCTCAAGAGCAGATATTAAACCTGAATCTAAGACCCTCACTGAGTCGAGCTTTCCTTGTTTCATTGGCAGATATTTTCTTATCATTACAAGCAATTCAATGCCTTATTTTTGCCTTTTATTCCTTAAAGTAAGATAGTTATCCCAACTTGTGAAGTGACTGTGGATTAGAATAAGTGTTTGTTATTTTTGACTTGCAAATAGACGAACACACTTTGCCTAGATCTGAGTTTTTGCAGTGTAGTGCCTAAGGTTTGTCCAATGAAAGAAGCATTTTGACTAAACTGTGAAGACTTTTTATTGATTAAAACTGAAAACAAAGCATCTAAGAGCAGGACTTTGGAGGACACACAGGTCTAAAGTGGGGCTCAGGCTTAATTGCATTTTTGTCTAAAGACTGAAACCGAAACAGCTGCCAGAGTGAACATTGCTGTAACGTAATAAACACTTGACTCGACCTTTGACCTCTAAAGCGTCCCTGTCCAGCCCCCAGACCTCTAAGAATAGCAGCACAGATTCAGGATCATCAATCAAGAAGCCTGAGTGTAAAACTTTCACACTGATGTCACACACAGCAGCTGGTCGCACATCTCTAAGAGTTCATGATAAAGCGGCGCTCGCAGACGTGAGCACACAGCAGCTGCTTCAACAACACATCTCTCAGCCTGATTTTTAACATCAACAAAAGGAGAAACGCTGAGAGTTTTTCAGCATTAAAGACGCATAAATCTCTGTTATACTCAGAGTGGGAAAAACTCTTGCAGGCTGTAAATCAGAACATGAAACGCAGCAGGATGTCGGCGTCAGACCTCTGGAGACTTCCTGCTTTACATCTTCATACTGTACATCAGAGGGGGGCAGCTGGCAGCTCGGGGGCCACATGCGGCCCTCCTACTTCCTTTGTGCGGCCCTCCAGGCAGCTTAAAACATAACAAAATGGGTGCACAAGAGGAAAACTCGCAAAATGTGCAATGGAAATATTAAAAGTAGATTTAGCTACAAGAAAATAAAACTATTATTGGCTGTAATTGTTTCTGTAAAACTCACTTTTAGACCTTTGACAAAATAAAAATGAATTAATGACGAGTAGATGTATTTAACTTATGAAGCTTAAACTGTCTTGATTTCAATGCTTAGCTCACTTGATTGACCTTTTTTGTTTTTTACTGTTTTCGTCTCTGATATTTGTTAAAAAGCAAGCGTAATCCAGGGCAATATCCTTACTGCCAAACTTCGCCCTTTGGTCAAATGTTGTCTACTGTCAAACAGTGTTGTCATATTATATTCAAATTGTAAATATTGTTAATATTAACAGTGTAAATTCTTTGGCCTTGTTCATAGTCTCACTTTACTTATTCTATTTATTTTTCTTTCATAAGGAAGTTGATATAGCTTAAAGACTCGGCATGTTGCAACCTGCTTACTTAGTTTTTACTTGCTTACTTATTTTTTTAACTTATTTTTTAACGCTCTTATCTATCTTAATGTCTTTGTTTGATATTCTCACTGCTATAATATGTATAAGGAACAAACAAATTTTTGCTTTGAGATCAATAAAGTATTTCTGATTCCGATTTTAAGCCCTGCTACTTGCATTGCAGTCGAAATATTCATAAATGTTGATAAATAACTTTTTGGCTTTTTAATATTTGTCTTTGCTTTTGGGAACAGGGCTTGAATTTTTCAGAGTTTTTCTGGACTATCAATATCAGAATATCAGAAAATCTTGTTCTAATGTCACAGTTAAGATGATTTCTCAGGACTGTTGTCGCTTTCGCTTTGGCGTGAAGAGCCAAATAGTCTTGGGTAAAGTAGTTTTGTTGCTTTTGAGTGGGCAGGACTTGGTTATTTTTTTCTTATAGGCTGAGTTATTTATTTCATCACAAATGATTGTCTAAACCTCACCCACTTTATATCCAGTTTCTAAGCACCCTGAAAGACTTAACTGCTGATTTTTTAAGAAAACATGCCAAGATCAGTCCTAAGACTTTTAGACAGTTGATAGATGATCCTCCTCATTCGATGTCTCAGGCTCCGTCTTGTCAAAGCTCCAATCTACAACTGTTCTCGACCCGAAGCGGGACGGCCCAATCAGAGTCCTTTAAAGCAGGAAGAGGCTGCTCATAAAGGCATTAACATAGACGCTAACAGCTGCAGTAGCAGTTTTATCAGATCTGGACCACATTTCTTTACTAAATTAAAAACACACAACAGTGAAAGCATTTCTCCATAAAGAAGATATTTTCGCTCCACTTTTAACATGTTTCGGTGAGTTTTTTCTACAAAGTGGCTCACATTTTCTATTTTACACAGCAGCAGTAGTGCCCGCCTACTACATTACCTGACTGACCACTAATGAACTGACAGAATGATCAACACAATTCACGGAGTGCTTCACCCACATGGTAGTGCGAGCACAGAACGCAGGGCTGTGATCGTCTGATGAACATTAGTCTACTTTTGTGACTGTGGGCGGCCGTAATCGTCATCATAGTCCAAAGTCAGTTAAGTTCCCGCCTCTACTGGAGAACTTAATGAGCATGTTTTTGGTATGTGGGAGGAAACTGGAGTACCCAGAGAAAATCCACGCATGCACAGGGTGAACATGAAAACACCTCCTTGCTGTGAGGTGCATGCACTAACCTGCTGCTTTAAATAACTGAAGAATCTCAAATCAATGCACTGGGTTTTAGTCTGCGTCGTAAAAGGTGTCAAAATTATAGATTTTGATTGTTTATTTTAATCCATATGTAAAGTGAGAAAACAGAAACAAACAAGTCTGAATCAAATCAATCATTGGTGTGACAACATTTTACCTCCAGTCCTCCAACACAATCAATTCTCCCAGCACAATTATACAAAGTCAGAGATTTAACAGGATCATTTTCAGGTTTCTGATTAACCAATGACACCAAAGAGGTACTAATGATCATCATGTTAATATGCCGGCTGAAACAGCCATTAACTGAAACACGATCAGCTGTAAGAGGCTTAAAACAGGGTGAGGAACAGCCAAACTTGACTATCAAGGTGAGGCAGTTTCATATCATAGGTCATACACTATTTTAAAACTGAGCACAGAAACAACACAAAAGGTAGTGTTATACCAAACTTATACCACATCTGCAAGGTCTCTCTCAGGCAGATCTCAAAACAAACTGGAGTTTATGTTGTTGAGGACCGTATAAGCAGCAAAGAAGAAGAACATCATAGAAGGAAAAAGAGGCGATAGAGCTGCCGACTCACTCCACAGTGAGGAGATGAATTTTGTTCCAAAGGCTGCAAACAGCAGACTGTCTAAAGCAGAGTTTGAGAAATCATACATCAGTTGGTTAACAGAATAAAATCACCTTTACAGTAAATTTACAAATCATAAGTTTGGACGTTGTGCAAAACATAGATAAAAACCAGATACAATATTTTGTAAATCCTTTTTTACCTATATTCAAGTGAATACACTACAGAGACATTTCATCAAAAGATTCAGAGAATCTGGAGAAATCTCTGCAAGTAAGCAACAAGGCTGAAAACCAGCACTGAATGCCTGTGACCTTTAATCCTTCAGGTAGCACTGCATTAAAAACCAACATCATTCTGTAAAGGATATCACCACGTGGGCTCAGGAACACTTCAGAAAACCATTGTCAGTTCACACAGTTCATCTCTACATCTACAAGGTCAAGGTCAAACTCTACCATGCAAAGCCAAAGCCAAATATCAACAACACCCAGAAACACTGCCCGGGCCGAGCTCATCTGAGATGGACTGAGGCAAAGTGGAAAAGTCTGCTGTGGTCTGAGTCCACATTCAGACTGTTTTTGGACATCATGGACGTGGTGTCCTCCGGGCTAAAGAGGAAAAGGACCATCCAGACTGTTATCAGAGCAGAAGTCAAAAGGCAGCATCTGTGATGGTAGGGGGGGTTAATGCCCATGGCATGGGTAACCTGCACATGTGTTTAGGCATTATTAATGCTGAAAAATACATACAGGTTTTGGAGAAACATACGCTGCCATTCAAGAGGCGACTTTTTCAGGGACGTCCCTGCTTATTTCAGCAGGACAATGAAGACACATTCTGCTCGTGTTACAACAGTGTGGCTTCCAGACCTGTCTCCCACTGAAAATATGTGGAGTATTATGAAGCCCAAAATACGATGACCGAGACGCCAGACTGTTAAACAACTGAAGTCGTACGTCAAGCAAGAACGTGAAAGAATCCCACCTACAAAGTTTCAGCTCTTATTGAGTGTTGTTAAAAGGAAAGGTAATGTAACACAGCGCCCTGTCCCAGCTCTTTTGGAACTTGTTGCAGGCATCAAATCCAAAATGAGTGAATATTTGCAAAAGAAACAATAAAGTTCATCAGTTTGAATGGGAAATATCTTGACGTTGGAGTGTGTTTATCATTGTATTCTGTTCTTGTTTATGTTTCACACACCGTCCCAACTTCATTGCAGTTGGGGTTTGTATGTGAATTTAAAAATCATTAAGAGTTAAATAATCCAGTGTTGATTCTCCCTTTAAATGCAAAAGACAAAAATCTCAAATCCTTCACCAACCCACAGAAATTGAGCATTTAAGGTTTTAACCGGAGATTTAAATATTGGTACAACAGATAAAAATGTTAAAATATCATTTTATAAAATTACTTCTTTATCTTCTTAATCCGGTAAATGTTCTAAATAACTTTCTCTAGGATAAATAAAGTTATAACCAACTTCTTATGACAAAAGTGCTCCAAAATGAACAAAAATCTTTATGAACATTGTTTAACTTCTGGGGCTAGAATTATTCTTACTTCTTGGCCAAATCTGACAAATCAAATCAGGACAATTTACTGTGAAAGAGTTCAATCTAAGTGAGCATCATTCTGTCAAAAATCTAAGCCACCTCTTCATGATAATTCCAGAAGAATATCAAATAAACCACATCTCTTCCGTATTTTGGGGTCACCTTCCTGTTTGATGCAGGTTTTAGGATTTTAAAGCTCCAGTCTCTTGGACCTGTGCTTTCATTGCAGTAATATCGTGCCTCTGACTTGACCTGATGTCCCAGTATTCACTCTGACCGCTGTTATAAAACTCTGATTACTCCTCAGAGATGTTTGTGGGTCACATATGAGCTGACAGCCAACATGCCAGCAGACAACTGTTACATCTGACAGCCCCGTCCACTGACAGCAGCCTCTTCTGCAGGCTAGTTTTCACACTCAACCAATAAATCAAGACAGTTAAAGTCGGGCTTTTTAACTAATAGGAGCAGATTCAACCTATAAACGCTGAGCCCTATGTTGGGTCTCCTCTTCAAAAATGACATGCCCATAATTAATAAGGTATATCCCTGAAACTACAAGGTCTATTTTAATCATTACTGGTGTCAAAATTAAGGGGGCCGATTTGTTCAGATGTGAAGGTAAAGGTATAAATGTGAGAGAGCAAGAGCAAATGAAGTTGGCACGGATCATTAAAACTTTAATTTCTGCGTAAAAAATCATTTTAATTGTATATTGAGTGTCTTGTAGGAATAATGCAGATGAAGCTTCAAACCTCAGGCAACAAAAAAACTAAACATATGAATTACAAGTTAAAATGCCATTATACTGTAGCAGAGCCAAACAGGAGAGGTCTTGGTCCAGGATTGGGAAAAATTTGATATGATTCAGGTACCAAAGTGGGCTGCTGTGTTCTGGTGAAGGAAAATGATTCAGAACAAGACAGTCCACTTAAATGTCATAATAGGCGCTCAGTGCCTTTAAATATCTTTTTCTTAACTTTTTAATCATCAATAAGCATATTTACTATAGTATGCAGCCGTATGTTGCTGGCAGGATGGCCCATTTGGGATCATTTTTGTGGTCATTAATCTGCATGTCGTCGCGTTTTTGTTCAATCTGAGTTGCAAGTTCGTGTTTGTGACAGATCAGTGCTCTTAATGTACTTTATTTCAGAACTTGCTGCAAGAGTCTAACTGGGAAACACTCCTGTTCCCAGGGTTCCCACTCTTTTCTTGAAATAATTTTCCAGAACTTTTCCAGGACCCCCCCCCCCCCCCCCCCCCCACACACACACACACACACACACACACACTATGCTGTGTACTTTTCTACAGTTGTGTCTTATATTTTGTACATTTACCCAGATTGCTATGTTCATGCCTCTTCCACCCCAGAGGTCAGATTTACAAGGTTTCCAGGTTTTTCCAGGTTTTCCAGGACGTCTGGGAACCCTGTGTTCCACTTTGACAGGAAAGCAAATCAATCCAGCCGTCATCTAAACGACTTTTCCTTTTCAGGGATGCAGGGTGCATTGGGCCAATGAGCCAATCACATGGTCGACATGTCGATACAACTGTTCACACAATCATTCACACTTAAGGGCAATCTACAATCATCTTTTAACCTAACAAGCATGTTTCTGGACTAAGAGCAGAAACTGGAGTACCTGGAGAAAACCACACGGGCGCAGGGAGAACATGCAAACTCCAGAAAGAAAGACCGGGCAGACTCAGGGAGTCAAACTAGCGATCTTCTGCTGCACCACCGTGCAGCTCCAAGAAATCCGATTATCGCAGATGCTTCACTTGTAAGGAGCTGCTTGCATTTTTAAAATATTTTAGCAATATATACATTCCCTTAATGATGCTTTCCCTTCAATTTTTGCAATTAAAACATAAAAAAGACAAAGAAGCAGTTATTTACCTACTGATATGATTTTATAAAAGTGATCTAGGGATCCACGGTACAGGGTTCATGCTGATATTTTACAAACTCACAGATGAGAAATAGGAAAAATGAAATGTTGTTCTTGAATAAATGATATTTTTGAATATGTCATGTATATAAATGTTTTAGCTACCTGCATGGTACTTTAAGCTCTTTTTTGCCACTTACACAATAAAAACAATATTTTAGTATCTTCACTTTCCTGTTCTTCATGTTTTTACTCTTTTTGGGGGGCTGAAGCTCTCCTAAATTTCATCTTAGCTCCCCAAAACTTACAAAATCATGTCAGAGGTGAGCCATCACATTTTTGATTTATATTTTTGGAATAAATAAAGTTCTTAGTTTCATATTTTAGCAAGCAAAACACAAACATATGAAAGAGAATTCTGTCAGTGCTGATAAAATCCATTCCCTCCTTCATGAGTGACTGAAGAATCCAGTGGTCCGTTGTTTGAAAGTAAGCTACTTTGGTGATTAAGTTAATAATTTAAGGCCTTTATCTTGACAGAGATTGTTACTTCAGTTTTGTAGAGGTACTTGCAATTTACTTAAACATAACAGTGTGAAGGTGAACATTGTTGAACACTGAGTGCAGAAGGCCCAGCATTTAAAACTTTGTTGATTTAATTGATAAAAAGTTGATGAACTGTTATCAAAAATAATTTACTGATCAGTTATAGGCCACTCGATAACTTCAAAAATGCTGGTCATGGCGTAAGACGATAAGGCTGATGGCGATCCCAACCCTGATGCAGGCCTAGAAACATTTTTTAGGATTTGATAACATTGTGAGACAACAGTTTTCCACATTTAAGCTAATCGCTCAGTAACTTCTTCACAGGTTTTCATGACGTTTTCAGGAAATGTTGGTCATGGTACAAGACAGAAGTGATATGGTTTTAGCAGTGATACAAATCTGGATGTGGATCCAGGAATGTTTTCCACGTTTTTGAAAATACCTCACATGACAATGCTGGAGATCCCTTGGTGGAGGTTTGTGCTCTCTGAGCATTTCATTAAGGAGGTTAGGTTTTAGCCAGCCTTTGTTAGTTTGTGAGCAGATTTTAAAGACATTTTTAGGGGATGTTGGTCTCAGCACAAGAAGAATTTGAAAAGATTTTGGTTGTGATCCAAATCTGGATCCAGGATCATTTTTAAAGGATTTGTTAACATTGCGAGATAGGGCAGTTTTCCACATTTTTGACAATAACTCAAAAAGATTTGTATGGACTTTGATAACATTTTTAGATTTTGTTGGTTATGGCACAAGGACAAAATGATTAGATTTTAGTGATGATCGAAACCCAGGTGAAGACCCAGGACTATTTTTAAAGGATTTGTTAACATTGCGAGATATGGCAGTTTTGCACATTTTTGACAATAACTCAGCAACTTCACAACGGATTTTATGACAACTTCAGATTTGTGTTTGTTGTCACTTAAGGAAGAATTGACTGGATTTTGATGGTGATCCAAATCTGGATGCTGATCCAAAGACGTTTTTTAAGGATTAATTAGCAAGATAGAACAGTTTTCACATTTTTGCTAATAATCTAATAACCTCTCAACAAATTTTGATGATATTTTTAGGGAATGTTGGTCATGGCACAAGATAACACACTGTAAAGTCCAATTAGTTATCATTACTTAAAAAAAGCATGCAAACCCATTGCACTTAAAAAAAAAAAGTAAAGAGAACTAGTTATTTTAAGTTGTACTAACTAGCACTTCCTTCACAGAGTACACTTACAAATGGGTTAAAAGCAACAAAAACAATCAAGTAGAGTGTACTTGATAACTTCGTTTATAATACTCTTCACTTAGAAAAGATTACTAAGAATTACTATTTTAATCTACTAAGACAAGGCAGATTTCCACATTTGCCAATAATGCAAAAAGTTAACAGATTTTGATGAAAATTTCAGGGAACATTGGTTATAACACAAAGAAGGGGTGATTACATTTTAGTGGTGATCCAAAGCTGGATGCTATATGGGACAGTACTGCTACATCTTTGACAATCACTCTCCCAACAGTGCTGGTAATGCCTTGCTGAAGGGTCGTGCTCTTGGAGAATTTATAGTTTAATTATGAAAACACAAGAAAAGAAGTCACAAAATGAGTCATGATGCCAGACTCATGTTAGTCATTGCTAATACTGAACTCACAGTGGACTGAACTCATGCCAAGGCTGTTTTTCTGTCACAGTTTCGGTAAGAGCTGATCCCCCTTTAGAGACAGAACCTCAGACCCCCACTGGCCCCTGTCAGTCCTGGACCCTCAGGACTGTCCTAACTGTCCTGCTCCAGCTCTCTTGTTTTTAACATGCATTACACCAAGATGGAAGAGCAGCTGAGGGAGTCCTGGGCAGGAGGCAGAGCTCTGATGATGGACTAAATCCTCTAACAGAACATGCCTGACCTCCTGAAACAGGCTTCAGACTAAGGCTCAGTGTTCAGAGTTATTTCCCCTGTTATCTGCCTGCTTTGCCTGCCTGCAGCCCTGCTCAACAACTTTTACATTTATTTCCGTACCTCCTCCAGCGCTATTTATAGCCGGACGGTCCCGCTGTGTGACAGCTCGAATACTTTGACCAGATATGGTTTCCTCCAGAGCCGCTCCGCTCCGTCCGCTCTGCAGCAGGGGAACAACCCGGGAACCCTCAGACCGACCCCGCTACACCCAACCGTCCATGACCCGCCGCTAAATCCCGGATCCAGCAGATTTCAGAGAGCTCCGAAGGCTTTCCACCTCCTCCTCCGACACAGTCCGTCTCTCGGAGCGTTGGCTGAGGCTGGAGCTCCTCTCCCACAAAGGGCAAAGTAAAGTGCTGTAAGGAGATCCTCCTCCTCCTCCTCCTCCTCCTCCTCCTCCTGCACGGCTGCTCTGTCACTCCACTGATGCCAGGATGGACTAGAAGATTCAATGAGTCCAACAGAAGACCACAGTCTACAGAGCTGCTGAAACAAAGTTATATGTCGTTATCTTCTAAAGTCTCTGAATTTAACTTTAACACGTTTAAAGTTTCCTCCAGTTTAATCTGTCACAGGACTTCTTCAGTTGTTGGTCTTTGGTAAATGAAAGAAAACATCCATGATACAGCCGTCAGTTCACTCAGTGGTGGACACCCATTGAAGTAATATATAGTGAATATGCCTTAAGATGCCCTCTCGGGTGCCCTTATGTAACCTAAAACATGGCAACGTGCCAGGGTGCAATTCCAGTCGACAAAACTTGATTTAATTCCCTCTGAGGTTCCTCTACAGTCGACAAATCTTGTTAACTTGCCCTCTTACCCTTATCAAAAAGTAATATATCATAAGTTCCTTTTATTAAGTATACTTGAGTGTAAGTATAAGTATAGCAAGTATACTACAGACCATGTACTTGAAGTGTACTAAAAAGTACTAATTTAATACTTCTTCAGACTAAATTGGAACATCTTAAGTCTGTAAAAGTATAATTTAAGTTTTACTTTGTAAGGTCATTTTAAGTTTACAAAAGTACACTTTCAAGTATACAACACCTACACTCATCTACACTACTAGTGTACTAGGTATATACTTTTAGTCAATACATTAATTTATTAAAGTATACTTAAAGTATACCTTATACCTTAGGTTTGTGAAGGGGGGTAACAGAGTGGGGGGACACTCTGCAAACTGACCACAGGCTGGATCCGAACCCGGCCTCTAGACGCATATGTCGTGTAAGGTTAATCAAATTAGGCCCTGTTTACACAGAGACGTTCTCACCTGAAATGCAAAGGTTTTTCCTTTGTGTCTTCAAAAACAAACTGCGTTCAGACGGAGACTCGAGAATGACTGAAAACGCTGTAGCGTGCATGCCAGTCCAGTAGATGGCGATGTAGGTTTGCAGAGCAACAGCGCTGTTACAACACACATATGAAGAAGAAAAACTTCTCACAAACAGCAATGGCGAGTGGGCGCATGAAGACGCAGGAGTTTCTTGTCTGGACAACAAATCTGTCTGGATAGTAGTGATGGTGAGATGAAGCCTCATGAGGCATTGAACCACTTGAGCCAATTGGTTCAAGAAAGGGTTCATCTATTGAAGCTTCATGTGCACACGAAACCACCTACTGGCCAGGTGTATAATCACAGGCAGCTTTATCTTAACCACATAATGTGTGATGCATTGTTTGTCATGGCTCTTGGGAATGACTATGAATTTAAAAAAAAATGTAGGACCGAGAAATTTCTCTACATAATTTATCACATGTGTGTGTAATAAAATATTTTTTGAATGTACTGTGTGTTTTCGTAAAATGGTAGTAGCCTAGCATATGATGTGGCAGGTTGTGTCAGGTTTTTCTGTCACTTCAGGAAAGTGTCATGGGCTTAAGCAGGCAGAGGACAGTGAAAGTGCTTGTGGAACTAGGAAGAGGGCACTTAATATGTTGTGTAACTTGGACACACACAAAACACCTCACCTTTGAATAAAAAAAAGAAACAGTGAAAAATACATTTCTTGATAATGTGTCTGAAATATTGTTCGATTTCACTTGCCTTATTAGGAGTAATCAAATCAAAATGTTCCCACACAGGGGAAATGCTCCTCTTCCTACCTGGCTCCATCCTCTTACCTATCCTCTCCTCACTCTCCTAAATCTTCAATCTATCTCTCTAACTCTCTCTCTAAACTCTCCAAATTATAGAAATGCTATCCAAACTCTCGTATCCAAACTATCCAAACTCTCAACTGACCGCACCTCTCCTTCAAAGACTCACATTTTGAATGGAGCCTGTGGGGTTTCTATCTCTGTCAATTTATCTGAATGCCAGACTGCACCAGGTGCTGATGAGACTTGGTGAGGAGGGGTTGACTCTGAATAAGGAAAAGTGTGAATTTGTCAAAAGCAAACTTATGTTTCTTGGACACAGCCTCTCGACAGAAGGAGTGAAACCTGACCCAGGCAAAGTTAAAGCCATACTGGACATGCCAGAGCCTACCTGCGTTGCTGATGTTAGACGAGTGTTGGGCATGGCTAACTACCTGGGTAAGTTCCTGCCTCACCTCTCCTCATATGCACAGCTAACAATTCTTCAGTCAGAGAAGACAGAATGGTGTTGGGGGACACCACAGCAGAAAGCTTTTCAAAAGCTAAAATCAGAACTGAGCTCACCCAGAGTCCTGGCCGTATACTCACCATATGCAGAGACGCGTGTGTTGGCTGATGCATCATCGTTTGGGATTGGAGCGGTTTTGATCCAGAAACAGCCAGAGAGTGAGGACTGGAAACCGGTGGTGTTTTTCTCCAGACAGCTATCTACTGCTGAGAAACACTATGCTCAAATCAAAAAGGAGGCACTAGCAGCAACCTGGGCGTGTGAACGCCTGCAATCGTACCTGCTAGGTATGAGCTTCACAATCGAGACCAATCACAAACCCTTTGTCCCTCTCCAAAGCACTGGATGAGCTTCCTCCTCGTGTCTTGAGATTTTGTCTGAGACTGTTAAAGTTCACATACAACATTGTACACGTGCCAGGAAAGCAGCTCATCACAGCAGATACACTGTCATGAGCTCCAGTGGGTCACACAGCCACACAGGAAGAAGAGTTGGAGTCAGATGTCCAAACCTTTGTGGACTCCATCAGACAGTCTGATGACTCTGTCTGCAGTACATTAAGACAGTACTGTCAAACAAAGTGGCCTGACAGAGCTCACTTGTCACCTAACATCGGACCATACTGGTATGTGAGAAATTACCTTCTCCTAAAGGGACAGAGGATTGTCATCCCCAGTTCTTTAAAAGATGAAATGCTCGACATCCTCCACCAAGGTCACCAAGGGATAGGAAAGTGCCGAGCCAGAGCCCGTCAGTTGGTCTGGTGGCCTGGACTCTCAACTGAAATCAAACAGAAAGTGGGAAACTGTCCCATATGCATCAAACACAGGACAACACAGAGGGAGCCCCTGTTGACAACCCCTGTACCTGAGACACCGTGGCAACGCGCTGGAACGTATCTATTCATCTGGGACAAGAAAACCTTCCTTGGTAGTGATAGATTATTCCTCTCACTACATTGAAGTGGCCCACCTTCATGTTGCATCAGCTGAAACAGTCATATCGGCTCTGAAGAACATCTTTGCTCGGCATGGAGTTCCAGTTGTGCTAATGTCTGACAATGGGCCGCAGTTTGCTTCTACTCCCTTCAAAGACTTTGCCAGTGAGTATGGCTTTACTCACATGACCAGCAGCCCTCGATATCCACAAGCAAACGGGGAAGCTGAGCGGGCGGTGGCTACTGTCAAAGGCTTTTGGAAAGAGGGAGGAGACTACGCAAAGGCGCTACTCAGCTACCGAGCCACCCCTTTGGATAATGGATACTCTCCAGCCCAACTACTTATGGGGAGACGGTTAAGAACCACACTCCCACAGGTGCCCAAAACACTATGTCCACGCTGGCCAAACATCAAGCAGTTCCGGAGCACAGAGACACTAGGGAAACGAAAACAGTAGCAATACTACAACAAATGCCACAGAACATACAATCTACCGGAGTTACACCCAGGCCAGAGAATATGGATCACCACGGAGAGCACGCACGGGACAGTGGTACATCAGACGGATGCCCCGAGATCGTACCTCATCAGAACAGAGGATGGGCTGTTGAGGAGAAACCGTACACACCTGCGAACAACCCAGCGTCCACCACCTGATCCAACCAATGGAGAGAACTCTGTCTCAGATAGTGCAGATCAAGCTGCAGCGGAGCCAGATGCTGTATATGTTACAAGCATATAGAGCAAACACTCACATCCGCCTAAAAGACTGGATTTGTGATTGACAAAGTAAAATGAGTTCTGGACTGTTATTGTCAATGTTAAAGAAATGGTTTGGAATACTTTAGGGGAAATATGTTTCTTACTTAAAAGGGGGACATGTTGTGTAAGGTTGATCAAATTAGTACAGTATATCCACGTTGATGCTTCAGCCAATCAGAGGGCTTGTTGTTGGTATGTGCTGTGTATGACGTGACGTCATGGTGAACGGTTGTACGAAGCTGTTGGAAGTAAACAGTTCATAGCAAGTCACTCTCTATCTCGTTATAATTAAATAGTAATGTAACAGCATATACGTGGGTCATGCCTGGTTGCTTACTACTCTGTCAAACCTGCATCCCACAAGTACACTCTTCTATATACTGCCCTTGTACTAGTTATATATAATTCTAGTCCACATTTTAGTTTACTTTAGGTATACTTTAGGTATACTTTAATGAACTGAAAACCATTATTCTATACTATTTTATTAGTTTACTTGTACTTTAAATATACTTGTAAATTTGCTTAGCATGTTACTTGAAGCATACTATTTATATACTTAAGTATTCTTAAAGTTAACTCATACTCTATGCACACTATCTGCAATGTATTTACAAAATCACAAGACAGAATGTTGAGAACAAGTTATCAAACTTGCTCTCAACATTCTTTCAAGCTCTTTGATGAAAAAGTGAAAGGAAAAAGTGCACATCTGCATGTAAAAATGTAAACATAATAGTCTCTCCAAGATCAAGTCCTTTGTTAAAAATGGTAAAGGAAAATAACTAGACAGAAACAAAAATGCTACTTTTATGACTTCTTTTCAGTTATTTGCTTGGCAGTAAAAAGTATACTTAAGTATAAGTATTACTAGTTAAGTATAAGTGTAAGTCTAATTATTAATGTACTTCGTCTTAGACTTTTCTTTATACTATTCAGTATAAGCCAAGTATACTTCATAATACTTTTCTTAAGTATATAAAATATAGCATATTTAAAACAAATTTCAAGTATCCTGCCTCAGTTTTAGCATAAAATAAGAATACTTGGAGTACACTTGAATAAACTACTTTTTGGTAGTTTGTAGGTACCCCCTACAGTGGACAAATCTTGAAACCAAGCCTCTAAGATCCCCCTTCAGTGGGCAAATCTTAATTACGTGCCCTCTAAGGTTTCTCCTTCAGTGGACAAGCCTGGATTATATAGCCACTTATAGGTATCCCTCCAATGGACAAATCCTGTTAATGTGGTCTCGACGGCACCACCTTCAGTGGAAAAATGTTGATTATGTGGCTTCTAAGGAACTTTTCAGTGGACAAATCTTTATTTTATGCCCTCTAAGGCTTCCCTCCAGTGGACAAATCTTTACTACATGCCCCTTCAGTCGACATATCTTGATTGTGTGTCCTCTAAAGTACCCCTTCAGTGGACAAGCCTACATTATATAGCCACTTATAGGTATCCCTCCAGTGGAAAAAACCTGATTATGTGGTCTTGAAGGCACCAATGTTAGTGGACAAATGTTGATTATGTGGCTTCTAAGGAACCTTCCAGTGGACAAGCCTGGATTATATAGCCTCTTTAAGGTATCCCTTCAGTGGACAAATCTCGATTATGTGCCTTCTAAGGTACTCTCCAGTGGACAAATCTTGATTATGTGGTCTCTGATGCACCCCTCCAGTGGACACAACTTGGCCAACTGCCTTTTTGGATGTCCTCTAAATCTAAATTCCCACAATATGTTCTTTTATGTTCTTCATTTTCCTGTTGCCCTATGATGGAGGTTCCCAAGCTGACCCCGAGACCCCCCTAGTGTCAGGCCTGGAGCCAACAGCCTTTGACATTGTTGAATGCAGTTTAATGAGACAAGGACAGTGAGAACCTGTACAGCACTGCCAAAACAATCTGTGCCTCAAATGATCCAAAAAGCTCAGCTCTGTAATCAAGGCTCATCTGCTCTTTAACTCTGAACCAGGTTTATTTAAGCCCAACTCCAAATCATGACCAAACAGATAAACAATCAAACCATGTCTGTTTTCATCAGTGTTAATCCAACAGTAACATCAGAACAAGAGTGAACCAGAAGAATCAAACCTCAGGCCATACAAACTCAAATTTAGATAAAGTGATTTCAAAGTCCACCATCTCCAGGCTAAATATTTAATTAGAACAAATAAGTTGAACAGATTTATATATTTAACAAATTAAAGCAGCAGTAAAACATCCAAACTAAATCTCTGAACCAAGAAACACAAGATACAAAGATGTGCTTTCACAGATTTGTTCAAGTGCAAAGTTTAGTCATTCAGTTTGAATTCATCTTAAAACATATTTACACACCATTAAGTGCAAAATAAGGCACATTAATCATGCAAAAGGCACAGCAAACAAACAAACCATGAGGAAACAAAGGATAAAAATAAGAGAACCCAAGAAACACGGTGACTAAACTTCACAGAACAAATCAGATCCCGTTGAAGAGGAAGCTCACTTTGGAGCAACAGACGTGAACAATGTTTTACAGATTTGTCTTTTTAGTACTTTTGCAGTCAGTGGTGCCCAGAAGATTGATCAGTTTGACCCCTCGAGTCAGAATGAATGAACTTTTAAACAAAATATTTCTTCTTTTTGAAGGTCTTATGGAGATAAATCAACAACTCTGTACACAGAGAGAATGGCTTCTGTTGTTTTAGTTCACCACATTCAGAAAAAAAGGACCAGAAGAGAACGGTCAAGGCTGAATACTTTTAAGGTTTGGAGTCAGCGTACATCCCTACATGCATGAGAGGACATCTCACGCCGCTGAGGACAGCTCCCCGCCAAGGTCGGCCATGATGCTGTGAATCCAGAGGTCCCTCTCCTGCAGCGTGGTGTCCACCAGGTAGACGGTCAGCGAGGGCTGCCACAGCTCGGCCGAGGCCTCCTGAATGCTCACAACCTGGGCCACCAGAGGCCGGTCCTCCACGTGGTTCCTGAACAACATGGAGGCCTCCTCGGACCACTGAGTCTGCATCAAACCTGCAGGACCAACATGAGGAGGCGTCAGTAGGGGTGTTCTGATTGGACTGCTGCTTGTACAAATGACAGGAATTAAAACACTGACTGAAAATATTTTAACAGGAAAAAAAAAAAGTCACAGCGGCGCCCCGACAAAGATTTTGAGTGATTGTAATTTATGCTTTAGTGTAAGAAATATAAGTGATCTCAACTTAAGTCTTCTGTTTGACATTTTTGTGGTTTCTTGTAGAAAACTGTAACTCTAACCTGTTTAACTTCACAGGCACTCAAAAATAAAGCAAATTTCATGGAGGAGATTAAATATAAAAACATAAAAAAACTGCAGATGGGGGTCTAGGAGGTCCCCCATTCAGGAAAACTCAGTTTAGAATGAGCACAGATGAAGCTTTTAGGGGGTACAATT
The DNA here is from genome assembly GCA_037902135.1 of Cetoscarus ocellatus. Lineage (NCBI taxonomy): Eukaryota > Metazoa > Chordata > Actinopteri > Labriformes > Labridae > Cetoscarus > Cetoscarus ocellatus. Next base: position 1,498,170 of record JBAMNC010001240.1, on the reverse strand, counting down.
TGATTAAATTATAAGGAAAATAAATTCCTGTATTCATTTGATACCAAAAAGTAAGTAAAACATAAATAAAAAAAAAAAGTTAAAGGTAGTTTTCAATGAAGCAGCCTTGAAACAGATTAACTACAGTTGGAAAAAACTATTACAATTTTTAAAACATCAATAAGGCACAACTGCCCCTCTTTGACTTCCTTTTTCAAAATGTCTTGATGTTTTTAAGAGCCCATACCTTTTACTGCAGATTATAAACAGTGGGCCAGTCAATCTTTACTACATTTTTAATGTTTTATTTACACACATCTGGTCTTAAAATCCCCCATCAAACACTGAAATAATGTTTTAATTTACTAATCATATTTTTTAGCATTAATCTGAACCTGAAATCGAACAACCTGAGCTACAAATGTTACAAAAGCTTCAGTGCCTCTGGTAACTTGTCCAGAGCTCTGAGTCTGAGCTTAATTCTTTACGCTCCATCAGGAAACGCTGCAAAAATGACTGCTACATTATCAAGCTAATATAAAGGAGTTGCTGAAAGTCTTTTTTAAAATGTTATTCATTTGCAACACTTTGAAGAAGACGTAGTTGTGTTCAGTCACCTGTCGTGCTCTTCCTCATACTGCAGCGTGGCTCTCGTTTGCAGGTAGTTTGTGTCTCAGTTTATCATTCTCCCATATTCCACTCAATCCTGACAAATACAGCTTTCACGAACAAAGGGCTAGTCCGGACATAATGGAGTGATTCACGTTAATGTGTGCAATGAAACAACCGGAGCCTAGGGTGACCATTCGTCCTCTTTTGCTCGGACGTGTCCTCATTTTTGGTCGTAAAATTATGTCTGTGGGGATTTTATAAAATTCCTGAAAATGTAGCGACGAAGCTGTCGTTGGTGACAGAAAAAGACATGCATGATTCAAACTACTGCAACTCCTTGAGTATTCAAATAATTCCAACGGATTCTGAAAGCTGAGAAGCAGAACTTTTCAGTGTTATACGGTACATTACGGTAAAGGCTGGATGGAAGGGGGAGGTACGGGAAGTGAGCTGACTGAGCCGGAGAGCAGAGAGAGGATTCAGAGATGCGAGTCATTCATCGGTGTGGTTTATCGGTATTTCCTCTGTAAATAATGTAAAGTATTGTAAATAAGATATTAGTATCATTCTGGAGTGTTTTCTTACCGTTCTTTTGCCATATTTTTGCCTAGTTCATCTTTTTAATCATAGTTTCTGTTTTATGGATCTCACAAATAGTTAAATAATATAAGTAATAATAATAATAATATAATAATACAAATAATAAATCATAAAAATATAATGAATAATCAATAATATAAAATAGGTTGAGTTCTGTTTTGTCGTCTCAAAAGTGTTGTACATGTTCATTTAGAATTGTTTATAAAGAGGGATCTGTTGAAAATTCAGATCTCTTTTTTTCTTTTCTCACATCACACACTGTTTAATCACACAGTTTTATGCATTTATGACTTAATAATGACAAATACTTGCTAGAATGTTTTCTTTTTACCCGGATAAAGGTGCAAAATAGTTTTCGAAAAGGGAATTTTCTGACACGCTTATTGACAAAAAAGACCAGGCGTTGATTTATATTCATAGCAGTAAAAGGGTTAATATTTATAATGAAGTTTGGGGTTTTCAGAATATTGTTCGTTTCCTAAATTTTCAGCCACTTTGCATTTAATAATGGCTCCCAAACGAACAGCTCACTCAGAACTACGAATCGGTTTTCATCGTTCACTTAACCCTTTAATGCCTTCTGTATCATATTTGATACATACTTTTATGATTCCGCTATCTAATCAACAAATTACTAGAAGACCATCTGAATACAATCAGATAAATGATAAAAATGTCCTCAAATGGATTATCAGTTGCCAAAAACACCTAATGTATCAAATGAGATACCAAAAATGTATTATTAATTTATGAAATTTTTGATTTTTTACGATTTCAGTAGAAAGTGAAATAAACATTTCAGCTCCAAAAAAATTGAATTTTCTGGCTATAATTGTGTTTTCAGGCATTAAAGGGTTAAAAGAGCTGTTCAAAAGACTCGACCAGTTTGTGAACATCACATCTCTCATGAAAACCACCACGGAAGTAGGTCAACGAAACAATGCCTCTGTTTAGGAGTAGATGAGGATAATATGAAGATAATAAAAGATAATGTGACATAAAAGGGTAAAAAATGAGTCACAAGCACACAGGGCTGTTTAGAGTTGCTGAAGAGTTTATCTGATGACTGTAGGCAGAGGCAGGCTAGCACTACCCATTGACTCCCAGTGTTTGAGCTAAACTAATTAGTGGTGGGCGAGCTCTGCCAGTTGCTTCCTTGTTACTGGACGCACAAACAAAAGAACGAAGTCTACCTGCTTGTCATGGACTCGGGAGTGAGGCTAGACACGAAAACATCAAAAATGTTGGAGAGTTCCTTTAAAAAGATCCTGACAAACCCTATAATGTAACAGAAGATGAAGAGGGTAGTGTCCAAACCATGCAGGGTCCAGCTGAGTTGGGAAGATACCACAAAAGGTTTTGAGGATTCTGTTGTTTTCTTTAAGTGGATTAGTAAGCTGTTTAGGGGACTGTCTATAAGTGTGCCGTCACGTGAAAGCTTTCAAAATGGCCACTTTTACCTAAAATGGCTGCTTTGACTTACCTGCCAGCTGTGCAGTGATAGCCTGGAAAGGCAGCTGTCTGAATTCCTCAATCAGAGGTCGGAGCAGATTATTACGGACCAGCTCGTGTTTGCCGTAGTCCAACTCGTAAACGGAGACAAACCCATTGGCCAGAATCCCCTTCACCTGCACACGGTGCCAACTGGGTCAAGAGAAAATTAAAATGACTCATGAACTATAAGACCATGACATGTTATTACTTTTAAATTTCTAACAGCACGACAGCTGAAGTCTCATCAGCTCTGACAGTGTTGTAGTTATTAAGTCAGCATGAGTCAAATGAAATAAACTCCAACAGCAGATAGCTGATGTTAATGTGAGCTCTAAATCCAGCATCATTACGTGCTTTCAACAGTCCCTCAAATGTAAAACAGGAATGACTGAGACAGGATGGGATCATCTTCTAGACGTCTCAGTTTCTGATGTGTTGTTCTTGACTCACCGTGGTCACATCATTATCAATATTAAATAAAGATCATCATTGCATCGCCATAAGATCATGACAAACTGTTTGTCATCATTACTGTTACTCAGGGTCTGAATCAGGCATACGTGGATTATTCACTCACTCCTTGTCTATTTTGGCAGCGTAGACCTCTCCTTTCTGGATGTGCACGTCCGTGTTGCTCTTCCACGTCTGGTTGTAATAGAGAATCATCTCCCCCATCAACACCACCAGCTTGTGCAGATCCTGCCATGGCTGCAGCACAAAGTAACCAGGATGGCAGGCCACGGGGATGAACACATCCATACTCTGACCAGGCTGGAAGGAGATGGGGGACAAGAGCGAGGCCCTGAAACAGCTGATCAACTTTTTAGTATGAGAACACTCTTACAGCCGGTTTAATGAAAGCTCCAGGCTGCAAATTTCAACATTAACTGAATGAGTGGATACAGAGTGGACCACCAGTGTAAAATGATATCGGTCACACAGGCTGATGGGACATGATGATGGAGGCCTGGAGCCAGTATGACACTCGTGCTTCTCAACATTCAAAATTCAAACAATCAATCCAACTTTATTTGTATAATACTTTTCATTCAAAATCTTGTAGCAGAAAGTGCTTTACATAAAAAAGAAATAAAAACTAAAACTGAAAAGTAGAAAATTGTATCAAAAGAAAATACAAGACCCTACCCACCCTCGGGATCCACATACAGCACACACACTCACTTACGCACAAAGAAATTAAAGGTCACATATTTTGCTCCTATTCTGCAGTTTGACATGGATCTTCGATGTCTTCATGAAATGTTGGTAACATGCTTTGGTCCAAAAAGCCTATGAATAAAGCACAGCTGGATTCTTTCCACGCTCACATAACCCCTCTGTTCAGAACAGCTGGTTTTGAGGGCGGTCGCCTTTGTATGCTAATGAGCCAGAGCAGAGCAGCATACATACAGGAATTCACGATAGACCTGCTGCTTAACTCGAGCGAAGCGGGCGCTCCAGCCACGCGCCGCTTACAGTCTTGAACACACATGAACCGCGAATTCATGCCGGTTACCACACACACCGTTACAACAGCAAAGGTGGGTCCACCAAAAATCACAGGCTAATGCATAACATGCTAACCGCAGTGGGACAGCTGCAACTTAGCCTACCTTCCGGGCTAACGTTAGCACTAACAAAGGGGTAACTGGGGTGGAAAAGGACTGATTATATTCAGCCAACTGTTAAACTTCTCTTCATGAACGCACACAAACCCTTAATTCACGCCGGTTACCAGATAACAGCAAAGCTCATGCCCCCAAACATCACAGGCTAACGCACAACATGCTAACCTAGCCTACCTTCCAGGCTAACGTCGGCAAAAACTGTGGGGTAATGGGGTGGGTTAAGGACTGATTATATTCAGCCAACTGTTAAACTCCTCTTCACAAATGTAGGAATGTTCATACTCTGAAGTTTACCCTCCAGACTTTCAACAAGTAACGTAAACATTGACGAACATGTGACGTTACCCCAGCATTAAAATACTCACATTTCCATCATCAGGTTTGGCGACAGATTGTTGGTACTGAGCCCGGATTCAGGAAAAGTCTAGTTCCCAGTCCTGTGTTGAACTGACTGAAGTTGAAGAAGCAGTCGGACGTGAAGTGACTGGCACACACACACAGGTTTTAGCCGACTGTAGCTGCTCATTCTCTTCAAAAATAAAATTAATCCACTGGGCCCTTTAGTCCTCCGAGGCTGGTAGCCTATATGTGAAGATGTATGTGGCTGTTTACAGCCAACAACTGAGCAGTGATAGCTTCTGAGGTTAGACATGCTGAACACCGATCTCTCGCTAAGAATATAAACAACATGGCAGCACTACGCACTGAAATCTCTCCAGCAAGGGGTGGGGGGGTGGGGGTTACCAAGGTAGAAAAATCAGGTTAGGTATGGAAATCAAAACTATACTGTTACGTAAGAGTATACCCACAGACTCAACAGCTCACCGAACACCATGAGTTTACATTCATACAGCCTGCTAAATACAGGTTATGTTGTCTACTCGCACATGTTGTGGGCTGGGAGGAAGGTCAAAGACCCAAAAATGTGTTCAAAAGCCTTAAAAAAGGGGTTTTTGCTTAATATTTCCTCTTTAGGAAGAGATTCTTACAGAAAACAGAGTTAGAGGACTTAGGAAATGCAATCTTGAGTTAAAAATGTGGAAACACAGGAGCTCAGACTAAAATGACAAAAAAATAAAATAAAATAAAATAATACAAATCATGATGAGAAATGAGATAAAAATACTACAGGGAAAAATAAAGAAATTAATTAAAAGTTAAAATATTAATATAGCAAAATGAGACAGCCAAACACCAAATGCATAATAAAATCTGCTGAAGTAGGATAATGAAAAGAAAATTGATCAACAGATAATAAAATTCCAAACAATAAATCTGAACTGAAATGAAGAATTAAAACAGATGAAGAGGATTCAAATAAATAAATAAGACCAAATAAGAATGATAAATATAATTAGCTAAAAGCCAGATATAACAGGTAGGTCCTGAGTTGGCTTTATAAAAAAAAAATAGCTTCATCCTCACACCTTTGGGAGCTCCAGCGGGGGAGGCAGAGGAAGGGGCTGCGTCCCGGTCTTGGCTGTCATATCTGGAAAAGATGAGTCCCCTGCACTTACAGGCTGGGTTGAGGCCTTGGTGTCGGGGTTTGGAGCCGGGCCGCTTAGAGTTATCCCCTCCAATAGATCACTGAGGCCTGAAGTCAAAGCATGTTCAAATAAAAGCTGAGTCAACATGTTGATGTAACGATCACAGTGCAGACTGGATTATCACCTGAGTCTTTGCTGTTGTTACTGTTTGAATGACTGTTGTTGGTCTTTGTGACTTTCTGCCATAACTGTGACCGGATGAGCTGATGGTTGATGCTCCTGTTCAGCTCCAGACTGTCAGTGTTGATGAAGAGGTACATGTGGACCAGCAAGTCCTCTTTGACCTGCTCCAACCTCAAAATCTGAAATGAGTCCAAAAGAGAAACAGCGATGTGGTTGTTTGATTTGAAGTTTTTTTTTCTAACAAGGTCTTTGCACTATTACTCATTATACTCTAACTTGTCCCCTACTTTCTACTTGACCAAATTAGGTCTGATTAGATCAAGTCTCTGTCAAACATTTTAGTCTAGTTTTTATCTGTTGATGAAAATGTCAGATAATTTAGTTTTAGTTTTTGTCCACATGCACACCTGTTTTTATTAGTTACTGTCTAGTTTTCGCCAGGGGAAAAAAAGTTGTTGGCGAAAACTATGACGAAAATAATTAGTCAACAAAATTAACAATGGTGCACAGCCAAAATATCAGTTGCGTGCATGTACAGGGTCTGGGTCTGTTGAAGGTGACATGCTGTTATAGTTCTTTTGTGGCTCTCTATACGTGAGATAGTCCAAGAAGGTTCATTATGTGTATGTTGACAATATGGAGCAGGAGGCGTGGTCGACCTGTCAAATCTGACAGGATGATAACACCTCCGTAAGATCAGCTGAAAAAAGACAGATCACACTCACATCAGGTGACACTTCTGATGAAGACGGAAGATTTCTGTTGAAACATGCAAAGGTATGAACTAAAAAACCTTCTTGTCTGTTAAAAAAAGAAAGTATAAGCACGCAATATAAGTGAGAGTTTGCAAAGAGGAGGGCGGGTAACAAATACCATTATCCAGCCCATGTCTCCCATAAAGTTAAGAATTTCTCTGTCTGAAAACTTGCAGAAATATAACGTGAGCTTTCTACAAAAAAAAAACAAAAAAAAAACAGAGAAACAGTGTATTTAGTACAAAAATATATATATAGATGTCAAACTTTACATACTGTACGCGTAAATAATAATTAAAAAAAGACACTTTGACACCAGCGTTCAACCAAAAACCGCAACAGAAATGAAAACCTAACCCAGATAAACTTACATAAAAACAAGCTGGATATTTTAATATTAGATAATTTACTTAAAAGACATTTCAATGCTTTTTACAGGCCTCATTTAATTAATTCATTATATTCTATTACCTTTTAAGACACCCAGTGGACATATCAGTCCTGCAGTTTAGTTTATTTTTATTGTTTATACAGCAGGGGTCATGCAGACCATGACTGTTAAGTCAGAGTTAGCTATAAAGCTAAATTACATCCACGGTCCCTGAATGGGAAATCTGAAAGATATAATATAATCCATTCTAACAGTGTGCATTTATCAGTGCTTTTCCCAATCTAAGACAATTTACTGCAATCCTTACAACACAATGGTGAGTTTATTTTGTATATGTAAGGGACAAATTAAGCTTAATCACAGCAAAGATACATATTAAGTCTTGTGTTTATTGTGTAAATAATGTTACCTTCATCCTACACTCCTGAGAGCCCCCGACAGCCTCCTTCACCCACTGGACAGCCTCTGGGCTCAAGTCATCAGGAACTTCCAGCTCAGCAAGGCGACACTTGATGGCCTGAAGGGACCAGAGTGTGTTGAGATCATGATGAAATCTGACGTGTGAGTCACATTTTTGAATTCACGTCTTTAATTAAAAAAAAAAAAAAAAAAAGAGTTCTATCTACAAATAAAAGCATCAGGGTTAGGTGAAATTACAATTCAACTGTTTTACCAGGAATGGCTTCATGTTTGATCCATCTTACAGAAATCAACCCATAAGCCAATATTAGCCAATATTAAACTAGGGGTCAGAGTATTTACAGTCATTCCCACCAGTGAAAAACATGATAGCCCTAGAATGAAGTAGCCAAGCTATTTCAAATGGCCCCGTGGCTCACAGCAGTATGGGTGATAGGGACTGCTCGCTTTTTCAGGCTAAAATAGGTTCAATTGGGAAAAAATAAAAATATTGAACTAGCGTGTTGATTACCCCAAACTATTAGTTATGCGCAATGTTAGATTTTTGTTGAAATCCGATATGGCAGTATGTCCAAACTCATTTTCAGACACCAGTATTTTTTGGCAAAAGCACAAAGCTTCCGCTCAACTAAAATTCCTTTTAAAGAAACAAGTGCGCACTGTAAAAACTCTGATCTAGGCAAGCCTGATTGTCTATTTTCAAGCTATAAATATCCAAAACACTTATTCTAATCCACAATCACTTGACCAGTCGAGATAAATATCTTACTTTCAGGAATGAAAGGCAAAAATAAGGCACTGAACTGCTTGTAATGAAGAGAAAATATCTGCCAATGAAACAAGAAAAGCTTGACTTTGACGTCTTAAACTCAGGTTTAATATCTGCTCAAGTTGAATTTGTCTCATCTTATTGGCAGATTATTTTACTTATTATTACAAGCAACTCATGCCTTATTTTTAGTTTTTATATCTTCAAATAAGATCTTAATCCAGACATGTAAGGAAATTGTGGATTAGAATAAGTCTAGTGAGAATTTTTTGTCATGAAATTGGACAAATACTCTAACCTAAATCTGTGTTTTTCAGTGTGAAGCAGAATTTTTTTTTTTTATTCTTTAAGCATTGATACTTATAATTCATAAAAGTGGAAATTCTGTGATAATGAGGTAAACCGTGACAGTACATTCTTCCAAAATTGCAGCTGAAATATGGAACATTTAGGGCCAATGTGTATAGACAGAATATCAGCTGTTTATGCCTTCAACATTTTAAATATCTGCAGAAACTAATAATCAACTTTTGGGAAAATACCTGCCAATCCAGATATTGTTCCAACATTGTGCAACCCTCCTATTATCCTTGGGGTCAATTTGACCCCATTCAATGTTTATCATTCCAAAAATAATAGTTGACTTTTTTGTTTTTGCTTCATAATTCATGACTTTTCCTAATTTGATGGGGATAACTGATTAAGCATAAAATTATCATGATGATATTTTTCCAATGTGCTGAACACATATTGCACACATTGGTGTTCCTCTGGGGTCAATTTGACCCCAAGCCGTCTTAGCTGTGTAAAACTTGTCTGTGTGTGTGACCTAACACCCCCACAACTGCAGGTGCAGAGTTGATACTTTTGCTTGGATACATAACAGAGGGGTGGGAAAACAACTATTCCCCCGGGAACTTTGATATTTTTCATGGTCTGGGCATGTGGGAAACAACTTGACTTTTGAACTACTGCCAAAATGAGGAAGCTAGTGTAGGCTTGCAAGTTCATCACAACCAAGGCTATCCAACTATCAAGTCATCATTAGAGCTCTTCATAACATCATGGACTGAAAATAGAGGGGAAGTGTGTTCATGCGGACAGTTGGAAAGACCTGGATGTAGCTGACTTGGAAGTCTACTTTGGCTTGTTCATTTTTGCAGGAGTTTAAATCAAATGCAAGCCTTTGGAGCGTTGAGACTGGTAGAGCAATATTTCAAGCCATAGTGTTTCTGAAGATCTTTCAAGTTTTGGAATAACAAAAGAGCAGGGGTGAGTGAGACTTTACAGTGATGAACCACAAATATGTTACAGAAAAAAGGAGATGAAAATAAGAAAATACATATGTTCATGAGAGGAAGTGTGTGTGTGTGTGTGTGTGTGGGGGTGTGTGTGTGTGTGTGTGTGTGTGTGTGTGTGGGGGGTCACCAATATCAATCAATATGGTTCATTCTGTGAGAGTCATGAATGTGCACCCCAACTTAGAAATGATTTGGATGAAAGATTTTCAGGATACATTTACTCTAAAACTTAAAGTTTGACCTGATGGTGGCGCTACAGGATATGTCATATCATCACCAAAACCAACAGGGTTCATACTCTTGAAGTCATTAATGTTGTCAGTAAATCTGATAAGATTTGTATGAAAACTTTTCAAGATACATTCATTCAATTTTAAAAGTTTGCCCTGATGGTGGTGCTAGAGGACAGGTCAACTTACTGATAGGTTTCATTATTAAGGGCTTATTTATGTATTCAACAAATAAAGTGCCTGACACAAAAACTTGGTCAACAGGTTTAGGTAATCATTTTCTGGAGGCAAATATCCCTGGGGTCAGATTGACCATGAGGGTAAAATGTGTTTGTAATATTTGAGGATAATAGGAGGGTTAAAATCCATCCTCCATGGTGCACGTCGAGGTAAAAGAGGCCCTTGTACAAAAGTGGTTCATGAACCCTGCCCGTAAGCTTTTGGGAGGTTGGTGCAGCTTTAACAGAAATTCTCCACCAGTAACAGGGAACAAGAATTTGGAAGTATGCTACGCATCACGATACAGGGGTCACAATATAATATTTAAAGATACTGGACTCTTCATAGCTTCAGGTTGTTGGGATTTGATGATGGCACTTTAGGTCATGATGGTTTCAGTGTTGTGGTCTTATTCAGCTCAGTTACTGAGATGTTAACGAGCTGCTGCACTGACTGAAGGTTTTCAGACACACCGCTGACCTGTGGAGGGATGATGATAAAGTCCCTGAGTAACACTGGAGGGATCTCTCGCAGATCAGTGACCTCAACAGTAGCCTGAACTCCCAGGTCGATGAAGAGGAGCTCCATCACTCTGTTGCCGTGCAGGTTTGTGATCTGGAGAAAAAAAACATCGGTGCAGATGTTGATCAGCAGGTATTTTAATCTTAAAGGTTCATTTGAGGATTAATTGGGACTGTTTGCACCTCTGCTCTGGACCATTTTCCTTTATGTCTGGTGAGACAGAACTTCCCACTGTATGGTCTGGACACCAGCAGCTCAGACGTCATCTGGTGGGATCAAATAAAGAAACACAATAGCAGAAATATTCAACTTTTACAAAACGGGGAAATGTCAGCCTCATCTCTCAGTTGTGCATAAGGATGGGGATCATTTATCATAATTGATATGCTTACCCCTATTGATACTCCTTAACGAGTCATTATTGATACTCTTCTGCTGTTAGTGTCTTGCTTTTTACAGAGCTGGAAAAAAACTTGTTTTACTGTTTTAAAAAGGTTCTAACCATTTTTTTTATTTTGTATATATATTTTTATATAACATATTCATATTTATTTATTCTTATACATAACTTTTTAAATCTATTTTAACTCGTAACAAATCACCTCCAAATTTCCATTCAAGTTACTTGGCATAAATAGGTTTTTTAACATTTGAACCATGGCAGTCACAATTTTAGATTTTCACCTCAAGATTATCCTGGCCAAAAAAATCAGATAAAGTTTACAGCAAACTACAGAAAAACCACTAATTTAAGTTATAATTATCACCTGCCTTGTCTCTGCTTGGAAAAATCCTATTAACAGATGCACAAGGAGGTGAAGAGACTGCAACCATAACTGAATGAAATAATGGACATAAAAATATAATTCTAATAACTATTGAATCCTAATGAAAAACAATTAGAGGGGTTGTATGACCCATCTATTACACCAAAGTGCTTTTTTTTTCATTCATGCAATTACTTATTTTTTCTGTGCTCTCTGCAGGAATATTATAATATAACAGCATTTAAAGAGACTGTGTATTTAGAAATACATTCTCAAGAGCAACAGCACCTTCGTACTCCAAGAAACATGCTCATGATTTCATAAACAACACGTCTGATGGATGTTTTTAGACGTTTCTGATATAATTAATAATCTGGTTCATTTATCCTCTGTATTTTTTCCGGCTGCTGCATAAAACACATTATTTCCTGTTTTGGTAAGTCAAATACTTTTAAAATAAAAGCATTTACCCATGATTACAGATGAAGACTTTAGTTGTGAAATTGTTGACGGTAGCTCATGTTTATCATTGACGCAGCTTCATAAGCTAATGTTTACGCGCCTGTAGGGTTTTTAGCTGCATTCTGAACTTAAACAAGCGAACCATCGGTTTAGACTCATATTTAAGCCGCTGTTTTAGATTTAATGGCTGCAGCCCTGGATCAAGTCAATCCACGTGGATATATTCCAGTGTCAAGGAGACAGACGTATGTTGCTCTCTAAGCAGATCTGCTGTTGCTGAGGAGTAAGCCAGCTGCTTTGCACGTAATCGACACACATCCTGGTCTTTGTTTTCAATTTTGCAATCGTAGGTGAAGAATCCCAAATACTTCTTGGCTTTACATCTTGTCCTCAATTTTCTTAAGTTATCTAATTCTTTGTTTGCTGAGGTTGGGAGAGCAACATTAATACAGGTGGTCAAGTCAGGCTGTCGCCCTCTGTTGGATCAAACGTTCACTAGAACAGGCGCACTGCTGTGCTGCTACTCTGTATATTTTGAGGTCAGTCCTGATATGAATTTTTTACCCCAAGTTCCGATAAATATTCAAATATCAAGTACAAAGGGCCAGCCCTAAAGCCTAAAAAGAAAAACATCTCTAAACAAGCAGTTAGGTGTTAGCGTTAAAATAACCTGGCACTACAAATAAACATCTGAAACTTTCACCACGTTGATTTGCAGATGTTTGTAAAAACAGACATTATCAGCTGATTCCAGTGCTGAACTAAAAAGCTGACATACTGCTCATGTTCGTTAATGGTTACTTTTTCTCTGAGGGCAGCAGTCTGCCTCCTGATTGGCCATATATGCTGATAGAGCATATATATATATATATATATATATATATATATATATATATATATATATATATATATATATATATATATATATATATATATACAAAAAAGTATTTTTCTCAATTTAAGATAAGGATGCAAGAACGATTACACCCCAAAGGGGTGGGAGCAAATCTAAATTTTAGTTGTCATATTACCCTTATTTTTATTTTATGGTGAAAAAAAAAAAATAATAATGTTAAACTCAGCTTTGTCAAAACTTTGGAAATTGTTCTTTTGTTCATTTAGATATTGATTAAAACATTATTTTCAATAGGGAATGTTCTCCTTGCTAGGCACTATATATGCTCTCCCTATTATATCACTGCTCGGTCAGGTCCTGGAAAATCAATGTTTTTTCCCCCACTGTTTTCACCCTGATATTTGTTAATATTTGTTAAAAGCAAACATAATATCTAGTGCAATATCCAGTCAAATGTGGTCTACTGTCACAAAGTGCTGTCATGTTTATATTCAAATTGTAAATACTGGTCATGTTAATAGTATAAATTCCTCGCCTTGTCCATAGTCTCACTTTACTTATTATTATTTCTTTTTTCCTTCATAAGGAAGTTGATATTGGTTTAAGACTCTGCATGTTGCAACCTGCTTTCAGAATTTTTTTACATAATTTTTCATGCTCTTATCTAGTTCAATGTCTTTATTTGATGTTCCTACTGCTATAATGTGTATAAGAGCAACTGAAACAACCGAATTTTCCCTTGGGCATTAATAAAGTATTTCTGATTCTGATAGCTCTGTTTAATGTGACAAAACACTGAGGCACTCAGCCACCTCAATATCTGGATTTTGAAGTCCACTTTACTTCACAGCTGGGCAGTCTGGCATTCTTTTGAGAAAATCAGGGAGGATAAAAACCACACTTCCTCCTCACACTCCTGGATAATCAAGTAACAGAATATTCAGGACCACCAGGTAATCAGGCCTTCACTGACTTTGGACAGAGGAGGGGACTTGGGGGAAAATCTGACAGATTATCTTGTAGCACATGCCCTGCTTTAAGGCTGAACCTCAGAGGAACAATGATGTTTTTAAGATCCAACGTTACAAGCACATTAAAACTGTCATAGCAGAAAGTGTTACAGTACCTCAGAGCAATGACATTTATGATTGTCTTCTCAAACATACCTGGGACTTCAGGATGGCCTCTGCCTCTTCCAGTAACTTCTGGAGTCTCACGGTTCCTCTGGACGGCAGCTGGCAGTGAACGACCCCGTTTGAACACACGTTTGTAACACAGACGTCCTGATAGGTCGCATCTACCTGCACGCAGCCGACGTATATATGTTTATGTAGGACACAGTGACGATTAAGTGAGGACATCACAGTCAGGGCAGTTAGGTGTAACTTTAGGCTTCATTGTAAGAGTAATAGGTAAATCAATGACAATGCTCCAAATGAATGCATAAATAATCCTTCAGTTTGAGGGCAGCATAAATTGTGATGTGAAGATTATGAGAGTCACTCCTGCTTTAAATCAACTTAATACTAAACATGCAGTTAGAAACGCGTTCCTAACCCTTAGAGGGTTGTTCATCGTCTTGTCCTGCAGAGCCTTCAGACATGCAGAGTTGATGTTGATGTCGTCATCCTGTGAAGTGTCATACAGCACTGCCATGGGCATCTCGCTCTCCTTCCTGCGCTCAAAAGTTTCCATCAGAAGAATTTTTCCCACGGCTAAAGAGTCCAAGGAGGACAGCACCTGAGGGTGGGAGCTGAAAGCCTCAAGACCTGGGGGAGGAGGAACACAAAGGCAAAAGATTTTAATGGCCTTTGAGACTTAACAGAATTGACTAAAATATCAAATCACGCTGCTTCTACCTACCTGCAAGATTCACATTAGTTGCCTGAAATGGCAGTGAGAGAAAATCCCTATGCAGCTGCAGTAGATTAGTTTTACAAGTGTCCACGGAGAGGCCGTAGTCCACGTAGTAAACCTGCAGAAAAGTCACAGACAGGATTAACAGCCATTCTGCTGCAGGAACGCTGTCTTAAAGGGACAGCTCATTTTTTCTGAAGTGGGGTTGTATGAGCTCCATATGGCCATTAAGTACATTAGATGGAGTAGCTCTCTCCTCTCACTAGGGCTATCACTAGGCATTCAGCGATTAACCGATTTTACTATTAACCATGATTTAAAACGTCACGGTTATTTAATCCCAAAGGATCCTCTACACCGAATGTTTCTGTTCTCACTCGCAAAAAACAGACATTATGCTGGTACATTATTTTCGACACAACCTGCACGGAACGAAAACAAAGTTACACCAGCGGTGCACCTGCTTTTAGTGCCGTGCTATCATGAGACATGGAGGCTACGCTACATTAGCTAAACAATGGCAGAAGCAACAAGCAGCGAAGCTTCGTTTCCACCAAAGAAAAAAGTGAAGTCAGCAGTGTGGGAGCATTTCGGTGACACAAAGAATGACCACGGAGTTAATCAGGACGACGGCTCACCTGTATCCAAGACCTGCCGAAAAAACGTTTCGGCTAAAGGCTTAAACACGTCGAATTTAATGCAGCATTTGCGGGATCACCACCCAGCTTTACACGCCGAAGTAAAGGTTACACATAATAACTGAGTTAAATTACATTTACGGCATTTTACTTAATGAAACATTGAGTTGGTAGGGAGTTAAATATAAATGTGTAGCTTACAATCAGTGGCGTAGCAGTGGCAGTTGAGCTTTCAGTTCAATGTAAACAAACAGCAGCAAAGCGGGATGTTTGGCTATGGAAGACAAAATTGCCCCTCTCAAGGCTTCAGTCAGTGACCGTTTAACGTTACAGTTTGCTTCTTCCCGTCTGTGTTGAGTAAACTCTGGGCATTGTAGGTTAATATACAAAGTTCAAAACACTAACATAACATCAGGAGCTTGTAGACTTCCAGCACTGTACCATGGGATCTAATTAATTGCATTTCAGTTATTATTAACACAGCATAAGAGATGTTTTCAACTTATTTCTATTATCTTTACTAAAACTTGTGAAGCACTTTGAGTGTCAGTCAATGATAAAGCGCTATATAAATGTAATCCATTATTACTATCATTATTGTTATAAAACTTCAAACAAACAAATAATAATAATCATAATAGACCGGATTTAATCAGACCACATGTAAAATTAGATTAATTATTGAAGATTATTAAAAGAGTAGATTAGATTAGATTATTAAAAATGAATTTAAAAATCAGCATGGATGACAATAGCACTTAAGTTACCCACACACACGAATAACATTTTCCCCTGGGGGATCAATGAAGTTAATCTTAGTCTTATATTAATAATAATACTTAAAAAACGTTATTTCAAATATTTACATGGATGTTTACATAGCAGTTTTGCTTTAAAGGGAAATACATAGCTAATATGTTGCTTCTATTTAATTCCAAACAGACACAGACACTTTATTTTTTTCAAAAAGGAAATACTGACATGGATGTTTACAGAGCAGAGGTCACTTAATTTAATTCCAAAGGGAGAGTTCGAATTTTTGTTTATCTTTATTATTTTGTACTGTGTTATTTGATTACTCTGTTATTTCTGACAGCAATAAATAGCACATTACAATCTCTAAAGAATGTTTATTTGATTTTATATATTAGTTCATTAGTAGTGTTGTGAAATTAAGTAATGTATAATAATCGTGACAATTGGGAAACCGTGATTATTCCTCAGGCTATAATCTTGCAATCAAAATCTATAATCATTGCATCCCTAGCTTTCACCTTATATTTGATATTCGAATAACCATTCGAACATGGGGATAAACATCCGTAACCGAAGAGTAAATAAATATTCGAATGTAAAATATTGAGTGTGGCTGCACATCAGGGCACCTGGAGCAGTGGACTGTTTCATCCAACAGAGGGTGCTCTCAGCACAGCCTGATCGTCAGCCACATAAACTGCTCTCTTGACCTCAGTAAACAAAGAGGTGCCACTCCAAGCGGACATAAACAACACCAAATCATCTGGGGAGTGCTGTGTGGTATGTGGTTGCACACCGTTGATGGCAACTTTAAAATCAAAGACTGGGCTGTATGTCGGTTATTTGCAAACAGTTCACTCACTCGTCCTCCACATCAAATTTGCAGGCTCAACTGTTGGCTGTCATCAAAGTCATACGGCCGAGCGCAGCGGCACTTCGTGAAGAGTTCAACCCCATGTGACTGCGTTTTTTTTGGCAGGGTCTTTACCGAAAGGGGCCGATAAGAGAGTCTCTGTCCCTTACCATGGGGGTAATAACTGAATATCTTCGGTTATTTACGTGTATGTTTGAAAACCGTTTGAGTCTGATTTTAAGGAAAACTGACAACCTTACCTCTCCCTCAGTAAGCCACAATTTGTAAAAGTTTGTGATGCAGAACTAGCCGCAAACAGGGAAGTATTGTACCAAATACAAAGGGTATTTTCTCCTCCTTCAAGAACTCCCATCAAAAAAATAATACTTCAGTTAAAGAGTACGCTACCTAGAATATTTTGAGTGCATTAACTTTTCGGAAAAATAAAGTTTATCTGGCATCGCTGCACGGACGAATACGTGACGTGAGTCGGTTAGTTCCAGATAAACTTTACATTTCTGAAAAGTTAATGCACTCAAAAACAATTCTAGGTAGCGTACTCTTAAACTGTGGTATTACGTTTTGATGGTAGTTCTTGTAGGTGGAGAAAATACCCTTTGTATTTGGTACAATACTTCCCTGTTTGTGGCTGGTTTCTGGCGTCACAATCTTTTACAAATTGTGGCTTACTGAGGGAGAGGAGAGAACGTTCTACTGCATCTAATGTACTTAGTGGCCATATGGAGCTCATACAACCCCACTTCAAAAATACTGAACTATCCCTTTAAACAGCAAAAATCTTCTTTGACCTCTCGCTCTGCTCAGAGGGGTTTACTTCTTTAACTATAAAAACATTATTTCAGTTACCTTGACCTTGTTGGGGGGTATAATTGCCATGACCTGAGCTCTGGCCAGCTCTTCTCCATCCTCCCCTCTGACTGCCACCAGCTGACCAACCACAGGATCAGATGGAGGCTGCTGGTTGGAGCTCTGGCTGTAGAAGGAGCGCATGGTCTCCTCCATGGCCTCCTGAGCAGTTGAGTAGTTCTCACCTACATACCTGGAAGAAGAGTTAAACTTTAATCAGCATATATTCGGCATAGTACTCTTCATATGGATACATATTTTTGGTTTGATAGCAGTAAAAAAGTAGGTAACAGCCTCAAAGCACCAGTAACCTGTAGAAGCAGCTATACATCATCTTCATCTTAGATTATGGTGTCAAGTCCATACAGACAAAATAACGTCAGGTAACTGCCATAAATTGATATATAAAGCAACAAAATGTACAGAAATTATGTCAAAGTATAAAGACTTTGAGTCAACTATAGGTCACAGCTCTAAGGTTCAGTAATGCTTTCTGCACAAACGGACGTGAGGCCACAAGCTGCGGCATCGTGACGGGAAAATGTTGGACAGATATTCTCCTGAACTGTAGGGGGCAGTGTCCTCAAATAGCCGCTTCTATAGCACGATTCACAGAAGGTCATTGAAGAAGAAAATTTGTTTCAAAATGGAGAACCACAAAGAGGAGTTGCTGTGTTTACTCATGCAGTTGTTCTTTCACTGAAGAGTCACACAGACGTTTATATTCCCTCATTTCTGTCAACAGAAGCTCCTCAAAGTTCACCATTTCCTCCTCTTCTATTGGCTGTGGAAAAACAACCAATCAGTGCACTTTCTGTCTTGTTGTCATCCAAGTCCAGGCAGTCAAATTTTGGGGATGTGTGAGGTCAGGCAAAAACACTCGTTGTGCAGGCACTTGCAGATGTGTCAAGCACAAAGCAGGCTTTAATCCATGGACAGAGTCAAATCAGAGCAGTGACGACTAGTGGTGCACAGTATTATATAAACAATAATGACATCTGCAGATATTTGCTGAAAGATGATCATCAGTGTTGGCACTTAAATTTGAAAGAAATGTCAGCCTCACTAACTGGCCTCTTTGAGATGGCTAACCCCACTACAACTTTGTCAACAGAAACAGACAGGTTTTCTCTTGCATTTCCAAAGCGCTCCGCGTTAGAGTCTGTGTGATAATGATATGTGCCCACATGGATCCACGAGAACAACTGAAAACGCAGTAGCGTGCATGCCAGGCCAGTAGTTGGTGAGGTAGGTTTGTAGTGTCCCCGTTGAATATAACAAATGAGTCTCTGCTGGTCAAAGTACTGCTGCAGCAAATCCACATTTTGTTGGAGGAGTGATAACAAACCGAGCACAGTCGGCCATAGCTGCTGTTGTTGTTGTTGTTGTTCCCAGGAGCGCGCTACCTTTATCTGACAGAGTATTGTGCATGCGCCACGCGTCCCCGTTTTCCCTGAAGAAGTCAATTTCCTGCTTACACGGATACGACAACGAAAACCTTTTCAAAACTTTTCACTCTGGACCCTGGTTTCAGAAGTTTGTGGATTCAGGCACTCCAGGCATCGTTCTGCTGTAAATGAAAGGCGCAAACTGAACAAAAACTCTCCATTTTCATTGTCGTGTAAAAATGCCCTTAGACTGATGAGCAGCAAGAGCCGGAACATCACTGCGGACATCAGGTGGGACCTCCCATCCTAGGAGTTTTGTCCAATCAGCCCCCACAACACCTCAAAGAAGCCGGTCAGTGAACTTTGACATCCTGGACCCACCCTCTTCTTTGCTAACTCTTACTTATATTATCTATCCAGCCACATAAGAGCTAAAACAGCATGTCACCTTCAACAGACCAAGGCCATTTACGTGCAAGCAACTGATATTTTGGCTGTACACCAGTGCTAATTTTGTTGACTAACCAACAGATAAAAACTAGACTAAAATGTTTGACAGAGACTTGATCCAATCAGACCTAATTGGTCATGTAGAAAGTAGGGACAAGTTAGGAATATATCCAATCACAGCTACTTTGGATGTGTGGAAAGGTTGGATGAGCCAAGAGGGACATCCAATCACAACTGCTTTAGCTTGGTGGTGGTGGGATAAGTTGTGGAGCGATCCAATCAGAGCTACTCTCTTTATGAATTGATATATTCATGTAGAGCAGGTTCACTGTTTGTTGTTATGTCTGGTATTGTAACTGAGATGCTCTGCCAGGTAGCCTAAATAAAGGTGACTGCATTTCACACAAAAGTTAATTATTTTCTGTTCAATTATACATTCAAACTTTACTAGCATTCAGTAAAGGGTTATTAGATGTTTTATTTACCCAAGTGTAAAACATGACTTCAGAAATTCAAGGAAACATAAAAAATGCCTTACCCTTTACACTTCATATTTTAGTCGGCTAAATTTACAGCAGATTTTGTTGACTAAAGTTTTCATCAACTAAAACTAGACTAAAATCAAAACAATTTAGATGACTAAATTCTGACTGAAACTAAAAGATATTTTAGGCAAAAGACCACAACTAAAACTAAATTAAAAAGTGCTGTACACACGTCATATATTTATCCCACGTATTGGTTGTAATATTGTCAGAATGACCAAATGTTCATGATTAGTTTACCTCATCAAAAATCCAACATCATTCACCCTGAAGCATTTTTCTTGCCTTATTGTAACAGCGTTGCTGCTCGTGGCGTCAGTGACCAGCACAGAAGGGTACTGCTCTGTAGGGAGAACCAGACTTGGGGGTACAATGGGACTCTGGACCTTCAAACCAGAAGGAAGGAAGGGGCCCCTGGTCGGCTGGCTCTCTGCTCCGTTTGGCGTCTCTAACTCTGCTCTGCTGGAGCTGTAGAGGATGGCCTGGTTGAAGGGAAGCACAAAAACAGCTTTGGAGTACAAAAGATGAGGGTTAAATGACAGAAGTGAAGCAGAGGCAAGAGTGGGATCAATGGGGCAAGTGAGGGAGGGGAGGGTGTTGTGTGCAGATCTGACTGTTCGTTTACGTGGAGCGTCTGCCATGACATCTCGTGCACCAACAGTGGCTCCCCTCACAGAGACCCCACACCAACATCCCACCACAGCAGAATCAATGGCTACATTTACATGCAGTCATTAACCCTTTCACACAGCCATGCACAGCCATGTAAACACCAAAAACCCTTTTGAAAAACCGGAATATGCTCATATTTCGTTTTTTCAAAACCCGAAAATCACCCCAGGGTTACACCTTTTCTAACCCGAACATCTGGTCATGTATATGCCTATTGGGATATCCCCATCGAAAGCAACATTAACTTGTGCTTTGTGCAGGTTCTTTTTGCAAAGAATCTCGGTGTTTTGAGTACAGGAAGTACTTGTTGTAAAATGGCACAGCTCCGGCTCCATTTCCTATTTCTTTACATTCTCGTCTTCCATTAATGAAGAAATTGATAAAGAACAGTGTCAAGTACTGGTGGTGGGTCAGTAACAGCACCAAAGCACAAACAAAGGTGACTGGGCCGTTCATTATCCGCCGTGCTGCTGTTGTTGTTGCTATTGGATACAGGAAGAAGAAGCGGAAACGACGCGCATTGCATCATGACATTCTCCATGCGTCGAGACGTTGTCCGTGCGTTGCTGTTTTGATCGGGATACCATGTACACAGGAATAACCCTGTTTGCTCATGCATGTAAACCCGAATATTGACTGCATATAACCGTAGCCACTATGAGCCTCTTGTCAGTCCCTCCAGGACTTTGCAGAATATTTTTGCAAATGATAAATGACCCTCCAGGATTTTGCTGGACTTTTTGTTGTATTTGTTGCTGCAAAAAAAGCCTGATGTTGCAACAGGTTTTTAAATAGTTGCAGCAAAAGTTGCAATGTTTTAAAGCTTCATTTCTTAATCATTACCACAGCAGATCAGTTTGCAACTTCTTATGGCGTTTAAAGTAACCTTAAACAAAACAATATAAAAAAGGTATACCCTGATTCTTTAAAAAACAGATAAAATAAAGTAGGTTTGGGTTTTTTTTTTGTGTTGATTGTTGCAATTGCGAAATGGCTATTTCCTGGTTTTATATGATTGGCTGTGTGTCAGCTACTTGGATGTCAATAGTTCAGAGGGGTGAACAAGTCAACAAGTCAGAGCCTCCAGACTAATAAACACCACTGTTTACATATACAGTGCTTAAAAAATTCAGACCACCACCTAGTGTAAGAATTATGCCACAACTGCCCCAAATTAACAACACTGGCATTAAAAAAACTTTATACATCTGTAATGGTAAATAAACCAGTATGTAGAAGCTCTTAACTGAAACATTTTCAATGCTATAATCATTATTGTTATCGGTGAATATTTTAATGTACTGTTTTACAAAAATAGGAAAAAAATAGTAAAGCAAATTTTTCTTTCTTAATTAAGATGTCAAATTATAGTTGTTAAAGTGCATTCCTAAACTGAAAAGTTAGTTTCAGTGGTTGAATGTTATGCTTCATTAATGTTTGACTTCTTGGAGAAGCAAAAGATTAAGATTTGGGAATAAAAAGGTTAAATCAATTTGAAATTCCTCATTGGTGTTCAAAATGTTTGTCCATATCAATTTCAGTTTAATTTTTTTTTCCAAAATATTTATGGTCTCTTGTTTTTATGACATGTGGTCTAATAATTTGTTAAGCACTGTATCTGTTAAATTGAATGTCGTCAGAAAGGATGTTCAAATCACTGTATTCTGTTTTTATTTACACAATGCTCCAACTTCATTGGAATTTATTTTTTCAATGATTTGTTTTCATGAATTTCTTGTTTTTCAGTGCTTAGAATAACAGCATTTTAAGTTTTAAGCTCAATAAATGCATGTGAAATGTTTTTTGTAAAATAAATTCATGATCATGTTGACTCTTCATGATCTCAGAATTAATAAAAAATACAATCAAGTCCCAGCAGCTGAGTTAGGTTTGTTTTTTTTGCTAAATCACCCATAGAGGGTTGCCGACTCACCTTTGTCTTGTTACCTGGCACTGGATACACCACCTCGACATTATCCAGCAGGAGCGACAGGTCGTCGAGCACATGCTCAGGAAATGGCACATTGAATGTGTCCATGAAGAGCTGCGGCAAACCGGTGACCCACAGACCTTGACTGTTCTTGGACAGAAGCTCCTTCAGCTTCTGAAGCACATCAGGAGACAAAGCAGGGGTCTTTGGGGGAGGACAGGGGGCAGCGGAGGGGAAGGTGACCTTCAGGAGCGGCAGAATGTCGGAGCTGGGGATGAGGGAGGGAGACGAGGGAGGAGGGGCTGTGTTTACGGGGCGTGTCCAGGTGGAGGTTAAGGGCGGAGGGCTTTTGTTGTGGCTGAGCGTTGAAATGGGAGCGTTTTCGTTAGACTGACCCACTGCACCGGCTGACAGGCTGGCACGAGCGGCCAGGCGGGGAGGGAGAGCAGCGTTGGGGGTGTTGTGGTGCGACATGGATGAGGGCGACTGCTTGCCTGAGGATGAACCAACAGGTTGGAACTGGAGGGTGGGCTTAGCCAGGGGTTTAGAGACAGGGAAGGGTTGTCCAGAGGTGGGACTGGTGGGAGACGTTGCAGTAGAGTTGTTTGTGGTACTTCTTGCAGCAGGACCAGGTTTAGGAGGCAGAGGAGGGTAGATTAGGCGGTCACTGCGGGAAGAAGAGGACGTGTCTTCCACCTGTAAATGGAGTCGAGACAGAGGGGCGGGGATAAATAAATGATAAATGTTGGATTTTTGCTGATATCAGATATTTCTGAACTTATTATCGCTGATATTTTTGGACAAGAGCACAGTCTTCACTTTAAGAAATCGGCTTGATGCTTTCAATTTGGGCTGCATGTTATGATCAGACCAATATTGGTATTGAAAGACATTGCCTTAAAAGTTGATGAACAGTATTGGTAGATATGCTCAATTTTGTTTACATGTTGACCAAATAATAGGCCATACATAGCCTATATATTGGCTGTAATACTGGCAATATGTACTATTGTATCATGATGGTTTCCTTACCATCACTCAAAGTCTAGTTTATAAATCAAAAATATAATTTAATAAAGAATACAGTGTTGTTCTTCTTGCTCTAAATCCATTGTAAAAACAAATGGACTTTAACTATGAAAGAAACAGGTCAATTATAGTTAAGAAGAGACTTTGTGCTATTGACACAAAAAACAGTATTAATATTGGTATCAGCAATATGTTTCAAAATATCAGCAGATTGCATATCAGCAAAAATCCAACATTGTGCATCCCTACTTTCAATGTGAGAGTCTATTTGTGTAAGGATCAAATATTTACCTTTGAAACATGTAACTCTTGATTTTCAGATGTATTCATGCAGTAATGATAAGCTGAAGCATCATGTTGGATTTGGTTAATTTGCTGATATTTACAGCAGAGATGTCGGCCAACAAGTATGGCCGACATAACAGCTATAAAAATCAGCAACAATTTATGTAAGGATATTTAACTTTTCTAGGCAGATACTGGCCGAAACAGATATTGTGCCGATAATATTGTTCATCCCTAAAGATAAATCTCCAAAAACAGATTTACACACTTAAAACTTCACAAACTTTTTACATGGGTTTGATTATTCACATGTTAATGAATAAAGATGCAGAAACTAACCATACAGATGTGCGTCCACTTCTCCAGATCGCTGAGCACCCGAGGGTGGAGCTCCTGGCCGAACATGCCCCTGTAGAGCCCTGGAAGCTTCGACAGCCACACTCCGCTGCAGTTTTTCTCCAGGAGCTGAGTCATCCTGCTCTGCATCAGCTCCACGTCATACTGACAAGACCACAGGGAGAGATTTCACATGAAGGGACGATCTGTCCCTCTGCTTTTAGACTGAGGAGGGATGTCTCATTAAAACATGACCTCAAATAAACACATAAATGTTAGAAAAATAAAACCAGTTCAGACATACTGATCCTAGGATGCTGCTAACACTGCTGATGAAATCAGAACTACAAAATGACAACAAGCTATTATTTTTGTTTACATGTTTACCTGAGATTGGTCAGGTCTTGAGATTTTTTCTGGAGGCTCCACTGTAAAAAAAATCATCAATTATGTGCAAAAAGGACTGAAAAATGTGCCCTCATGAAGAATTTACATTTATTGCTGCTGCTTACACCAAGTTAACTTGTTTATGACCAACAACATAAAGTCCCAAGGAAAAAATGAGACAACAGTAATTTTTAGTATACATAAGTATGACAATAAACTGCGCTCCAGTGTGACAATAAACACACAAAAAATGTTCCCACATACCTCTGGACTGCTGGTGGTTTGAAACTTTGGTCTCTTTTCTGTTGACAACAAGAGAGTCTTGATAAGACATATTTACAGTAAAAA
This sequence comes from Cetoscarus ocellatus, assembly GCA_037902135.1. Classification (NCBI taxonomy): domain Eukaryota; kingdom Metazoa; phylum Chordata; class Actinopteri; order Labriformes; family Labridae; genus Cetoscarus; species Cetoscarus ocellatus. The sequence continues at coordinate 1,473,154 of JBAMNC010001240.1, read as the reverse complement.
TGCAGACAACTTTCCAATTATTACATTTTAATAATTGACCTGTTAAAGGTGAATTTTATTGCACATTATGCTAAAACACTTTTCTATGAAACTCATATCCATACTTCAGTGTGTTTGTTACTCTCCGTCAACTTCAAACTGCGTTGAATAAATTTTAAAGTTTTTTTTGTCTAAAAACTTCAATAATACGAAGGGTCAGCATTTGGAAATATCAGTTGAACACTTGATGACAGCAGCGTGTTCATTTTAGGATTAAATGTGAGATCTTTAAATGGATTAGCACCTTGTAAAAGTCTTCACCCTGTCAAGATCTTTGATGTCCGTGGAGCAGCTTCTCCGTGTCCTTCCAGAATAAAAACACTGTGACAGAGCCTTTTCTGTGGTCTCCAATAAACTATGGAACGATTCACCTCTTGGAATCAGAATCTCCCCCTCCTCTCCTCCTCTTAAATCTCGCCTTAAAACCTATTTTTTCTTGCTGGCTTTTAATTCAGCATGAGAGTTGAGTGGTCTGTGTTTTATTTGTTTTTATTTTCTTATGTTGGCTGTTTTTTGAACAAATTATAATTGTTATGTGTTTTTACTTTTTGTCAATTTTTCATTATTTCATTCTATTCTGTTCTATTTTATTTCTACTTGGTAGTCACTGTGCAGCACTTTGGTAAACTTAGTTGTTTGTTTTTTTATAAATGTGCTGCATAAATAAAGCAGACTGGATTGGATAATCATCACAGACTGTATAGAACAGGTGTCTGCAACCTTTCCAATCAAGAGCCATTTTCCCCACCACGCCAACCAAAAAAATCTGTCTGGAGCCACAAACACATTTGAACCTTAAAATGATGACAGCAGCACCTGCTGACTCTCCTTCATTATAATGACATCAGATCTATCAGCAAATTGCTTTATCACCCAACATGACGGCTCTATAATGGGTCATGTACTTTTGTTGCTTTACTTGGCATTATCGTTATACCATATTATATTGCAATAATTCAAAGCTAAGAGCTAAGCTAATTAATAAGAGCTAAACTGACAACAATGGCGTGTTTATCAGGCTTGTCAACAAAAATAACATTCAGATAATATTAGCCGGTGTTATCACTGTCATTATTATTTTTTCTATTGTTGTCACTCGGTTTTTTTCCACAGGAACAGGTTTTACCTGCAGTGGAGAAGTCATAAATATTTATTTGACATCATCAGGTTAGATGGGGGTCATAGGGTCTTCCCCTGACATTTTTAAATTTAAATCATTTCTTTCCTGCATTCTGATCATTTTTTATGCACAATTTTATAATAATCATGAGGTAGTCTTGTGATCTTTGAAATCTCATCAGTGTTTTAGAAGCTTATCCCACATAATTCATCAATTTTTAGTTTCATGTCAATCTTGATGTCTTATAAAAATATATGTCAGATGAACATATAACACAGTAACTCAAACACCTGAGTTTGAGGTTACGGGGGGGAGACTGACAGCTATCACATACAGTAGACATGCTAATAAAAAACATCCACCTGATATCTTTGTGTAAAAACCCCCCTCTTCAAAAACGAGGTCACAGTTGCGCTGAATTTATCGTCTCCCCCGTTTCTCTCGTCTTTAACAGCGCTTTATCGCCGACACACCTCCGTTATAAAACTTTGGATCCCTTCACAGCAGCAGCCGATGTTTTAAAGGTAAGAAAGTTCATCAGAACATCTGCATAATAGGTTTAATACAACATCACGGGTGAGCTCACAGCTAAAGATGCAGCAGCGTCCTGCTCTCCCACCAAGCTGCTGCAGGTCACAAAAAGGTCACGAGAGGCGCAAACATGATGCAAAGTTGACGATCATTACATGAAAAAATGCACATTGTTTGCAGATAGTGCTAAAACATGCAGACATAGCATCAATTATAAAATTTTAATGCAAGACAAAGAGCGAGTTTTTTTTTTTTTTTGCTCCTCTGTCCTCTATGTGCAGAGAGCCACTGGCGAGGGGCAAAAGAGCCGCAGGTTGCTGACCCCTGGTATAGGATAATGGATAAAGTCACAGTTTTGGTTACTGATTTGGAATTTAAAGCCACACAGCCACATTTGCTCCAAATTAGTGTGGGTATTTTTTTCTCCAATGCATTTTTATTCTTTCACATTGTTATATCATAGACTGCATCAAGGATGCATAACAGAAAAACAAAGAAATTATTTTTCATCCTTGATGACCGCTTGCTGTTCTGAACAAAAAAAATCCCAAAATGTCTCAGAATGGAAGGGATTTAAAAAGGGGAACTAAAAAAATGAGGTACTGACAGAACCATGGACTAAAGCCAGAGATGCCGTCTGTCCCTGCGTTTGCATCTGCTGGCGTCAGGAGTGCTTTTGTTTCTATCCTTGCCTGTACGTGACGTGCACTACTGGAGGACACCACTAGAGGGTGGGAAAGACATCAGGCTGTATGTTACAGCTGAACTGCAAAAACAGCGGCGACAGAGAGTCAAAAAAACAAAATAAACACCAATAATCATCATCATCTATTATTTGTTGACAACTGATGATCAGTGGTCAGACTGCACTGTCAGAATCATCTTCTGTTGTGTTTTCCTCTGTGAACCATTGGAACTGTCTCGGTGTATGGGTGCAATGAGTTACTGTGTTAACTGATGACTTGTTGCTGACCGTGCTCAAAGACGTCGTGGTTAAAGCACTGGAAAAAGCAGAGGGTGAACCCTTCAATGTCTTACTTTTCTTGATCATTATATCAAAGACTTCATTCGTTTATATGTGAGAAAACACAGCCAAGCCAACACGGACATATCTGCAATCAAAGCTGACCATAGCATCAACTCCAAAACACCACTTGAATTCATACACTCAACTAATTTCCTTGTTTCTTCTTATTATCCTCATCAGCTGGATGAACTGTCATGTTTGTGCCTGTTCAGTTTCATTATTCAGATTTTGATGATCATGGTTTTGATTTATCAGTTTGTCTTTTAAAACTTTTTGTTGTCGTTGTTTCTGCTGCTGTGATCAATCTGTCCTCTCTCCTCCACTTCTTCACTGATCCTACCGGTGAGGTGCAGACTGCAGCTCACGTCTAATTCTGGACATTGTGCTAAATCAAAGCAGGGGAAGCGTGGCGGCCATCATGCGTATGCGTCGGCATAGTTAACAGCAAGTCTATGTCCAGCTTTAGCTTTGGAACACACTCGTTTCTCTCTGCTGTAATAATCGGCTCTTTCACTTTGAGTCTATAAGTGACTTCTGGGGCTTCAGGCGACGGCCCCATGAGGACAACCGAGGAACTGCAGTTTTTACAGTGCACTTTGGCACTGGCTTCATTTTTCAACACCAGATGATTGCTGCTCGTTTAGCATACTCGACTAACACACGCCTACCTCTCAGGAATACTAGTCTGCCTCACAGGCGGCTGAAGAGCTGGGTGTCTGTGCTCCACAGGAATGATGGCGCTCAACCTCTGGTCCAGCTGTCTAAAGTTTGAAGAGGAAAAAGGTTTTCAATTCAACAAAGCAGTGATATATAAATAAATTAATCAACCTTTCCTACTGCTTGTACACTGAAAAGAAAATAAGAAGCTGAAGAAAATAGGGATCAGCCGCGCTGCCTACCTGTAATCTCCTGGAGCACTGGAGGCTCTGCGGCCGCCATGAGGTCGATATGAGTTTGCAGCCCAGCCGGAGGTGCCTGCTGAGGGCTGGCGAAGAGACTTCGGCCTCACTGAAAGCATGGACAGTGGGGTGAAAAGTCAGGTTAAAGATGGGTAAAAGGAAAGTGACACAGAGGAAAGTCTGACAATTACTGATGTACATTTACTGATAGCCCTGGAGCTTCCTCAGAGAATGATCCATGTGGCCAAGCAAACTCTTCTAATGTCAGTTTGTTAATTTAAAACTTGAAAATTGAACTTCATCTGTTTAAAGTGCTATTTGCTCTTAAGTGTCCTAAAACAAACACTCTGCTATTTCACATTTGAAACCACCTAAGCCATGATTTTTGATCATGGTCTAGGGTTGGACAACATGACCGAAAAATAAAATCCTCAATATTTTTTTTCCACAAAACTCAATTTACAATTTCAATCAATTTTTCCTCTTCAAGAAAAAAACATGCTATATATAAGCAGAAAAGACAAAGAAGTCAAAAAACACAGCAGGTGAGGCAGAGATGGTCAAAATTGTGGCTTGATTTTCAACAAAAAAAAAAAAAAACTCTTACTGCACATTTTCAGTAAGCAGAATATTGCAGAAGCATTGCATACTGCAGCATGGCATTGATTATCAGGAGTGTCATGTGTTTGACATTGTTGCCACTAAAAAAACCTTGAGCAGGCCAACTTTTGCCCAAACAGAAAATCAGCAGGAATCGATAAGGGAATCAATAAAGAATCGGATCGAGTAAAATCATTAACAGCATTGGCATTAATAAAATCAAGTCCCAACCCTACATTTGATACAGAAATAACACAAAACAAGTTTTCCCTTAATTCATTGAAATATATATCAAAATTAAACTGAATTCCCCTCTTATAAACAAAATGCATGCACTAATTTTGTTTTCAAAAGTTCATTTGTATTTATACGTAATTCACACTGCCCTATTTTCATGATATATTAACATGAAACTCTTATTTCAGTATTTAATCGCATTAAGACAACAAATACAAACCTGAAAAAATGTGCAAAAATTGCAGAGCCCATCATTTTAAAAAGCGTAAACTTTCAGTATTTATATTTTCAGACATTGCCACAACTTAGAAGTGGAGTGAAAGGAAAAAAATCTGGATTTTTAATTTTTTAATCATCTGCAAAAAATAATTGAAATCTATAAATTTAATCAAGCAGCATAAAAACATACACCACCTTCAAATGTGATTAAAACTTGCAGGCTTGCCTACAAAATTGTCAGTCTTATAATCATCCAGCAGATGGCACCAGTGCAGGGTTTCTTCACAGCTCTACCAACAAATTCAAGACATTAAGACCTCTTAATGGCCCTGACTGAAACAAATGAAGAACATTTTATCACTGTAGAAAAAACTGCAACCAGCTCATGCATGGAATATTTCACTTTATTCCATAACATACCAAAATTCTAATTTGTCAAAGTCATTTTAATAGTTGGTTTTGATACAAAAATCCAGTGAACTTGATAGAAATTTGATAAGATATCAGGGCTCTTTTTAAAAAAAAAAAAAGGAAAAGAGAAGCAGACATGAGAGCGGACGTGTATGTGTGTGGGCAGAGAACTTTTCAATGCAGAAAAATCTTTGCTTGAAATAAAATAAATCTTCACTGTTTTCTGAAAAAGCCCTCAAAATACCCAAAAACAATACAATAAGATATTTCTCCATTGGGGGATATTTGATTGTTACAGCATTAACTGTAAAAAATATCACAGAACAAAGTAAAACTGAGCACCATAGAAAAGCTGAAAGAAAGTAATTAGAAAAAAATAAATATGTTGAGATAAAATAAAATTATAATAATACATAATAAGATAACGACAACACAAAACGATAATACTAATACATAATATAAAAAGAGACTCAAGATTCAAGACACTCTAAAGGCTTCTGCAGAAGACTTTGGTTTGGAGTTTAAAGATTTTTTAAGCTGACAGCACAAATAATTATTGCACCAAAATCATCAGTGTATCTCAGACTGTCAATAAAAAATGATTCTCCTTCTAATGTTTTTGTTGTCTCTTACCGTTGAGCATGTACGGGTTGGACGGTTTGAATCTCATCCTGCAGTTGACGAGTTGAGAGCCTCCAGATTTTTTCGCGCTCTTCTGCCGGGCCACGAGCTCTGCGATGTGGGCCGTCTCTTCACACACTGCCGCGAAGCATTTCAGCTACAGAGCAGACAAGTAACGAAGTTAGACAGAGACAGAAAAGACGACACACAGCTGATGACAGCTGAGCAAAGACTTCAGTGTAGAGATGTGTCAGCCACACAAAGGCGGACAGTGAAGGTTCTGAAGAGAGGCAGCCTCACCTCGCCCATACAGTGACTCAGTCGGACCACAGATGGGATGCTCCTGAGGTAGTCCTCCAGCTTTGTGAAGCCCAGCTTCTTCAGAGGGATGTTCTCCCCGCACAGAGATCGGTACTCAAACTGTAAGCGCTGCACGGCCACGCCATCTTTGCTGGATTGCAGTACAGACCTCAGCATTTTTTTGATGGATTCGCTGTCTGACATCCTGAATTTACTCTGAAATAAACAATTTGATATATTTAAAAACACGTGCTTCTGTTTGTAACAGCTGATAGGACAAGTGAGCTGCAACACTGAAAAACTGTCTGTTTTCAGTCTCATTCAGGAGCCTCTACTCTGCTGTAGACTGAATTTAAGACATCGTATTGGGCATTAACACAGCACTTTACTCTGCCTACATTAGCTGTACAACATCATCTTGTACTGTTAGCATATTCTGTGACTGAACAAACAGGCAGTGCAGCCGTTGGACATTCATAATTTATACAAAGACTTTAGCCAAGATTATGTCATTATTCTGTAAAGCTATTTTGGCCTACAGCTTTACAGTGACGACGATGTCAAACACATGGCACTTCTAATGTTTAGTGTTGTGGTGCATGGATGGATGCTTCTGGAGGCTGATGGTGTTTCCACCCAAGTGAGCATCTTTTTGTTAAAAATAAAGCCACAGTTTTGACCATTTATTCTCATTTTTAAATTAATTTAATTTAATTCTTTTTACAAAATGTCTCCTGTTTTTAAATGAGTTTTAATGTGTTATAGCACAATATTATTTGGGCTAAATTCTTAGTGTTTATTATTGTACTTTCATTCTATTCTGTTCTTGCTTGGTAGTCACTGTGCAGCACTTGCATCGGTAACCTTGATTTGTTTTTTAAAATGTGCTGTACAAATCAAGTGGATTGGATGAATTCATATTTGACATCTTTGTTATATCTGCTGACTGCCTCTTATGAGAGCAAGCCCTTGATTCTCTGAGCCAGCTGTTACCTGTTTATGCAAAACCTGTGCAAAATAACTGGCGTGGGCAAATTTGTCTTTAGCATACTTCTGTATTGTTTTACATATGTCTTGCAAATTAATGTAGAGTTCATGTTGTTTTTTGCCACTAGCTGTTTCTGTTGTTTTATGTACTTTATTTTAAGACTGTACACACTTGAATAAATGTGTCACATCAAGCTTCAGGGGACTACAGATGGAAATTAGCCAGTGGCTACAATCTGGCACATTTACATGTCAGTGTTCATGATATGTCGATATTTCTGAACTCATTATCCCCAATACTGATGCCAAGATGTTTGAGGAACAGATGTAAAAAATGATGTATTTTGCCGATATTTTAGCCGAAATATGGCTGATATGTAGGCTGTAAATATTGGTAATGATTTCAATGTCGTCTGACACTGATATCATACCAATAATATTGTGCATCTCTACTGAGGAGTGAATAAAGCAACCTTATGTTAATAGGATGATAAAATACTAAAAACATGACTAATATTATATATATTAATGCATGATTAACAATTATATATAATGGGTTTTTTGTCAAGAGCACAAGCTCATCACTTTACGAAAATGGACTTGTTTCTTCTATTTGTGAGTGGAACAATTTAAAAACAAGAAAAACATTTAACTCTTGAAAAAGTGAAAATCTTAATTTTTAAATTTACTGTGCAGTGACAATAAGGTTAAGCATTATGGTACATTTGAGTATTTTACCAATACTTCAGCCAATATATGGCTGATATGTAGGCTGTAAATATTGGCAATGATTTTAATATCTGCCAATACTGACATCATAATAATAATATGCAATCATGCATCCCTACTGAAGAGTGAATGAAGTAATCCCTAATGATAATAGGGTGGTATAATACAAACATGATTTACATTATATATAACAACATTGTTGGTCAAGAGCACAAGCTCTTTACTTAACAGAAATGGACTTGTTTCTTCTAATTTTGTAAGGAACAGATGCAAAAAAAATAAAAAATAAAAACAACTCTTGAACAACCCATAAAGGGATGACAGGGTGCACTGATATTGTACATTTGTATATTTTGCTGATATTTCGGCCACTATGTTTGGCTCATATATAGGCTGCATATATCAGCAAAAGTTTCAATATTAGCCAATACTGATATAATAACGATAATACTGTTCTACTGAAGAGTGAATAAAGTAAACCCTTGTGATAATGGGATGATAATGGGGTGATAAAATAATAAAAAACATGATTAAAATAATGAATAACGATGTTTTGGTCAAGAGCACAAGCTCCTTACTTTACAAAAATGGGCTTTTCTCTTCTATTTGTGTGAGGAGCAGTTTTTAAAAGAGACAAACATTTAACTGTTGAAAAAATTAAACTCTTAATTGTTAAATGTATCCATAAAGTGATGACAGGACCCAGCAATATAGTACATTGGTCCGATATTTCAGCCGATATATTGGCTTTAAAAATCAGCATGATTTCAATATTGGCCGATATCATAACGATGATTTTATGCATCCCAACTGAAGAGTGAGTAAAGTAATCCCATTTGATAATAGGGTGATAAAATAATACAAACGGAATCATATCATATATCTTTAAAGTCCTAACATTTCTGTCATATCATGGATTGGCAATTTGTTCTCAAACTGAGTTTAAAGTAGGGTGACTAAGTTGTGATAAAATCCTTAAATCGGGGTTTTAAGTGTCACTTTAAAACATTAAAAGGTCTTGAGAAGTAATGGAAGCTGCTGCACCTCAGCGGCCATGATGGAGGAGCGAGCTACAATGAATGATTAGCTAACGGCTAACAGTCCGTTTAAAATCAGCCGTTAAAAAATAAAAACGTCTTAAACTAAAGTGTTACCATCCACACGTTACGTAGACGTATCTACATCAAAACAACACTCTCTAAAACAGTTAAACACGCTTCTTCTGTTCACATTACCTGTAATTTTGACTTTAATGCTACACCGTTGCTCTGTTGTCGCTCGTCGTTGTCAATCAATGACGTTCCACATCCACGCCCACAAGTTCAAAGGTCACTGACGGTTAGCTCGTAGCCTGAAGCTAACGTCCTTTATGTTGGAAATGCTCCACTCTGATCTTCTTTTAGGTGGAGTCCGTCCCTTGAAATACGGAATAATCCTGTTTTAGGACATTAAATGCTGCGTCCCGTTTAAGCCACTTCTCTCTGGTTGATCAAACTCGTCTGGTTCCTCCACTGGATGATTCATTTATTGAAATGAAAGTTAAACAAAATCAGAGGGAGAAATGAAAGTGAAACAGTCTGATCCCGATGATTCAGTCTTGAGTCAGCTGTGAAGAGCTGGTGGCTGTTTACTGGCAGAAAGGCGAGTTAAACTACATGCCTGCAGTCAGAGAAACACACCCAACTACTCTATTTATATAAACCCGAGCATTTCCTGACAGACTGACAGGTAATAACAGCCTCAAAATCAATCAAACTGTAATTGTTTGGCACTTTTCACACACAAAAAAAATGTAGCACAAAGTTATTTACATAATATTATACATAAATAACAAAATCACATAACACAAAAAGAAATGAAGCCAACCAGATCAAACAAACCCATATTTAACAATTAGAAGGAAAAACGACTGTAAAACTGACCACATTTTTAAGGACAAATTAGTGAAAAAATTAGGTGTGTCTTACATGTCCAGGTTTTAGGCTGATTTTGATGGAAGCTATTGAAAAAAAAAAAAACAGTCAAATTTTGACAAATAAAGATAACCCAGAAACCGACAAACAAAAGTTTTGATGGATTGCACTACTGTCATCAAAGTTGCCAGGTCTGCTTACTATGACGGAGGATTAGGGACATGATAAAAAAGAAAGAAAGTACATTTAAAAAAAAGTAAAGTTACAAGATTAAAGTTGTAACGTTATGAGAACAGTCTCATAAGATTCCAAGAATATAGTTGAAAAGTTATGAAAATAAAGTCGAAAAGTTACAAGAATAAAGTCATAAAGTTATGAGAAAAAGTCATAAGAATTAAGTCAAAAAGTTACGAGAAAAATCTCATAATGTTACGAGAATAAAGTAATAAAGTTACGAGAATAAAGTCATAACGTTACGAGGAAAAAAGTCATAAGAATTAAGTCGAAAAGTTACGAGAAAAATCTCATAATGTTACGAGAATAAAGTAATAAAGTTACGAGAATAAAGTCATAACGTTACGAGGAAAAAAGTCATAAGAATTAAGTCGAAAAGTTACGAGAAAAATCTCATAATGTTACGAGAATAAAGTAATAAAGTTACGAGAATAAAGTCATAACGTTACGAGGAAAAAAGTCATACATCTATTGGAAAAAACTCATATTTAGTCTTTAGAGGCTATCAGAAGAGTAGCAGCTGCCTGTACAAAAATGAGGGACGTCGAGCATCTAGTGAAGTTATACTTTAGTATTGGTTTCACAAATAAGGAAATACTTCTTTTGGCTCATCAGCATTACATTATCAAAAGCATTAGGACACTGAAAAGATACTGCAAGAAACTGGGGCTTTTCCAAAGAAAGAACCACACCGACTTACATCCTTTCAGAATAAAGTTCGTTTTCTTTCTTAATTTTAATAGATTTCTGACTTTATTTCGTAACTTTCTGAAATTTTTCTCGTAACTTTCTGACTTTATTCTTGTAACTTTACGACTTTATTCTTATAACTTTCCTTTTTTTTTTAACATGGCCCTAATCCTCGTCATAGCCTATAAGTGACTTGGGCTTTTTTTTTTTTTTTTTTTTCTAAAGGTACTTGTAAATGGTAATTGTAAATGGTAAATGGACTTGAGCTTATATAGCGCTTTTCTAGTCTTTGACTACTCAAAGCTGCTTTACACCACAGGTCACACCTACCCATTCACACCCATTCGCTCTAACATTCACTCACTGATAGTTCAGAGTTTCTGTGTTAGTTATCCATAAGTATCACTAACACATTCACGCCTTTTCGTGCTCATTTACACACCACTGACGCAGCAGTGGGAGAAACTTGGGGTTAAGTGTCTTGCCCAAGAACACATCGCCATGTGTCGCCCGCAGCTGGGTTCGAACCTGCAAGCTCCCGATTGCTGACCAAGCGCACTAGTGTAAATATTGTCAGTTGCATGTTGCCTTTCATTGAGCTTCTTCCAAAAGTGCAGTTGCTCATTTGGGTTTGTTGCGCTCCTAAACCCAGGAGGGATCTAATGCACCCTCTACTACCAGTGTTCAATTCAGAAGTTACACAAACTATTTTGTCCCACTACAAACACAAATGTAAATTTTACTGTAAAAAGTGGAGCAAAAGTTATGTTTCCACCAAAAAGAAATCCTTATAGCCAGAATTAAAATTATTCTCAAGTAGCTATTACTGTTTTCACCATAATACAACTGTACAGGATCAACATAAAACTTAGATAAAAGCCTGACTATGTCTGTTTGGTTACAAAAATCAAGGTTAGACAGACTGTTTAATGATAACAGAGATATAAATAACAGTAGCCCCTCCATTCACTTCTGTATAAAGAAAAGGATGTTCCCCCTCCAAAAAAAAGGATGTTAAAAAAGTAAATTGAGAGACAAATGAGAAAAAAATGCTAGTGTGATTGAAATGTAATTTAGATGAAAATCGAAACACACTTTATGTAGATTTGTCTTTAAAAAGAATAGTACTATATCACATTAGAAAAAAAATAGCCGGAGGTCGCTTGTTTTGGGCTTGTTTTATCGACCTAGTTGCTTATTTCAGTAGAAAAAACTTGAAACGCTGAATATCATTTACACCAGGACATGGGAGCTTTGAGTTCATCTGGTTCACTTTTGTCCAGAATCCATAAATTATATTTTATAAAAGTCATTTACAGAAGCTGTCATAACAAATTGAATGTGCTTATTTCCTCTAAACAATAAAATAAAATAGTTCTAAAGACTATTTTTTGAAATATTCTCTATTTTGCACCTTAAACTTCTGAATAATATGTGCAGCTGTAGCCACAGGAACATCAAGCTGCTTGGAGATGGTCTTATAGCCTTTACCTTTAACATGCTTGTCTATTATTTTCTTTCTAATCTCTTGAGACAACTCTCTCCTCAGCTTTCTGTGGTCCATGTTCAGTACACACCATGATACCAAACAGCACAGTGACTACTTTTCACCCTTTAAATAGGCAGACTGACTGATTACAGGTCTGAAGACACCTGTGATGCTAATTACAGGAAACACCTTAGTTTAACATGTCCCTATGGTCAAGTCATTTTCAACCTTTTCTAGGGGTACCATTTTTTTTGTCCAGGCCAGTTTCATTATTTTGTTTTTTAAAATGATTCTGCTAAACCACAATTCAATAGTAATGTGTGGTTTTCATTCATTGATTTTCAGTAAATTTTTATTTATTATTACTTTTGTCAGTTTCAAGTTAATTCAGTGAGCATTGTGGGTTTTTCTTTCTTTTATGGAAGGGTACCAACAATATTGTCCATTTTTGTTACCATGTGGCCTCGTGGTAACCAAAGCTGCTCTTCCCTGCTATAAACTACAAATTTCTCATAAGAGGGTTTTATTATTTATCATTATTTTATTTATTTTTTATGTGGAGATGTGACAATTTCCAGTATTGCCATGATTGTTTTGTAAATATATTTTTCACATATAAAAATTAGATAGGAAAAAACATTAGCCACATTATTTCCTGCCAAATCTTGTTTATCTAAAACACTGCAGAAATAAAGAAAAGAAACTTTTGTGTGACAAAAAACAGAAAAAAAAAATAAAAACAGCAGTTGCATTAAATATGTTTTTGTACTTTCTGACAATGTGCAAAGTTAAAATAAAAAGTAAATGTCGTTTTTTTTTCTCATTTTAACATATAAAGGTAGTTGACAAACATAAGTCATTTTTTGTCGACAAAATTAACATAAACCTGCACTCCTGTCATTCAAGTCCACATCCTAATACAAATGTGTCTTTAACAGTCTTCTGCAGGTGTATACGGGACCTCCACTGGAGGTACTTCTGCTGGAGGTCGGTTTTGTGTTTTAGACGCCATGACCCATGCGTTAACCATGGCCTCGGACTGAGGAGATGAAGACATCTGTGGTGATGAAGGTGAGGAGAGGTGGTGCTTTCTGAGCAGGATCAGCTGAGGGTTTCTGAGTAACGTATAAAACAGCATCCAGCGCCTCCGGGCCAAGCTGTTCAGACGAGTTTCTGGAGGAGGAAGGAAAGTATTACAACTCTGGAAATCATCCATTATCTATACTGCTTATCCTTTTCAGGGTCGTGGGGGGAGGAGTCTATCCCAGCTGAGAGGTGGGTACACCCTGAACCAGTCACCAGCCAATCGCAGGGCCACATAGAGAGATAAACAACCATTCATGCTTAGACTCAAACCTAAGGGCAAGTTGGAGTCACCAATTAACCTATCGAGCATGTTTAAGTCTGTGGGAGGAAGCTGGAGTGCCTGGAGAGAACCTATGCATGTAAAAGGAGAACATGCAAAGGCCCTGACCAACACAGGGATCATACAAACTACTGAGCCTTTTATCTGTCTATTGACTTTTTAACCGCAGCATTTTAGTTTCTATAAAGAGAGTGTTACACACACTGAATGAGGACAATGTGGCTCCATAAGAAAAAGTGCTTCATTTACAGCGTGGGCAACTGCAAATATGACAGAAAGACAGTCTTGTATGAACATCGTCATTCAGTGCTGTTGTGCAAATTGTCTAATGCAATACAACTGAGCTTACTTCCTGCAAGGGCTTGGAGAGCTGCAGCAGGTGACAACACACCAGGGCAACTACTGACACCTAGGCTGTTCCAGAGTTTGACACCACAAAGAAATGTGGTGTCAAACTCTGGAACAGCCTGGATGTCTCTTTAAATATGTTCAACAACATGAATATATTCAAATTACATTATAGACAAGTACTAAAAGATTCAGACAAGTAATTGAACAAAAATATGGTTTTATACCAAAACAATTTGTTTGCATATAAGTAAAAACAGTTCTGTATATTATAACACTGATTATTATTAATATGTGCAAATAAGTACATTAAGTAACATGAAATGTATTCTAGAACAGATAAAGTGCAGAGCAGCTTATTGTATGGGTATACTTATGCATGAGATGGATGTTTATGAAAACAGAAGTGTACATTTAAATAAGTGTGTTTATGTTTATAGTGCATGTATAATATATAAATGTATATTTTCTGAAGTGCTTACTTGTTATTAGTGTGTTTTGATTGTTCTCTTGGAGATTTATATGAAGAATGAGGTTGTGCTTGCAGAGATTTATTTTTCTATGAAGATTTTCTGTAGTTTGTAAAATGGGGCTTTAATACCTTTATATTTATATTGTTTCCATGAATAAGACAGCTGTTAATGAAGTATGACTTTAGTTCAGTATTGGATCTGATTTGTAAGGAAGGGGCAGGACTAGATGAGCTCTTTGCTTCATTTTATCCTCCTCAAACTGGTTTTGTGCTGACATACATATGGATGTACTCGCATGTGTAAATTTATTTGATGGACATGTTCAGTTGTTTGGTGTACATATGTATTCTTTTGTTTTGACTGTTGTTTTTGTTGTTTGTTTTTTTAAGTTTGAGATGAATAAATCAGATTGAAGAAAAAGTGCTATGTAAACGTGGCAACCAATAATGTGGAAAACTGTCCTATTTTGGATGAAAAAACTCCTGGATCTGCATCTGGACTCAGATCATCACCAAAATCTACTCCTATTCCTTGAGCCATGACCAACATTCCCTAAAAATGACAAATGCCAGCACAAACATCACCTCCATTATTGATGAGATAATAAGTCAAAGAAGAAAAAACATCACTGACCAGGTGGTGTGTTCCTGAACGTGGCGTATGCAGACGCCGTGTATTTCTCCAGAGTGCTGGAAACCAGCAGCTGGCAGAAGCACACCATGACTGGATTGTTGTGATAGTGGTCGGCGAAGATCATCCCGATCCACGTGGAATAGCCTGAATGATAAGAGGATAAAATCACACATCATCTTATAAGAGAGACGACATAATGGCAGAAGGGAGTGTAAAAAACAGAGAAAGCAAACTGAATAATTAGAATTATCAGAAGGGGATGCAGAGGATACTCCTGAAACACAGACATTGGCAGAAGCTCAGTTCTTATAATATTTTTGTGCCAAAAGCATAATCGAAACATTTCTTTCCATTATATCAAAATACTTCATCCTCTTTGTCCCCACGCTCACCGGAGTCCAGGCTCTCGTATCCTCTCTGCATGATGGTGCGGTCGATGCGCGACACCAGCCACGTTCCCATGGTGATGCTGAACAGCAGCCTCAAGATGCAGTTACTGACGCCCATCACCACGTTGTAGAAGAAGAAGAAGTAGTTGAAGCAGTCAAAGGCTTTTCTGAACAGAGGAGAGAGATTCAACTCGGTTTTTGCAGTTCAGTTAAGGCCTGTTTTTTTTATACAAAATACCAGCAGAGGCAGATTGAATAACATAATGATGTGGGGGCCCCAGGCTTAGAGCAGTGTTTGTCTTAATCAGTGGTTTTTCAAAGTGTGAGGCATCAGGAGAGGAGACACGACATGAGAACACAGGATAGAAAGGTAAAAGTCAGTCAGTGGTTTGTTAGAAAATTACATTATTTTGAATAACTTAGATTTAAAATTAGAGGAAAATCTTTTTCATTTAACAAAATGGCAAGTTAGTTTTGTTAGAAAATGTTTTTAACAAAGTCTTTTTATTCATTTTTAAATAAGACACAAGAAAAACGATGATTACAGCTCCTCTACTATTAATAACAGCTAGACAATGGAGCAAAAATAAATACATAAAATGAATGAATGAAAATGACAGAAAGGAAAGAAATATGAATAAATAAATAAAAACAAATAAGTAAATAATGAAAAGGACAGGAAATAAAAAATATGAATGTCAATGTCAGCTTTATTTATTTAGCACATTTAAAGCAGCCAGTAGAATAGGCAGAAACAATAAAACCAATAAAAGCAATAAAAACAATACAAAACAAAACAATACAGTATAAATAAAACTTTAAAAAACAATAAAAACCCAACAAAAGTGACTATACTCCGCCAAAGGCAAAGGTGAAGAAGTGTCTTGAGCCGTCTTTTAAAAGGGAAGAGGCTATTCACAGTCTGCACAGTGAGTGCTAATGAGTTCCTCAGAGTGGGAGCTACAACTGAGAGGGCTTGATCTCTGGTTTTTTAAAAATGATGGAGGAGCGTTCAGGACCACCTGATTTCCTGACCTAAGGGCTCTGGAGGGCTGGTGTACCTTAATAAGGTCAGACGGGTGTTCTGGAGCCAGCCCATTCAGAGACTTTAAAACAAATAAAAGAATCTTAAATGAATCCTTAACCTAACTGGAAGCCAGTGATAGAAGAAAGAACCTGAGCTATGAGCTCACGTTTCTTTGTCCCAGTTAGGAGACGAGCTGCAGGTGGTTGAGCTCAGATTGGTCGATGCCAAGGTACAGGGGGTTACAATAATCTAAACGAGATGTAATTAAAGCATGGATAACTTTTTCAAGGTCTCTCTGGCCTAGGCAGGGTTTAACTTTGGTTAGGAGCCTCAGCTGAAAAAAGCTAGCCTTGACCACTGAGCTGACCTGTTTGTCCAATTTAAAAGCACCAACAATGATCACACCAAGACTCAGGGCGTGGGGTCCAATGTAAGGTGCTAGAGGGCCAAGGGAGCTGGAAAGGACCAGCACCAGATCAGGCCAACCAAACAGGACAACCTCTGTTTTGTTTTCATATAGTTTTAAGAAATTTAACTCCATAATGACAAATAAAAAAAAAAATAAATAAATAATAGAATAAAAAAGGACAGAAAGGAAAGAAATATGAATAAATACAATTAAAAATAAAAAAGTAAATAATAAAAACGTCAGAAAGGGTAGACATATGGATAAATAAAAATATTATGAAAATGAAAGAATGGACAGGAATATGAATAAAGATAAATAAATAAAGGATTATTACAACTAATAAATATATAATACAGTAATCAATAAATAATATCTACATTCAAATGTACATGTTCAGACACATACAAGTGTATGACATGCACATCACATGTTTAGACCCCTGGGTGTCATATTCTTAACAAAATATATAAACAGTTGGCAGGTGTCAGGGAATTTTCTGGTAAAACCTCTAAAACTAAAAATTCTTAATGAAAAGACACATAACCTCCCTTATTCACTGAGAGCACAACAGACAGACAGAGTCCTTTTGTTTGAAAATGACTGTAAAAAATGAAATGAATATCATATTACACATGTATTTTTTTTTTTTTTATAAAATATTTATTTTTGAATATTAATTATAAAAAAAAGAAACATTTTGGTCCACTTTTTGTCAGTTGAATGTCCTTTCAAACAAACCTTTCTCAGGACAGGACGAGTCAAATGTGACTAAAACTGGTCATTTTTCTCTCAAGGCTTAAACTAAGACTAAATCAAAAATGAACCACACTTTCTTTGCCATTGAAATATCAAAAACATGTTGTTGTTTCTGCCAGCTGCCCACTGATGGGGCTTAATAAATATATTAATAAAAAGATAATCAGTCTTATAATATATAATATTTCTTATTCACTTTTCAGAGGCAACAGTATGAATCTAAGATAAAACCTCCTCAGTGCAGCTGATTAATACTCTGATGAAATAAACCCACCTGTTGTTGAGAGCCAGAGGCTTTTCTTTATCAGTCGGAGACATTTTATCCTGAAGGAAGAAGATCTGAACCAAAACCACCTGAAGAGCCACCAGAGCGATCACCAGGGCAATGGTCAGACTGGAAACAGACAATAAAAATAACCAGGCAGTCACCGAACAGACTAGAGCAGCGATTATTTTATAGGCAGAGCTAAAAGTTAGGCTGGCTCCAGGAATAAAAGCTTAGAGGTTTTTTTTCAATCAGTAAAAAATAAGATCTGTGATCAAAAGTTCATGACATGTTTTGTTCATTTAGATTCACAAATGAACATGATTCCTTAAATCTTGAGGTATAAGCATAACAAGTTAAAGTAATAAATCAAAAAACAGTACTACTCTGGTGACATATTTAAAGAGCTTTAAATTCACATGATGGACTCATTCAGGTGCATTTCTGTTGAGGAGGGGACATTAAATCTCTGTGATTTCTGTTTATAAAGAACCTTTTTCAGGAAGCCGTGAGACCACAGAACAATCAGAACTAAAATACCAACTCACTTCTGTGTTTTTGGACTCACCAGTCTATTTGTGTACCAATAAACAATCGATCGATCAGGAAGCAGACTTACATTATTATCCCCAAGGTTCTGAGCATGCTCAGTGCATGTCCATGTTGTATTGGGAGAACAAACGCATAGGCGATCAGCAGAGCTAACATGAAGTGGACAAAATGGACGATGAGGTATCCTGGAGGAAAAGAGAAACAGATCACTCTGTATTAATGTGCTTGTCAGAATATTTGAGTGTTAAACTGTTTCAATGTTCAGAGGATGAGTTTACCCCACAGTGTGAACGCTATCTGCCAACCGGAGTATCTTGCGATGGAAGCCTGAGAAAATAAACAGAGAGACTTTTGTTTTGGTGTTTTTAGGGCCTAATGGTGAAACACTGACATGTGCTGAATCTGTGCTCGTGTTGTTTCTCACCATGCTGACAGCAGAGCTCGGGTTGTGAAACTTCTCTGGTAGAAAACCCTTCTGACCTCTCCACAGCCTCTTCAGGTGTTTTCTGCAGAAACAGGACCACGTCAGGGTCAGGATTTCGTATCTCAATGTAAAAAATGTTCTCAAATTTGATCTGACATTAAGCTCTGATCAAAAAACTGTTTGGGTCAAAATTTGGTACTTTACGGACAAGGTTGTTTTTGAATATTTTGTCTTAAACATGTTTTAGAAAAAGAAAACTCCTCAAACAAATGTAGCACAGTCTGAATCTTCACTGCTTCATGTGCTGCTTCCATGGCGTAACCTCCAATGTTAAAAATGACGCTTGTTTGGAAATATAGTTCACTTAAGACCAAATATCTACTTGTGTCATCATGAAATATAGTGATTTTCAACTGTCATACATTTTAGGACTTTTTAAAATTAGAATCAGAGATACTTTATTGATCCTCAAGGGGAAATCAGTTTGTTTTAACTGCTTTCACACACAGAATAAAAGTAATAAAATCAAGATATTACATTAAAATAAGACAAAAATGTAAGTTTGAATAAAATGAGCAAAAAAAAAAAATACATAGTGCAAAATATGTTCTCCCTGTGCATGTGTGGGGTCTCCCACAGACATGCTTGTAAGCTTAACTGGTAAAATCCCAACACTTATACTTTAATTTTTGTCAAAATATTTTCTCTTTTAAAAGTAATGTCATGAGCTCAATTTTGAAGGTACAACTGTTTTTTTTTTCACTTGTATCAATCCCCTCTAAATACTGACAAACCTTGAATAAAGGACTTTAACCTTAAACTCTCAGGGATGTCATTTTTATTGGTAAAAACTTTTTGGCTAAAGTTGTTTTAACTATCCCACTTTGTGTCCTTTAAGTTTTTCTGATGTTTTCTCTCACCTGTAACACACCAGAACGTGAAAGGTGTAGGCCACAGAGTTCAGACTCGCAAAGATGGTGGTAAAAAGCCACGACTCTGGAAAAGGATCAAAAAATTACTCAAAATGTGCCTTTATTGAAATTGCATGTATTTTCTTCATACAGTATTTATCATCCAAAACAGCTGCAAAAAATGATGTTTATATGTTTGTATGTGGTGCCTTGTTTACTTAATCCAGTAATATTCTTTCTAAAGATGTTGGACGGCACTTTTTCTTTCCCAGAAATAGACAACAGCTGGCAAACATTGAATTCTTGGTGATAACAGTTCTGTTTGCTTTTCATCAACACCAGACCAAAATGTTAAGGGTGGGCTGTTGGATAATTTTAGTTTCACTAGTTAAACTGGGATAAGCAACTGTGTTTACCACGAGTGTTTATATATATATATATATATATATATATATATATATATATATATATAAATATATACCTGTATATACACACAGTGTACATACATACACACATATATATGTATGTGTATATATATGTAAATTCTCTTGTTTAATGTTAATTACATAACTTAATGTTAATTCCCATTCTCATTGTTTCTCCTTATGCCCTTTTGGTTCATCTGTTCATATTATGTTGTACTTTTGTTCTTTTAAGCTTCTTTTTAGGTCCTTTTATTGTTTTATCTCCTCTTTGTGGTCTAATTTTAGGTTGCTGGTTCTTGTATTATCTGGCTTCTTATGACATGCAGAGTAACTGCACCTCTTGTGTTTCTGAACCTGTGCATTGGGGCCCTGTTATTTTCAGACTGTGCTGGGCGCCTGGGCCTGTATTGTTCTGCCCACTTTTGGGGTCATAGGTCACGTTCCTTTACGTTTTTCCCTCCCATGAGCACAGTTGGTCTGAAGGGCATCATTAGCACTGATGCTTTCTTCTTAAGGTGTATTCAGACCAAACGCTACTTGGGTGACCAAGTTTGCGTCACAAACCCAAGTCCCGTCCCTGGTGCAAATAGATCATTTTGTCGCCGTTGCTCAGTGACGTCACGCCCGCTCAAGTTCATCCCGCGATCATATCATATCATATAATAGGATGTATTAGCTGACATTGTTCCGACTGTATCCCTTCCATTCACCTACCAACCACAAAAGACTGCAGCTGATGGCTGAAGCATCATTGTCTGTGAGTTCTCTGCGGTCTGTCTAGGAGGAACTAATGTACTCACTAAATAATGTTTCCACACAGACATGGATTGTTACTCTGTGAACCGGAATAAAAACTGTCGGTCAAGGGTGTCGTCACACACCCACACAACGCTGATTGGCTCTCACGGCATGACATTGCATCAAAAGATCAAATGTTTTCAACTTTGTTGACCGAGCGCTGTGACCTGGTCATGCATCCAAAGCGACCCCAGAGTTCCCATCTGCAGCAACAGGGGCGCCGCCCCATGTCTCCCAAGTCGCGACCAAGTCGCCCAGATCACGTCTGTTGCATCGTGTGAGATCTGGTTGTGCATGGTCACAGCTGGACATTGACTCTGCATGGAGAGCGGTCCCCGAAGTCACATTCTGTGTGAATGCACCTTTAAGTTCTTATTGATTTTATGTATTATTATGATGTTTGTGTTTTGTTTGTGAGGGTTCTTTGAATTAAATTGTGCTTCTTGTTGATTTGCTCCTTTTGTGCTTGAGCTCTTGTGCCATCTGCATGTTCTTGTCTGTTTGTTAAAGCACTTCATTAACCTTTGTTTTTAAAAGTGCTTTACAAATACAATGATTATAATTATAGTTATAATTATTATATTTGACACTGATTGTAGGACTACATTGAGGGAGTAGAGACCTTGGTCACTATGTGGCTCCTGGGCCCCTAAGGTGAATCTACAAAAACTTTCGTGAACAGGATTTACTAAAATGTGTATCAAACTAATATCTATTTCCATCCACAGACCAACATTAAGACTGAATCTAAAATACATGCAAGAGTAAGCACTGACATATCAGAAGTGTTGCTCTTTAACTTTATGTTTAGGTGGATTTTATGATTTTTTTTCTCTGTTAATCTAATTTCACTCACTCCTCGCCACGTCGATGAACTCCTCCAGCTGAGGTATCGTGGCTCCAAGAGCCTGGGTCTGGTTACAGGAAGATTCCAGGTACTGCAGCATGTCCTTGTACTTCTCTACCTGATCAAACGCCACATCACTGAGACTGTAATCTGCCAGAGTCATCTGGAGTGCAGAAACAGATCAATAACTACAACAGGCAATGCTCTGATGGATTATTTCACATTGTGAAGCATAACAGAGTCTCCTAGTACCATATAAAGGCCAATGAGGGATATGATGGTGGTGCCAATGATCCTGTTTGGGAACTTAAAGTTCGGGTCCCAATGGTAGACTTTTCTCTGGAACCAGCTGAGGGGCTCGCTACAGCACGGAGAGGAGAGTGACAAAGACTGTGAGGAAGAGCATTCATGGGTTCATGTCCTCAAAAATTTTAAGAGGAAGAAAACACAGACCATTATAATGAGAAAGCAAAAAACAAAACACACCTGCTGTTAAGAAACTACATGTCTGGGTATGTTTGTTTTTTACCTCTGTGCAGGCGCTTTCCTCAGCAGAGCCTTCACATGCTTCACCTGGTGCTGTCCAATCAGCTCCTCAGGGTCCTGGTGGTGGATTTGACACATGTACAGTCACAAAGAGATAATAAAAGGATAAAGAAAACAGAAATAACATGACTTTGGACTGTGCTGTACAGAAAAAAGTATATAAATAATTCATCAGGTAAAAAATGAGATTATTGTCAGTGACTATCTGTGCACACCACTTCATAAAAATCAAAATGCTGTGGTTGTACCTGAGTATTTACCATCACCAAACAGGGAAATCTGAACATTAAGAGTCACGTTATTGATAATGTTCATCCTAACCTCTTGTTCCAGCTGCAGACGGATGCGAACAGTTTTAACCAGAATGTAGATAAATCGTCCCAGCAGGAAGATGAGGGAGAGGATGCAGGGCCACTGAGAGATGACCTTCTGATATCTGCCCAGAATCTTTCAATCAGACAAGACATTTTTTAGTACATATTTCTGGAAACATTTCTTCTTAGACTAGAAGTGGTCCCAAGAGCAATAACCTCCACAAAGGCAAAATTGTTGGGCGAGTTGTCAAAAATGTGGAAAACTGCACAATCTCACACTGTTAACAAACCCTGGATCTACATCCGGGTTTGGCTCACCAACTCAATCTTATCACTTCTTCTTTGTGCCAACATTGCCTGAAAATGTCATGAAAACCTTTGAGAAGTTGTTGGCAAAAATGTGATAATTATGCTCACAGATAATAAAACAGGCTGATCAGTGTGATTTTGTGTAGGCAATAAAGAACAGAGCCAAGGATTCCTGCAGGAAAATGAATCCATTGCTGAATGAAATTCAGGGTTTCTGCAGAAATCAGCCAGTCAGATTTCATACTTTTTAATGCCATTTTAATGCTGTACTGTAACATTTTTAATGCCACGACCGTGAACTGAAGACAGATAAAACAGGTTTGTTTGGTTTTTTTTGTAAAAGATGATTTTCATATGAAAACTGTCCCTACAAATATCTCATCTTAAACTTATCAGAACTTATGGAGCTGAGAGAGAACTTATATTAAACTGGAGGGTGACCACTAGCACCTCCACCTCGGCCAGCCTGCCGGCCACTTTCCAAACATCCAGTTTTATGGCAATTGTACTCAATCAGCAAGAAACTATTATCACAATGGTTCTGTATGTTTACACGGATGTGTACATCTGGTGAATCTGAGTTTATATTATATATAATTATATTATTATCATCATATAATATTAAATATTTTTCTTGAAAACTACATAAAAAATTTTAATGCCACTGAGAATCAAATTTAATCATTTTTAATGCCATTTAAGGCCTTCATTTTCACAAAATCATTTTAATGACTATTAATGCTTATTAATGCCTCGCAGAAACCCTGACATTGCTCCAAGCCCACAGTTATTTGATTTTAGCAAGATCAAACTCCTCCAAAGGACAGGAATGCCTTCATTCCTTTCTCCTCTCTCGAAGGCCTGGTTGTAACTTACTAGAGACATGTGGAGCCATAAAGTCTCTCTTTATTTCCCACCATCTATGACCAACAGACAACTTTGTTGACACTAAAGATGCATTTATTGCCCTGAACTTCCTGGCCTAAACAATGATTGGCTGAGACCTGATAAGGTGTTCGAACAGACTACGTTCCCAGAGACTTAAATAATTCTGTTCTACTCCCAGAAGATTCTTCTGTGACACCTAAGATGACTTTTGACCTCCTGGGTAGTGGACCCCTCATTGCTGCCCAAGAGTAGAGAACAGATGTTTTGTCAGCCAACAGAAAACCACAACTTTATAAACTCTTTAACAAAACAATGGACACATCTAACAATGTGATATTTGATTCTGTCATGAAAAATGCATTCTGATGATGTGACTTCTGTTTCTCTAACCTTACAAATGCCCAAGTTATGAATATAATGCAATTTATCTTCTTAAAGCCTCCTCTGAAGCGACAAACCAAGAGCGCTTCTCAGTGGAAGACTGAGGGGAGAACTTTATCCAGGAATGCATCCGTTATATCTTCATTATTGCCTGTTTCTATTGATGAAATGTTTATTATACATTTTCTATACATTAAGTTTTGGTAGCATAACATCTCAAAGACATGCAAACTTACATATCTAAGTTTTAACCACATATATGTTGTTTGGTTGTATTTTTAAGAAGAGTTTCACATTTTATTCTTTCTTATCTTTTAGATATGGACTATTTGGTATCAAGCAATTTATCGTAAGATTTTCTGCTCAGTTGGAGTGTTTATATTGGGTGGTTATCAAAGTAGAACTTAATATTTTGGCCAAATGTAAGTTGATAAAGTCTTTGTTACTCATCTAAGGCCCTCCTCCTGTGAGACCCTCCTTAGAAGTCAAAACCAGACAGACACAGTCCTCTCTCTCTCTTCTTCTTTGACTTTTCATCCCTACACTTTGTTTTTACGTCTTCTTCGACGTTTTAAGTTTTGTCTAAGTAACGTAACACGCCTGCCGGTTTTCTTGATAAGCCAGTAAGCTATAAGACTACAAGATTTGTTCCATAGTAAATGGATTTTTGTTATTAATTTCGGAATAATTTTTGTCGGGCCAACGAATAATTAATTTTTGAAATTAATTACGAATTGTTTTTTTCATCTAATCAAGACCTCAAAGCTCCAGCTCCAGCTTCACCTTTAACAGAACCTGCTAGTCCAATCTAAGACGGCACCTCTCTCACGTGAAAGCTACGGGATCAGCTCATGTCTGCAAACCCTCTTTCTGGATCCCTTCGTGCTGGATTGAGTGTGGACTTCTCAGCCTCCCTTTGTGACGACTCCAAACCAGATTAGTCCTACAAGGCTCTCCAGTAACTCACGGTGCAGTTTGAGATCCGACACCAGAAGCAACAGCATAGTAAGACTGCGGTTCTGAACTCCTACAGATGGGCTTGAGTGTCTTGGTTTAATTCCCCATTAGTTCCCCCTGATTTGACCTTTCTAAAGTAGATTAATTCGTTAAATTAATCCTCTATAACCACTCAATATACTCAAATGTTTCTTGAGGGTTCATAACTTATTTCCTTATTCACAGCATCATTGATTAGTATGACTCTGACATTTATTCCTTCGTAAGTGTTTTATTTTATTATATTTTGTCTTATATATTCATCATATACTTTTAATAAATCACCCTTAAATTTAAAGTTCTGTCTGTCGGTATTCTATTTGGAAGATTGACATCACTGCATGAGAATTCTGTCTTTAGACTTGAGATTGACGAAATTGATAAATTGAAAAAGTCTGATTTAATTGATTTATCTGATTTTAATTTAAAATAGCTAATAAATCAATTAATAAGTTAAATTTTGCCTTTTTTGTATAAAAAGTATGGTGCCCCTTCAATTAACGAGAGCAAATGAGATATTAAATGAATATTAATTTCTTTAATTAATGTCAATTAATATCCAGAAAAATAATTGCTACAGATGTATAGTAAACAGGTCCGTCATAAATATAAACCTACCTGATTCTGCTGATTTAACTGGAGATTTGAACAATTAATATACTTTTATGCTCATACTGAGGTGTCTGGCTCAGATTTTCATTTGTCTCTTATCCCCCAAGTTTCTGTAATGAAACTAATCACTTTAATCTGAGCATTATTATATTTCATACAGTGTTCTCTGTGGTCTCTGAGTGTAGTGGCACAATGAAAGGAGAAGAATCAAATAATCCAGCTGAAATTCAGACCAAACAATTAAACCTGCTGTGAAAAAAGTGAAGTGCCAGCCGCCGGCGCAAAGTGATTTAAAGGGAATGAGAGCTGACTGTCTGACTGGTTTGACCTTTGTTAACCCAAAACATACCCATTTATAATCAAGGCAAATAATCCGCCCCCATTACGGTGAGAACATGTGTCCTCAAAATAGCAAAATACAGACCGACATGCCCCAAACCGCTGTGTGCCACATGCTTTAAACAAAATGCTTAAGGGCCCCTGGAGTCTAAAGTTCGGTCTGGAGTCTTTATTCACTATTTGGGTATCTCATACAAGCACAAATAGTTGAGAGGAGAGCAGCTCTAAGAGACAAAGTTAGCTACAGCGCCATATACACTCACATAAGCATGAGCAGCTCGCTCTGAGACAGCCAGACATATGTTTTCCTGTCTAACACTTGATGAAGGTGAACGATCCTTGAGAAGAATCTCATGTAGAGGTGTACACTGCAAAAACTCAGATAGGCAAGTTTGTTTGTGTATTCCCAAGTCAGAAATATCTAACACACTTATTCTAATCCAAATTCACTTAACAAGTCAAAATAAAATATCTTACTTTAATGAATAAAAGGCAGAAACAAGGCTTTGAATTGTTTGTAATGATAAGAAAATATCTGGCAATGAAACAAGTAAAGTTTAACTCAGTGAGGGTCTTAAATTCAAGTTTAATATCTGCTCTGGACAGAAAATGTTATTTTAAGACAGCCTTAAAATTAAATTTGTCTTGTATTATTGGTAGATTATTTTATTTATTACAGGCAACTCAGGCCTTGGGACATATGCAACTTAGACATTCAAGTCCGAGCTCCATTAAACGGTAATTTTCCATTCACACACCAATTTAAGTATCAACAGGCAATCCAGCCGTGGGTGAAACATTTTATTTCCTTCACTTTTCATGACACATTTCATTTACTCACCTACCTCACCATGGGGACAGGTGAATGTATCCCATACTGTGATCATGATCCTAAAAACAAAACACAAAACTTCATCAGATTTAAAGCTTTTTCTTTCAGGTACTGACACACATAATAGAGTGAGATCATTCATCAGTTGTACAGCTGCAATAACCCCAATTCCAATGAAGGTGGGACATTGTGTAAAACTCAAATAAAACCAGAATCCGGGGCTTCATGGTGGTACAGCCGGTAGTGTTGTTGCCTCACATTAAAAGAGTTGCTGGTTCATCTCACTAGTTGGGCAGGGCCGCTCTGTGTGGCGGTTCCAGTAATGATATACAGTATCTGCTTGAGTTTTTAAGTCGAGGTGTCCCCCACAAACTGTGTTCTCTGTCTGTGTTTTTGTGTTCTTTATCTCTGTTTATAGGTAAGAAAAAAAAAACTAAATAAAAAGTAAAAAAAAAACAGAATCCAATATTTTTCAATTACTTTTTCAACTATAGTCAATTGAATACACTACAAAAACAAGATATTTAATGTTCAAACTCATCATCTTCATTGTTTATTTGATTTCTAAAACTAATTTGAAACATGGACTCATTAGACCACAGCAGACTTTTCCACTTTGCCTCAGTCTATCTCAGATGAGCTCGGCCCAGAGAAGCAGGCGGTGTTTCTGGGTGTTGTTGATATTTGTCTTTGTCTTTGCATGGTAGAGTTTGACCTTGTAGATGCAGAGATGAACTGTGTTAACTGACAATGGTTTTCTGAAGTGTTCATGAGCCCACATGGTGATATTCTATACAGAATGATGCTGGTTTATAATGCAGCATCACCTCAGGGATTGAAGGTCACGGGCATTCAATGCTAGTGTTTGGCCTTACTGCTTATATGCAGATTTCTTTAGATTCTCTATGTCTTTTGATG
This sequence comes from Cetoscarus ocellatus, assembly GCA_037902135.1. Taxonomy (NCBI): domain Eukaryota; kingdom Metazoa; phylum Chordata; class Actinopteri; order Labriformes; family Labridae; genus Cetoscarus; species Cetoscarus ocellatus. The sequence continues at coordinate 1,445,350 of JBAMNC010001240.1, read as the reverse complement.
ATTTTAAGGACTGTAGATAATAAACCCTACCCCATCCATGCTTTTTAATTTCTTTTGGGGATGCTCCCTAATACCCATCCATGACACTCACCTGTTTCCAATTAACCTGTTCACCTGTCAGTGTTCCTAACAGGTGTTTTTTGAGGATTCCTAAACTCTCCCAGTCTTTTGTAGCCCCTGTCCCAACTTTTTTACATGCTGTAGGCAACAAATTCAAAATGAGTGAATATTTGCAAAAAAAACCCCAAACAAACAAAAATGAAGTTTATGAGTTTGAACATCAAATATCTTGTTTTTGTAGTGTATTCAACTGACTATAAGTTGAAAAGGAATTGCAAATAATTATATTCTGTTTTTTATTTAGGTTTTATATAACGTCCCAACTTAATTGGAATTGGGGTTGTTATAGTTACTCCCAGGAAACACCAGTTGGGGACCATACATCACATGTCTAAATATGTAATAAATGAGCTGTTTACCAGGTCAGAGAGTAGAGTATCCCCAGCACGGCCCCGTGTATCCTGAAAGGTGTGGATAAGCAGGCGAAGAAAGGGAAGTAGACCAGGCCCACCTCTATCGCTCCAATCAGGACCATTATGGCTGAGGAGGAACATCAGAGAGCACCACGTTCAGTCCTTCTACACAAACAATGTCCACAGGTTTAAAATGAAAGATATGTCTGGAAGCTCGTACCTCTGGCCCAGTTTGGGACAACAAAGGGGGTGTAACGGTCAGAAAAGAGGAGCAGGACGCTGGACGACACGGCACCAAACGCAAACCCGTACGACCAACGGTTACTGAGGCTGCCGATGGTGTCGAAGGGCCTGGGTATGGAAACAAAGATTCACCAAACTTTAAAAGATCACAAGCATAATACAAATCTGCAGCTTTCAATGTATAAACCCCAATTACGATGAAGTTGGGACGTTGTGTAAATGTAAATTAAAATCAGAATACAATAGTTTGCCACTCCTTTCTTACCTATATTCAATTAAATACAGTACAAGGACAAGATATGTAATGTTCAATCTGAAATTTGCGTTGCTTTTTTGCAAATGTTTACTCATTTTGAATTGGATGTCTGTTAAAAGTTCCACAGAAGCTGGGACAGGAGCTTGTTCATCACTGTTTTACATAACTTTTCCTTTTGTCAAACACTCCGTAAGAGTTTGTGAACTGAGGACACTAATTGTTGAAGGTTTGTTGGTGGAATTCTTTCACATTCTTGCTTGATGTACAACTTCAGCTGCTCTACAGTCCGGGGTCTCTGTTGTCGTATTTTGTGCTTCATAATGCTCTACACATTTTCAGTGGGAGACGGAACTGGACTGCAGGTGGGAAGGTCTAGTACCTGCACTCTTAGACTTTGAAGAGTTTTATCATGAGCAGAATGTATCTTTTTTGTAGGGATGCATGGCATTTATCAGATCAATATAATATCAGCCAATTTGGGGGAAAATGACATCATTTTTATTGACCCGATACGTACATTTTATCCAATAAAAAGATCAGATAAATTAATGAAATTGGGGAGATTATTTGCAGGCCGCGTAGCCCCAAAACAAACCATGTCACACTGGTTACATCATCTATCGCGCCTTACTTGAAGGACCCAAGCCTGCCCCCATTTCTGCCAGACCCAAAGTGAACATGGCTTCACCAGTGTGGTTGTTTTTCTCAGAAGGTAACAACAGCGTTGCTGTTTGCAAAACCTGTTCGGCGAGAATTCTGAGAGGAGGAAAGAGGACTTCAAGTTTTAACACAGCAAATCTTATAGCTCACCTGAAAAGTCGCCATCGTGGCAAAGCGGTATTGAAAGAATACAAAGGAGCCACGGGAGCAGCTAGCGTGCTAAGACTAAAACAACACAGAGCGTGGATGTCCCCATTCAACAGGCATTTGAAAACTGTAAAAACTTTTAAAGAGACAGTGAAAAGGCTAAAGTCATTAATGACGACCGGCCCTTTTCTGTCGTAGAGAGCCCGGGTTTTCTCAAGTTAATAGCCATTTGGAGCCACGTTACACCCTCCCAAGCTGTTGCTTCTTCTTGGATGTGTCCATCCATGCCCTCTAAGGTATCGTTGCCACACACATCCTTAACTTGATAACATAACACAAAACAAGAATAGACTACACGTAAGTTTTACCACAGATATATGGACATCTGACGTCAGTCCGGTCAGCAAGCTAAGCTTAACGGCTCAGTGGTTGGATCAAGATTTCAACATGCAAAAAGATTGTATTAAATATAAAAATATTAACTCATCCATTATCGGTATCTGCCATGAGAAGCAGGAAATTATCGGTTGAAATTTTTGCTATCGTGCATCTCTAGTTTATTGTCTCTGAAATAAGCAGGGACGTCCCTGAAAACATGTCACTTGGATGGCAGCATGTTGCTACAAAACCTGTGAGAACCTTTCAGCATTAATGGTGCCTAAACACATGTACAGGTTACCCATGCCATGGGCACTAACACCCCCCCCATACCATCACAAAAGCTGTCTTTTGACCTTTGCTCTGATAACAGTCTGGATGGTCCTTTTCCTCTTTAGCCCAGAGGACACCACGTCCATGATATCCAAAAACAGTCTGAAATGTGGACTAAGACCACAGCAGACTTTTCCACTTTGCCTCAGTCCATCTCAGATGAGCTCGGCCCAGAGAAGCTGGCGGTGTTTCTGGGTGTTGATAGTTGATATTTGGCTTTGGCTTTGCATGGCAGAGTTTGACCTTGTAGATGTAGAGATGAACTGTGTTAACTGACAATGGTTTTCTGAAGTGTCCCTGAGCCCACGTGATGTCCTGTACAGAATGATGCTGGTTTTTAATGCAATGCAGCCTGAAGGATCGAAGGTCACAGGCATTAAATCTTTGTCTTTGTGTGAGTTTTGTCTGGGCAATATGAATCTTTTGATGATATTATGGACAATAGATGATGAAATCCCTAAATTCCTTGCAAGTATACATTGAGAGAAATTGTTCTTGAACTGTTGGAGTATTTTCTCACACAGTCGTTCAGAGTGGTGAACCTCGCCCCATCCTTGCTTGTGAATGACTGAGCCTTGCAGGGATCCTCCTTTTATGCCCAATCACGACACTCACCTGTTTCCAGTTGACCTGTTCATCTGTGGAGTGATCCTAACATTCCTCAGCTTTCTAAGTGTTTTGTTGCCCATGTCCCAGCTTTTTTGTAACGTGTTGCAGGCATCATATTCAAAATGAGTGAATACCTGCAAAAAACCCAATAAAGTTGATGAGTCTGAAATTAAATGGCTTGTCTTTGTAGAGTGTTACATTGAATGGAGGTTTAAAAAGATTTGCAATTATTATATTCTGATTTTTTTTCATGTTTTATCCAACATCCCAACTCTATTGGAATCGGGGTTGTAATAACAATAATCCAACAAACATCAAAAACTGCAAGAGTGATTTTTTATTGTAAATTTTTGGGAGGTTATTCTAATTTTGAAAGCTTCATGTTGTTACAAACCCACAAACATAAAAAGTTTCTTCAAAGGAAGAAATATTTGCACCTGTTTTTAGTTAAAAACTATCACATTTGTGGGAAATCTATCATATTTGCATATTCATGCTGGTCTTAAATATTCTCTAATGTTAAATTTAGAGATTATTCACTGAGGTGTAATTAGTTCTCCTGACTTTCTCACTGTTGTTGTTGTTGTTGACTTACACCACGATGGCAAAGTGGCCCTTCAGGAAGGGCAGCCTCTGGTCGATGGTCAGCCTCTGAGCTCTCCTCTGCAGGAATGAGAGCACGGCTGTGATCAACATCTGAGGATGAGAAACCAGCACAGAGGAGATGAGAAGAGTTCCTGCTGTAGAGCTCAGCTGCTGTATGAACCTGAAAATTATACATTTATATTCCTTTAAAGAGTCTGAGGGTTCATTGTTAAGTAATAGTGATGGGCAGATGAATCATTATGAAGCTTTGGAGCTGTTTTTCTGATGAGATTTTAGGTCTTGAGCTGGGACAAACAGCGACATCTGGTGGCAAAAAGAGACCGGGGCACCTGTTTAAATAAGGGACATAAGTAGGGGTACAACATCTCACTGTTTCTTTATAAAAATGTCAACAATGCTGCTTATCCTTCAAAATCTTATTAGATTATATTAGATCAGATAAAACTTTATTAATCCCTTTGAGAAACTCCCTTAAATTAGGATTCCAGTCGCAGTTTCAAACAGTGGATGAAAAGATATTCAAAAAAGGTAGATATAAACAAAAATATAAATAAATTTAAAACAAATATAAATAAAAATAAAAAAAATAAAAATGCTAATAATGCTACATATGCAGACATCTATGTTCTATTTTCCCCCCACACTTGTGAAAATAAAACATTAATTTAGATTAAATATGTTGTCAGTGCAGTATTTGACCCTCTAAATTGAAAGAAGTGTCATTATTTATTTAGTCAATTTTACAGAACAATACACAGATGAATATTGTGGGTGGAATTGTGATGGAGGTGCATTCTGGAGCCAAAAGCTAAAAAAATAATTTAGTAAACTTAATACAAATCTCGCTGAAGCTGACAAATGATTTGGATTGCCATAAAATCACTCAAAAACAGGGAAACAAGTGTAAACTAAGGATGGGATGGTCATGAATTTTGTCACACATATATGGTTGGATGTTGCTTAAAGTTCACTGCAGAGACATTTATATGTTTTTTTTGCACAGACGTCCATAGAGTGATGCTGGAATTAATCCAAAAGAGCCAAAGTGTTTTGCATTTATCACTTCCTGGTTCTCAAGCCCAAAACTATATGGGATTTAGAGTTCTGGTTTCAGCCCAAACGAGAGGGGAACGCTGCAGGATTTAAGGAACTCATGGGTCCAGTTGCTCTCAGAGAAGCAGATGATGCTGCAGACTGAGAGACTGTGGTGGTTTCAGTGTGAAGATATGAAGTCTCATATGCATCATAAACCTCGTCAGTACTGCTACGGAGGCAACCTCCAGTCAAGCATTTTTTCCAACAATAAAGGTCATATTTTGGATGTCAGAGTTTGTGCACCTTTATTTAAGGAAAAATTCAAGCACTTTTCAAGGAGTGTTCTCAAAATTTCAGCATTTTTCGTTGATGTTAATGCGGTTTTCAAACCAGTACATGAATACTCAAAATATTGTTTACCTTCCTCACTTGATTAAAACAGGCACTACCATGAGGAATAGCAGTTTGAGATAAATGCCTTAAATAAGGTGCGTGGTGAACACAGAACTCAAGATTTCAATGTTTAATCGTAAATAATAAAATGCATCAGATGTTTCTATGAATATTAAGCCACAAAGACCAACTTGATAAGGTCATTTCTTCAAGAGGAACTGAAACAAGAGGTCACAAAATGACGTTATACATTTGAAATATTTTAACTGCTTCTATGTTGAACCGCCATGTTGTAGTTCAAAATTAGCTTAATAATGGCTTTTTACTCCCACCAAAACGACATTTATTTGTTTGAGTTTATTATCAGCAGTGATCCAAAACACAGTAAAAGATACCCAAGGCTTTTCATTGAGGGAACAAGCACGATGCTAACTTCTGTGTTGGCCTAAAAAAATATGTCATCCCTGCACCACTCTTAAGTAATGATGTGCTGGACAACATTATTGATGTCCAGCCTGGGATGGAACAGGGTGTGATGTCACATGCAAAAGGTCAATATATAAATGCAGTTATATAAATGCAGTTAAATAAAGTCTGGAACAAATGGAGGGGAGTTTTGGGGTTAAAGGGATACACAAACATTTTTTTTTTTTTCGCGTCTTGCCTAACTCCAGAGTCCATGACAAGCAGATGGACAACATTCTTTTGACTGTGCGCGCAGTAACAAGGGCGAGATGGGCAGAGTTCACCCACCACTAATTAGCTTAGCTCAAAAACTGGGAGTCAGTGGGTAGTGTTAGCCTGTCTCTGCCTACGAGGTATGTCAGAAAAGTTTGAGGACTGGTGTCACAAAAGATTTATTTAGAATCCAAACTACAAACTACAAGTTTTCCTCTTGAAGTAATCCCCCCGGAGTCTAATGCACTTTCCCATCCTTCTCTGCCACGCTTTCATGCACTCCTGGAAGGATTCTTCTGGGATCCTCCGCAGCTCCGTTGTCACTGCCTTTTTGATGTGGTCCACGTCTTCAAAACCCCCTTGAGCTTGGGGAAGAGGAAAAAATCACACAGAGCCAGGTCGGGTGAGTAGGGAGGTTGCTCCAGCACGGCGATGTCTTCTCGGCCAGGAACTGTTGGATGCTCATGGCATTGTGAGCAGGCTCGTTGTCATGGTGAAGCAGCCACGACTTGTCCTGCCACAACTCGCCTCTTCTCGCCACTCAATGAAGCAAACGCCGCAGTATCTCTTTGTAGACATGCTGGGATTACTTTGAAGGGGAAAACTCTTAGTTTGAAGTTTGGGTTTGAAATAAATCTTTTGTGACACCAGTCCTGGAACTTTTCTGACACGTCTCGTATAGTCATCAGATAAACTCTTGAGCGACTTTAAACAGTCCTGTGTGCTTGTTGTGACTCGCTTTTTTTTTTTTTTTTTTTTTGCACGCGTTATGTTATGTTATCAATGTTTAGACTAAGATCAGCACTTTCTGTCATTTTCAAAAGAAATACAAATAAAACTTAATCACAGGGGTGCATGCGCAAACCACCGTGGACATGCATGTAAGTTGGTCCACAAAACAGAGAGTAGAAGAAGATAATAAAATAACAGGAGAAGATAATGTAACACCAAGAAAAAAAAAAAGAGTCACAACAAGCACACAGGACCGTTTAGAGTTGCTTAAGAGTTTAACTGATGACTATAGGCAGAGACAGGTAAACACTTCCCTGTTTGAGCTAAGCTAATTTATGGTGAGTGAGCTCAGCCCTTCTCTTCCTTGTTACTGGACGCACAGTCGAAAGAATGGAGTCTATCTGCTTGTCATGGACTTGAGAGTGAGGCAAGACATGAAAACAACAAAATGTTGACATATCCCTTTAATGACACAAAAACACACACACTGTGCTTGAAGAGGGTTTCCACTTTCATATTGGTACACTGACGTCCTACAGCACAGCTCCCCATCTGAAACCAAACTGCATCTCCACACTCATCTCTTTGCCACCAGTATGCTCCTGCAACTGCTGCAACATCATAGTGACTTCTACTCCAAATTGGTCAAAAATTCCTCATGCAAGGTTTAAACTGAGCATATCTTTCTCTCCAATCTTAAATTATGGCCAAGTGGAAAGTTAACCATTAATTGAAACATGTTTTTACAGCACAGCAATCATAAAGAGTGTCATAATTTATTAAGAGGTTATATAAGGCTTATCCCTTTGTTGACTTTTGTGCAGCCATGTTTACTCAGGTCAGGATAATCAGGTGAGTCTCTTACTGCAGGTATGATGGAAATATGCAAGAAGAGGTCCATGGAGATGCCACTCCGACAGTCCTCCTGAACTGTAAAGACCCTGAAGAAACAAAGACAACAGGGACAGTTTCACTGGACTGAGCTGAAAAAAGGACACAAAATAGAGGACTAAGAGAGTAGACACTAACTTTTTGATCAGAGATGTTATATAGGAGTCAAAGAACCTTACTGTATCATATTGTCAAGGCAGCATAGTTTTTGGAACAGTTTTTATAAGTTGGTTAATTATAAGCTTTTACTGGCACCAGGTACTGCTATGTATCAGCTAGCATCTGCTCCCAGATATCTCCCCCCAGGGACAAAGCTCACAGGTTCTTTTATTGGCACTCATATTTACCAGTGCCATTGGCCTCTAGCATCCCCACTTCAAAAACCAAAACTAACCCTTTCAAGAGTTGATTAATGGTGTACAAAGATATGAACATTCTTGTTTAATAATTCTCACAACGGCCATTTATATCTAGGTATGAGAATCAAAAAACAATTTTAGTTGTGAATCGATAACAACTCCCTATATGAATCGATATTAGTATTTTGGCTTATCAGGCACCTTATTAATTCCTTCCACTTTGTTCTGCATGCCTTGAAAATTAAAGAAATCACACTCTCATCAGAGGCAGCCAGCAGAAAAGACAACAAAGAAGTCAAAAACCATGGCAGACAGGGGGTAAGGGTAGTCAAAACTGTGACTTAATCCTCAACAAGATGCTTAATACACAACTTTCAATCAATGGAAACACCAACAACTTGAAGAAGCATTTATCTCAGCTACATGGCAGAAAATATCAGGGGTGTCATGTGTTTGACATTATTGTCACTGAAAATGTATGTAGGTGAACTTTAATGAAGGAATTGTTGAAGAATTGGAAGATAAACAAAATTGTTAATGGCATTGGTATCAAAAAACATCTTATCAATACCCATCCCAAATATCATCTTATTGTCAAATCATATTGGCTGCAATTCAACTTTAGAGACTTGATCTTTACAAGATAAAATGTGAAGATATCTTTATCTCCTAAAAATGACTAAAAAATATCTGCATGTCTAATATCTGCCAAAATCTTGCATCCTATATTTTGAACATGTGGTAGAAAGTTGAAGAAAGTCGACAAGGCAGCACTGTGCTCATGGTATCTGACAATGTGGATGAGAGTCTTTAGGTCCCTTGTGTGAGGCCTGGACACTGACCAATGGCCAGAGACTCCAACTGGACTCCTTCATGACTATATTCCATCGAGGCAGTATTTAGGTACCACTGGCAGAGCCATGTGTCAATGCTGACGTGCTCAGGAGGGTGGGAATAGGAAAGGTCAGCTGCACTTCGATGGGTAAATAGCGCCTTTTCCTGGACCTGACCCAGCTTTCTGCATACTGGGTGCCCAGGACCCAGTGGGTTGGACCAGGCCACTGACATGATTCATCGTGGAGGGACCAGTTTGAAGGATACCTGAAGAGTTGGAACACGGGCCTGTCACAGGTTTGGACAAAGGCTAACAGGACGCTGGAGCAATACAGGGAGCAGGTTGATGAAATGTCAAACCAGCATTCGCTCCCATACCTGACCTGACCATGAATCAAGTGAACACTGTGAGCCGGAGCTGAGCGACAAACAAAAACAGCTTTCAAATAACATATCAATATGTTTATATTAAGGGATCACAACTGGCTGAATTTATGGATTATCAGTTAGGTTACAACATGTCTGGATTCAAGTGCAACCTGTGGCTTCATTCCAGCATATCACTCCCCTCTCCATCCTGTCTGCTAAATGAAGGCAAGAGTCAGAATATAAGACTAAAAAGAGAGCACACGCTGCACAGCTGAGCTTACTTCAGCTCTGCCATTGCTTTGTCCTTATTTAACACCATCACTCTCAGGTCTCCTAAAGTCAACATTATCTTAACTACAAACGTCTGTTAGTAATAAACACCTGCTCTGCGTACTCACACATCATCCTCTCCATTTGTTCTGATCATCGTCTGGAAGTCCCCTCACTGTCGTCCTCACAGCCTCGATTCTGCCCCACTGCAGAGATGAAGGAAACGTCTGATAGCACACACAGACAACCACACCACTTCTCCATTTCCTGGTTTCAGTCATGTGACTCACTCATTTGACCTTTGACCTTTGTGGTCAGCATATGATTTCTCTCTCCTCAGAAATGTCCTCTGTCCTGGTGTGTGGCTGAAGTCAGTGCAGTAATGGAGTTATTTTCTCAAACACACACACGCCTGAACTTTGTAGACATATGTTACTCATAAACAGAGTGCAAACATGAGTCCATCCAACAGAGACAACCCAGCGATTGTTCACCCCACAGCTATTGTACAGATCAATTTTTTAGAGATTAATCACAGTTAGGGCTTCTGTTTCACACAGTTTGATAACCTAGTGCTTGGTTCTTTTTTATCATTACTACTTTATTTCAGAGAAATATGGTAGCATGAATTTTTATTTAGAAATAAAAGTGCCATGCAATACAGCAAGATGCTCTGACCCAGCCATCACACTGTGACCCTCGTCAAACTCACTCAAATCTGTACGCTTGACCATTTTTCCTGCTTCTAGCATCAGCTTTGAGGACAGTTATGTTCACTTTCTGCCTGATGTATCACACCCACTAACAGGTGCCATGATGATGAAATAAATGGTAAATGGACTTGGGCTTACTTAAGCTAAAGATGCTTACTAAATAAGCATCTTTACACTGTAGGTCACATCTACCCACCAAGTGTCTTGCCAAGTGCATATCGCCATGGGATAACCAGAACTGGACTTAAACTTGCAACCTCGCAATTACTCTATAAGACTAATAACTGAATAACTGATGTTTGCTGACCGAGCGTGCCATCAGACTGTGTCACCAAATAACACAAGAAAATTAGTATTGTTCACGTCATTGTGGTCAAAAAAAACAAAAAACAAAATATACATATATATATATATATGGGGGGTGTCAAGTCATTTATATATTTAAATTCTCTTGTCATATTTATCAGTCACTAAGGGAAGAAAGTGGACTTACCGCCTCCATGTTTTGTTTTACTACTTCAGTCTGAGACTCAGTGTTTCCTTTTTCATTGGTCTTCTTTTTTTTCATTGGTCTCTGTGGTAGAAATTATGGTTACTCAAATGAATATAAACCATTGCATAATAAACTGTTTTATCAAAATCTGTCTTCTTTTAATATTAGTGCTTACTCTCAAAAAAACTAACAGTTTCCCAATCAGCTCTGACTCGTCCAATATGGCGTTGACAGATTTTGACTGCAGCAAGTCAATGTTGTTACACAAGTCACTTTTGTTTTTACATAAATCCCACCTCTGACATGGAAAATAGCCAATCACGATGCAGAATTTTGGACTGGCCCCTGGGGTGTCCAATGTAAATTTCAGTGGACCCAAGTCCCAATTTGGCCAGGCCCCTGCCCAGACAAGATGAGGTAAACAGAGATGACCATTGGCAGTAGAGATGAACACCTGAGAATGCCCATTTTTAGCATCTGATCACATCAAGTAAGGGCTGATGTGCTGTCTTCAGCACTTGGACTGGATAAAAATGTGATTTTTCTTTTGTTCGATATTTTGCAGATCCCTGGATTTTCTGCTAGTATTTTGACTTTGCTGCACTTGTTTTGGACTTGGGTTAATAACTATAACTTTATTTGTATAGGGTTAGAAAGCACTTTGATGAACATACACACAACATATTATAATAATAGATAATATTACAATATAATAATAATAATTAACCAAAGTACCAGAGGAATCTCAGAAGGGAGCATCAGCACCTCTGGAGTCCCTCACACCAACTGTGCTCTGGGCCATGTGACTGTGCAGACCAATCAGACACATCAAACAGAGCTCACCTGCACACTTAGCAGCTTAAGTAGGGATGACAGAAGGAAAATATCCAGGGCCTGAGCACCAATCTCAGTGTGAAGACCCTATAAAAACACCTTTTTTTTGTCCCGTCAAATCAATTTCCTACTTTAGAGGCATCAACGTGCTTCATCAGCATCTCCCACCTGTTTCACAGGGTAATTCTCCTCTTGACCAGGGGCCAGTCATCACCTGGGCCAACCAGGGACTTCTCAAATCTAATTAGACAAAAAAATCTTTTAATATGACTGACTGTTTGCCTAATTGAGGAATCACTCATTTGTCCCGAGTTGGGCGGGCATCACAAGTCTCAACAAATAAATAAGGGAACATCAAAACCACAAGTCACTTTGCAGCTTAAGCTTTATTTGTCTTTCATTAACAGAAAAGCTGAAGGCAGCTTTGTCATTCTTAAAACTTTGATTGGATCAGATCTCTCCTAGTGGTCAGCACCTGCCATTTTTGACAATCTGGACCCAAGTTGACCCTCTGTTGAGAGAATCAGATCACAGAGACAGTAAATGATCATTCTGAGTTTTTGTTTGTTGATGATGAAGAACAGAAAGAAATCAACAAACTCGAGTCTTTGTATCAGCACAGTGCCTGAACTCCAACACCAGAGGCAGATTTTTAATCCTTTGTTAGGCTCTCTCATTCAACTGCTTTTTAATGCAAATACTGCCAATCACATGGTTTCACTTTAATACATTTAGGCATGAAGACATGGTCAATACAACATGCTGAAGTTAAAAAAAACTTAGCATCAAAATGGAGGTTACTCTGAATTCTGACTTTAAACACAGAATTCTGACTTTATCTTTTATCTCTAAATTTGGACATTAAATGCCATGTTTCACTTACCCCAGCTCAGTACACATGTCGCACTCGCTTGCGTATGTTAAACAGGATCATCGTACGGAAGCCCAAAGCAATAATTTCAGAACAGTTGGGCTGGCAAAACAAAATACAACACCACATACAAGGTTATGATAAACAAATATCAGAATTAAAGTCACATAAATGGTTGTTTAAAGCAGCACTGCAGATCTTTTGAGTCTTCAAATATTCTCTCCAAAGTCTGTTCAGTGGAGCTCGGCGCTGTAACAGAGAGAATGGCCCGTGCCCCCTTCCCCCCACAGTGCTTCCCTGCTCTGTTTAGGGGCTATGTAACTTTTGCCCCCGTGACGGGGACACATATCGCGAGATGCTGCGAGAAGTGCAAACTGCTTTACGGCACTACGCGAGATTTGGCTTCCAGCTAAAGAAGCTGGTGTTTTGCATGTAGTAGTAGCAGCCATGGCATCCGCAAAGCGTGTGAGGAGGACTCTTTCTCCAGATTCAAGGGCCAAAAAGAGACTATCAGACAACGCAAGGAACAAAAGTAGAATTAACACTGGAGCCCACTTTGCTTGATGGTGAGAGCGTCGGGAGATGGAAAATTACAAGACGGACGCTGAGCTTGCAAAGTTACTGCTGGAGAGGTAAGTTATGTTTTCGTCGGGTTTTCCCCCGTTCAACACTTGGTTTCAGTCGGTGGTTGCTCCGTAGCATTGCATGCTCGGTCATTCACTATTTCACTATTTCTTCTATGTCTTCGGATGTCCTGTCAACTCGCTTCTCCCGGCTCTGTATGTCAACAAATGCACGTTGCTGTGAGGCGCTGTGTTACGACAGTGCAATTACACCCAACGACCAGAGCGGTCCCTCGAGAGCAGACAAACCTGAATCTTACATAGTGGGGCTTTAAAAGCCTGTCAGTGAGTTCATTTTAAATTCTTTTTCAACCTGAAACTCACCCGTCTTGGGACTAGTTTTTCCCAGGCATCTGTAAAAGAGCAGAACATTTATCAACCAGAAGTAGTCCAGTTCATCAGACAATACCAGGGCTTTCGTTCACAGGTCTACATAAAAAGTTCAGTTTTTATTACAGTTTTTGTCATAGTCCTTATTCTCTTCCATGTTTCCAAATTTAGAAAATGTGCATGATAAAATTTGTTGTGGATTTAAGGAAATCTTTTTGTCCTTAAATACCTTCAACTATCAATGAAACCCTATGAGGCTAGTTGCAGGATAGGTGACAGGGACTGATCTCCTGTTTAAAGGCTAAAAAATAGTAGATAACATTAGAAATTAAACTAATAATATTTAAACTGGACTAAAATATTTCATTCATGTTGTTCTTTTTTCTTACTGTGGCTGTTTTCTTAAATCTGGTCCCTGTACATTGATGCTCCCTGATATGCAGCCTCCTGATCACATGACTGTAAATCAACTGTTAGAAAAACAGATATTTTCTGTTACCTGCAGCCACACAGAGGAGCAGGAGTCCCAGAGCGATGACGCGTAAGTTCATGTTGTTGAGGATGAAAATCTGAGCAGCAGCGTCACTGATTTCAGCTCTCTTTAAAGGACAGAGTGTGTTTGTGATTGGAGGTGTGGTTGTTCTTCTTGGCTCATCGCAGGCAAAAATAAAACACACAAATGTAAACTCACACAGGAGAGGATTCACCATCCTGTTCATGGATACCTTTACTTTTTCACTTCTATGTGGCTGCACATGTAGGTGTACAGAGAGTCTATCAGGACACCCTCTGGTCTCAGGGTCAAGTGTGTGGCTTCAATAAAACAGCATCAGGTCTCAGAGAGACAGGCTTCATAAGAAAAGAAGACACTGGACGAAAGAGTCAGAAAGAAAGAGAGAGAAAAAAGGCGTCAGAAACAAAGTCATCAGAGAAAAGGAGTCAGTAAGGAAGGACAAGATGAAATGTCCACAAAAAGAAAGAAGAGTCAGAGGGAAAGCTGTTAGAAATGATTCAGAATAAAACAGAGTCAGTGAGAAAGTCAACAGACGAAGAAAAAGTGATTTCAAAAAACTGAGTCAGGAAGAAAGGCATCAGATACACACCTGATGCCTTCTTTTCTGACTCCTTTTTCTCTGTTTTGTTTAATTCTGATGCCGTTATATAAAAAAAGAAGCTTTTTATGTCTTCTCCCTTACACTTATCCTCTGCTGACTTGCTTTTTGTCTAATAAGTTTTACACTGACTCCTTTTTTTGTTTTTCTCTATTCAGATGCATTTTTTCCAGAAAAATACATTTTATGTTGTCTTCTAGTTCCTGAATGACTCCTTTTTTTTTTAATTTGATCTACTCCGATGCTTTGATATAATTTTTTTTTTTTTTTTTTGACATTTTCTTTTTGACAGTATTTGTCTGTTGACTTCCTTCCTGACTCATTACATCCTGATTCCTTCAATTCTTTGGCCTTTTCATGTGAGGCCCATCCTAGTGACTCCTTTTTTCTGACGTTGTCTCATGACTTAATTTCTTATTCATCTTTTCCAGATTCCATTTATGCTAATGCATTTTCATCAAAGGCCTTGTACAATATCCATTATTATCCATCTATTGTTATACCTTTTATCTCTTTTGGGGATGCAGGGGTCTGAAGCCTATCCCAGCTGACATTTGGCCAGATGTGGGATACACCCTGAAGCGGTTGCCAGCAAATCACAAGGCCACATTAAGAGACTGACAACCATTCATGCTGACATTTACACCTGAGGGCAATTTGCAGACACCAGTCAACCCAATGAGCATGCTGTTGGGCCTGACCTACACGGGGATGGAACCAGCAACCTTCTCACTGTGAGGCATGTGCACTACCTGCTGCACCACCAAACCACCCAACAGTGTTCACATGGCAATAAAAAAGTCTAAATTATTAAACATCAAAATAACAAATGTTTCCATGGTTTTATATAGGCTACTTTTTGTTGTTGTTTTGTCCAGTTTTGCTAAAAACTGCCAAAAAAAATGAGAGCATTAAAAAAATACATTAATCAAGTAAACCATGGTTACACATATTTTTATATAAATCCCACCTCTGACATTGAAAATAGCCAATCACAATACAGAACTTTGGACTGGCCCCTGGGGTGGCCAATGTAAATTTCAGGGGACCCAAGCCCCAATTTGGCCACGCCCCTGCCCAGATAAGGTGAGGTAAATGGAGAGGATCATTGGCTGTAGAGATGAACACCTGAAAATGCCCATTTTTAGCTTCTGATCGCATGAAGGAAGGGCCGATGTGTTTTCTGGATATAAATATGATTTGTTGTTTTCTTTTGTTTGATATTTTGCACACTCCTGATCACACCCCTGTATTTGCAGCTTATTTTTCTGCTGCTTGCATTTTGATTTTGCTGCACTTGTTTTGGACTTTGGAATTTAACAATTATAACTTTATTTGTACTGGTTGAGAAAGTGCTTCGACAGACAGACGGACAACATTTATTCTTTTTCTCACTTATAAAGCTCTCAGTGGACAGGCACCATTTTATTTCAAAGTGCATGAGAGTACCGTACAACCCCTCCAGAACATTATGCTGATAAAGCTTTCAGTAAGGGACCAGCCCATAGTCCATAGTTTAGACACATAGTTCAGATGCAATAGGCTTAGACTGCCGGAGTGATCTGGCACACTGTCTCTCTCACACTCTCTCTCATATCTGCCTTTGTCCCTTTCTGTTTGCTCCTGTGCTCGTCTCTGACTCTTGTCTTTTAGGTGGCCTGGGGTCCTTGGTGGAGATTGCCTGCTGCTGTGGAGTTATGAAGCCTCAATAACTATAATTATAGACATAACACATATTTGGCCATTTCTTTAGCCCCATTCCAGTTCATAATCATTATAGTTGTTAATGTAGACATTAGCATGATCTCTCTATGGTTGACTATACATCCATAGTAACTATCTCTAGCACCATATAGACATGAGGTCCCTCTTGAACATGAGATGCCACATCTCAAGAGGCCTACCTTTAATACACTTTAATACACTTACAGATAATCAACAAAGACAAATATGGTGGAGACGCGTTTATGGTCTGGCCGTCCATGAGTCCGTCCCTACCATAAATTCTTATTTTCAGTCCTTTGTCTCTGCAACCTCGCCCCCCCTCCCATTATCAGCTGAAAATACATCGGTTATAAATTCTCATTTTGATGCTGTTATATTATTCAATGTTAATTGAATATGAATTCAATGTTCATGATTATTATTGATTATACTTCTACAAAATTATCACCACAATCATACAGACATGAGGACCCTCCTGAAAACGAGATGCTGCATCTCAAGGGGCTAACCTCGAATACATTTTTATTCAGCAGAAACAAATATGACAAAGACAAATGTATGATTGGTCCATTGATCTGTCACTAACTTCATTTCTTACTTTAGTCCACTTGTCTCTGCCCACCTCTCTTCCTTCACATCCAACACAGCATCGCGTGGATTTGCTGTTCATCATGAGACTGGGATCCACATTCAAGATTTCCTGCTGCTTAACAGAAGGTTTTTCTTCGTCGCCATGATGAGGGATTCCTGATTGGCAATTGGATTCATGTTGTGTGTTGTATTTGAATATATATGTATATGTGTATTTTATTTATGTATCTATGCATATATGTGTACCCATAAAATAAAGAGTTTGTCTTCGGCCTGCTCTGTTGTAAAGTGTCTTGAGATAACACTTGTTATGAATTGGTGCTATACAAATAAAGATTGATTGATTGATTGATTAAGCCGAGGTTAACATGTTGTGCTTTAGCTGTAATGACTGGGGGAAATGAGCTTCGCTGTTATCTGGTAACCGGCATGAATTTGCAGTTCATGTGTGTTCAGGACCAAAGGTGTCAAAACATTCATTACTCAAGTAGAAGTATGGATACTAGGGTTTAAAAAGACTTTTGTATTAGTTGAAGTATCAACTCAAGCTTTTTACTCAAGTAAAAGTGTAAAAGTTCTGGTTTGAAAACTACTTAAAGTATAAAAGTAAAAGTAATGTAAGAGCACAAAAATGCTGTTAAAGATAAAAGCCACAGGGGCCTTTAGTGCACTTCCTCACCTTTCCAAAAATGTTATCTGAGCTTATATTATTGCTGTATGCAATATTTGTAAGTTAAATGAGCAATTTTATAGTCACAGATCAGTGTTACCCCTGGGCTGATCGGGAGTCAGACACCGCCATAGATAGGATCATGATGTTAATGTGTTTCTTTAAATGACAGCAGTCATTATAGCAACTGAACAATTATCTGAACTTGTAATGATCTGTTCAGCTTAGTTTTTGTTCCCGCATCTCCTGTTTCTGAGTCCCCCTGAATGCAGTATGCTAACAGCCTGAGTAATGGCAGGGAGAGAGACATGCCCAGAGAAGTCTTAAGTAATGCAGACTACTTTGTTTTTCTGATGGCTCATACAGTCGTTTTACAATTGTGTGTGAGACACATCCACACAAACAGGCCTCTGCTGGTGAGTGTGTGCTCACCTGTATGCGCGCAAGTGTCTGTGTGTGTGTACATCAGGGCGAAATTCTGCCATGCGGGATATATAGAGCAGAGGACAATTGTAAAGATAGAGACAGAGATGACATGCCGTCTTGTAAATAAGATAAATAACATAAGGCTATTTAGTATGACTTCTTTTGTTATCTGGCGTTACATAGAAAATAAAAAAAACTTGCCCATTAAGGGGGATGGGGTGCCCCCCTAACATAATGGTAGGGAATGTGACGTGATTTGTGTCATGTGCAGGTGCAATAGATCACGCACCAATAGGATGTCGGAATGGGATTATGTTTATACTTCTCATCCAACCACAATCAAATTCACTCCATCCAGATGGCGCGATGTATCTGGATAGGTTTTTGTGTGTGTGGTTTTTGAGTAATGACAAGCCGGAATGAAAACATGCCAAAATGAAATGGGAGTAACAAGGCTATTTTTAAAATGTAAGGAGTAGAAAATACAGATAACTGCATGAAAAAGTAAGGAGCAGAAGTAAAAAGGCAGCTGAAAAATAATTACTCCAGAAAAGTACAGATACCCAAAATTTCTACTGAAGTAAGGTAACAAAGGACTGTAACGTCAAGTCCCTGTTGTATGTTACTGTGTTGGCTGCTGTTAAAATGAATTGAGATCTGGCTACAAGGCTAGCTGCTCTGCTCTGGCCCATTAGCATATGAAGGGGACTGCCTTCAAAACCAGCCGTTCTGAACAGAGGGGTTAAGTGAGGTGGAAAGAATGCAGCTGTGCTTGATTCATGGGTTTTTTGGACCAAAGCGTGGTACTAATGTTTCATGAAGACATCAAGGATCCATGTTAAACTGCAGAAAAGGAACAAAATATGTCACCTTTGAGAGAGTGCCTTGGAGTCTTTTCTTTTTGCTTCAATCAGGAAGACCTATATATTCATTCAGACCCTGTCCACAGAGAGAGGAAAACGTTTTCCGTATTGAAAACATTCTCTCTAAAGATGGCAGCATCTAAAGAAATGAGTCTGTCCTCAAAAAAACACTGAAAACGCTGTAGTATATGTGACAGACATGTAACACTGCTGCAGACATACACTGAAACCAGAGAAGAAGACATGGAGCATACATCATTAGAAATGTTAACAAACTCTGGCGTCTGCTGTTCTCCGTGTCCTCTGGTTCCTCACAGTGGTCATGGAGGAGCAGAAGACTTTGCTTCTGTGCATTCGTGGGTTCTCTCCGCGTTCTCTGGCCGGCTCCCACAGACTAAAACATGCTCATTAGGGTTGAATGGTGACCCTAAAATGTCGTTACCCAAGCCGACCGGGGACCTCTCAAACCTAATTAGGCAAAATAATCTTTTACTATGACTGACTGTTTGCCACGAGAGATCATTCATTTTTCCCAAGTTGGGCAGGCATCGCAAGACTTGATAAATAAATGAAGGAACATCAAACCCACAAGTCAGTTTGCAGCTTAAACTTTATTTCTCTTTCACTGACAGAAAAGCTGAGGGCAGCATTGTCATTCTTCAAAACTTCAGCTGGATCACTTCCCTTTTGATGGTGAGCACTCGCCATTTTTGATAATCCAGACTCTGCTGTCTTTCCTGTAAGAGAATCAGATCACAGAGACAGTAAATGATCATTCTGACTTTTTGTTCGTTGATGATGAAGAACAAAAGAAATCAACAAAATCCAGTCTTTGTATCAGCACAGTGCCTGAACTTCAACACCGGAGGCAGATTTTTTACTCCTTTGTTAGACTCACTCATTCAACTGCTTGCTAATGCAAATATCTAATCAGCCAATCGCATGGCAGCACTTCAACATATTTAGGCATAAAGACATGGTCAAGACAACAATCTGAAGTTAAAATTTAGCATTAAAATGAAGTTACTCTGAATTCTGACTTTAATTTCAGTATTCTGACAAGTTTGATCTCAGAATTATGGGATTTAAGTAAGAATTATGACATTAAACTCAGAATCCTGAATTCAATCTCAGAATTCTTTCTTGAAACTCAGAATCCTGACTTTAATTTCAGAAATTGTTTTAATTTCTCAGAATTCTGACTTTAATATCACAATTATCAATTTTTTCACTGACTCTCAGTGGCCCTTATTCTCTTCTGTAATAAGGTCAAAAATGACTTAAAAGCTAAATGTTCTGTCTTTTAGCAGTTAAATTACAGTTTAAAGATAAGTCCAAATAAAAAGTTGAGAATGATTTAAGATCAGCATTGAGGAAAAAGTGCATATCAGAAAAAAAAGTGTAGAATTTGACAACAAAATTGACTGCATCAGTGGCGCAGTTGGATAGTGTGTTTGATCAGTAATCGGGAGGTTGCAGGTTCGAGTCACATGGCGATGTATCCTTGTATCCAAGATACTTAACCCCAGTTGCTCCCACTGCTGCCTCAGCGGCGTGTAAACGGGCTTGACAGCATGTGAAAGTGTTAGCTGATACTGATAGATAACTAACACAGAAACTCAGAACCATCAGTGAGTGAATGTGAGAACGAATGGGTGTGAATGAGTAGGTGTGACTGTTATGTTTGTGCTTGAATCTGAAAATCCCAACGTGCAGTGACAAACGCCATAAGGTCCATGCTGGCTGGTGCTAGAGGGACCTGCAGGTAGCTGTTGCGTAGGTCCATCTTCCTTAAGACTCTATGACGTCTGCCCCCCTGCAGTTCAGCCTCCACCGCATCACAGAGAGCCAGGGGAATGTGCCGGAGGGGCTGGATAACTGGGCAGACTGACGAGTCAACCGTAGGCTGGTGTACAAAACCAGACATGCGGCCCAGCCCATTGAACAGTTGCAGATCGTGGTCAGGCCAGGAGGCAAAGACCTGCAGGACATGTTGGCCCCTGGCAACACTCACAGTAAAACCCAGAGCAACAAACAATCCAGACCCATAATGTTAGCTCTATTCCGGATATATATATATCTGACAGGGAGGCAGGCCACACCCAGGGTAGAGATAGGAAAATGGCCGTAACCTAACAGGGGTTTAGCTGAGGCACATGGCTGAAGAAGCGGTCATATGTGCATTTGTTCAGGATTGACACTTTAGCCCCTGTGTCCACAAGGAGCGAAATAAGAGCTGTACCTACATGGCATGTGCAGAGCTTGAACGAAGGCTGTGAAGTCTGCACAGTGTTTATAGGGACAGCAGCAGTATCCTGGCAAGCAGGGGAGGAGCGATAGCAGCGTGCAAAATGGTTCAACTTGTTGCAGTTACGACAACGTTTTCCCTGGGCAGGGCATGACACATTTCTGGTTGCATGTTTAGAGGAGCCACAGTTGCCACAGGTCTTTGCCACACTCACACTTGGTCCCCTGTCCACTCTCTGTACATCTAAACTGTCACTCACACCGTCCGCTACCTCCACAGACTCTGTGTGATGAACTGACGGTGGTGATGACGTCACCGGCTCATGCACGGTGCGGCCGAACTTGCGAGCCTCCGTCAGGTTTGTTTCCAACTGTTTTCCAATTACCAATGCGTCTGCTAGTGTCATGGAGTCCGGCTCTAGTAAAAGTCTCTCTTTCAGTTGGTTACATGACGTTTTCTCTATTAACTGGTCAACTATAAGTCCATCCTCTAAGGCTCCAAAGTCACAAAGCTTAGCCAGCTCGCGTAATGCCAAGACATAGTGGGCAACGGTCTCACCTGGCTTTTGGGTCCTCTGACGAAACTTAAAACGGTGCATCCGTCGGCTCCTCCCAGAGCTGAAGTGAGTCTTCAAGGCAGCCAAGGCAGCGACATACTTATCATTCGATAAGGTGAGTGTGGCGAAGATATGCTGTCCCCCCTGCCTAAGACAATGGCGCAGGAGTGCGCACTTCCTTGCATCCACCAGGTCTGTGTGTCCTAAAGCCAGTAAATAATCCTCAAATGACACTATCCATCGATCCCAGGGAACCACTGGATCACTGGGAACAGGTAGGAAAGATGGCGGTGGTAGTAAGTTGAGTTCAGACATCCTTGTTCGCCAAACGTTATGATTGTGCTGTAGACAATAATTACACCGTGTAGCTGTGTTGACGTGCGTTTACTTCAACTGCTGCCAACCTATCTTTTACACACTTTACGACCCTTGCCGCACATCACTGCTGTGATCCTAAACGTGCAGTCACCCGCAGTGCACAATGTAACAGAGGCCAACGGGACATAATAAACACATGAATGAACATTTTCGGACATAACAGTGACCTGCGGTGTAAAGCTGCTTTGAGTAGTCAAAGACTAGAAAAGCGCTATTTAACCTCAAGTCCATTTACCATTTACCAACATTACCCTTGACATTCGAACTTTATTTCTAAAAGTTATACTTCAACATTTTTCTTGACATTATGATTTTTTCTTCTCAGAGTGTAGAAAAGTCATGAAAGTAAGATTTCTACATCACAATTATCACATCAAACAAATGTGTGTTTGATCTTTTAATCAGCAATGATCCATGAACACAGTGAAACGGCTTTTAGTGAAGAGAACCAGCGCAATGCTAACTTTCACATTTCACAAAAACATGTCATCCCTGCACCGCTGTGTTTTCAGGACTTGTTTTCTCCCAAATGGAGGTGTGGTCACTCTGATGCCACAGTGGTAGTTCTAGTCTTTCTGACTGAGAGCTTTGTGGTGGAGTTTATGTACTGCATTTAATTCAGACTCAGTGATGCTACATTTCTGTGTTCACTTACTCATTGAAACACATGCTGCACTCGCTTGAGTATGTTCGGCCGTTGAGTCCACAAACAGGATCATAGATCATGGCACACATTAAGCTAGGTCCTGTTCCAGGACAGCGGGGCTGCCAAAACAAACACCACCACATACAAGGTTATTCATTCATTTTCTATACCGGTTATCGCTTTTGAGGTTGTGGTTATGATGAACAAATATCAGAAGTAAAGTCACATAGATGGTAATTTAAAGTCTGTCAAGAATTAATTCTTTAAATATTGTTCAATCTGAAACTCACCAATCTTGGGATTATATTCTCCCAGTCATCTGTAAGAGAGCAGAACATTTATCAACCAGAAGTGGTCAAGTTAATCAGACAATACCAGGGCTTTCAGGTAGGGATTCACAATTTATGCAGATATTTCTGAGCTCATTATCGCAGATCCTGATATTTTTATCAAGGGCATAAAGCCTCAACTTTACAAAAATCAACCTGTTCCTTCCATGGTGACAGTCTGTGTTAGAAACAGATGCGAAGCAAGTAAAAAATTATATTCTGTAATAAATTATCATTTTTGATTGGTGATGGTGAAAGTGGACTTTCAGTGATGATGAAGTAAATCCTCAATTTGTGTGTACATTCTGCCATATTTCAGCCTTTCTGAGATATAAATCAAATCCACAATTCTGATAAAAAAAACAAATATTTTTTTGAGATAGAAATCAGAATTCTAGAAAAACTCTCACAGTATTCTAAGAATTCTCACTTAAATCTGAGAAATCTGACATATTTCTGAATTCTGATTCATATCTCCAAATTCAGACTTTTTGTTCATAATTCTTTTGTTTATTTGGAAAAGCAAATGATACAGAACTTCCGTTTCGGGTACAGTTCACTGACCACACCTCAACCGTGACTGAGAGAACGATCATTGCTAATCCAGGTTTTTAGAAAATAAAAGAACAACTATGACAAGTGGGCAGGAGGAGAGGGCTTGCTCCATTTCTTCTCGCATCAGGAAAAAACACATTAAAGTGTGTATGTCTCATGGACGTAATTTTGATTTCAAAGGTGGGAGGGACACATGGCTTGAGTACTGATGTGAGTGTATGTGTGGGCAGGGACTATCACAGGAGGGGAGAAATTCAATAAAACATCCATAATTCAGTAATGAATGCAAGCCATCAATTTTAATTTTAATTGACATTGAATTAATCACATCAAAATAATAAATACAATAATCCAACGTGTATCTCTTTGGCATTAAATGGAAGCTTTTTAAAATCTAAATCTTTGCATTATTGAGGCTTTGCAGTTGCTGAGGTTCATACTAATAATAACAATCATAAAAATGAGAAGAAGAAGAAGGAGAAAGGGGAGAAGTAAGGAGGAGGACGAGAGGGAAAAGAAAAAAAGTCTGGTTTTGGATTTAAGGAAAAGTTTTTGTAGTTAAATACCTTCAACTATCAATGAAATCATATGAGGCTAGCTGCAGGACAGGTGACAGGGACTGATCTCCTGTTTAAAGGCTAAAAAAATAGTAGATAACATTAGAAATTAAACTAATAATATTTAAAGTGGACTAAAATATTTCATTCATGTTGTTCTTTTTTCTTACTGTGGCTGTTTTCTTAAATCTGGTCCCTGTACATTGATGATCCCTGATATGCAGCCTCCTGATCACATGACTGTAAATCAACCGTTAAGAAAACAGATATTTTCTGTTACCTGCAGCCACACAGAGGAGCAGGAGTCCCAGAGCGATGACGCGTAAGTTCATGTTGTTGAGGATGAAAATCTGAGCAGCAGCGTCACTGATTTCAGCTCTCTTTAAAGGACAGAGTGTGTTTGTGATTGGAGGTGTGGTTGTTATTCTTGGCTCATCGCAGGCAAAAATAACACACACAAATGTAAACTCACACAGGGGAGGATTCACCATCCTGTTCCTGTATAACTTTACCTTCTCACTTCCACGTGGCTGCACATGTAGGTGTACAGAGAGTCAATCAGGACGATGAACACACTGGACGAAAGAGTCAGAAAGAAAGATCGAGAAAAAAGGAGTCAGAAACAAGGTCATCAGGGGAGAGGAGTCAGTAAGGAAGGACAAGATGAAAAGTCCACAAAAAGAAGGAAGAGTCAGACGGAAAGGTGTTAGAAATGATTCAGGATGAAATGAATCAGAAAAACAGAGTCAGTGGCTATGTTTACATGCAGTCATTAAACCTTTCATAACCAGAGTATAAGCAATAACCCAGTTGTGTGCAGCCATGTAAACACCAAAAAACCCTTAAACAAAACAGAATATGCTCATATTCTGGTTTTTAAAAACCTGAAAATCACCACTGGGTTACTCCTTTTCTAACCCGAATATTTGGTCATGTATACGCCGATCGGGATATCCTCATTGAAAGGAACATTAATTGTGTTCTGTGCATGTTCTTTTCGAAAGGAATCTTGGTCTTTTGAGTACAGGAAGTACTTGTTGTAACATGGCACAGCTCCGGGTCCATTTCCTATTTCTTCACGTTCCCGTCTTCCATAAATGAAGAAACTGACAAAGAATAGTGTCAAGTACTGGTGGTGGGTCAGTAGCAGCACCAAACCACAAACAAAGCTGACTGTTAGCTGCTTCGGGCCGTTCATTATCCGCCGTGCTGCTGCAGTTGTTCTCGTTGCTATAGGATACAGGAAGAAGAAGCGGAAATGACGCGCATTGCGTCATGACGTTCTCCTCGCATCACGGTTTTGTTCGGGATACCATGCATAGAGGAATAACCCTGCTGCACACATGTAAACTGGGTTATTCCGAATGTTTCAGAAACTGAAATATTGATATAATATATATACATAGCCTATGAGAAATTCAACAGACAAAGAAAACATAACAATTTAGAAAAACTGAGTCAGGAAGAAAGGCATCAGATAACACACCTGGTTCCTTCCTTTCTGACTCCTTTTTGTCTACTGACTCATTTTCTCTATTTAGCTTTATTCTGATGCCTTTTTTATCAATAAAATAGTTTTATGACGTCTTCTTTCTGTCTTTTATTAGGTGATTTAGAGCAGTACATAACAAACAAAAAAAACAATAGGTGACAACATAAAATAGGAAGGAAATAATAGCACATTGATGACATGGGGCCCTAATTTCCTGGCCCAGTGCAGGGTGGCAGAGCCTGGCGCACCCCGGGCAGTGGTAATTTCGTCCGGCGCACCACCGTGCACAGCCAATTTGGCAATTTGGTAGACTGACTGTGCCGAGATGGGTGTGGCAGCGCACCAGGGGGAGGTGTTGACAGATTCAGCTTGGCGCAGTGACAATTTTGTGCCAAAAAACTGTGTGGAAGGTGTGCTGAAAGCTCGCCAGCTCCAACCTGGTCTATTCTCGGCGCTGGCGAAGTGCACCCCCTGCAGTGATAATTTGGCTGCAGGCGCACAGCACACACACGTCACCAAAACCTCACAGGCAGGTATCTAGAGTGTCAGGCACATTTCAATGCAATAAACAATGTACACATACACACCTAAATACACACATACATATTTCAAAATAAATAAATAAAGACTAAGCTCCATTGTTCAATCTGCTTCTTTCACAAGCATTTCCAACAGTGACACTGAGACTGGTGACCTTAAACAGTTAGTTAATGAAATTCCTTTTCAAATAGTGCTCTTTAAGTTTCCTTTTAAAAGTTGTGATATTAGTTAGTTGTGTTATATAGTTTGGTAGTGAATTCCACTCTTTCATTGCTCGATACATCACTTTCCTTTGTCCAGCTGTTTTAAACTGATGTAAAATGAAATAGCCTCCGACTGCATGTCGTGTTACATAATTGTGCATCTCTGCACTAAAAGATAATTTTTTCATAGCAGATGGATGGTTTTCTTGTTGTGATCACACTTCTCATAAAAACCATTAACAGATACATACATCTATTTCTCACATCCAACCAAGAGAAACTTTCATACATTTCTAGGACATTTGTTCTCAATCCACACGAAAGAGCCACCCTTGCTGCTTTGTTTTGAACCAGTTGCAGTTTTCTCATGTTTCCTACTGAAGCATTGGACCATATGATTGAACAATGATCTATATGTGAAAGAACCAAAGCTTGGGTTACTTGTTTTACCACTTTTTGTCATATATTTTGTACATCTCTTGACCACAGACAAAGTATTTCCAATTTTAGTTACCACTCTCTGTGTATGCTTATTCCATGATAAAGTTTTGTCTATCATGACTCCTAGTGATTTGACTTCATCTTCTTGTGCAATTGTCGCATTTCTAATATTAAGATCGAGCTTGGGATTTGACCATAGCGTATGACTAGTTCCAATGACCATACTTGTAGTTTTTGATACATTTAATATGAGTTTATTACTATTGATCCAGTCTACGGCTGCTTTCATTTCTAGAGCTAAGTGTTCATTTAAATCTTCAATTGATGATTCAGCCAGATAAATATTGGAATCATCAGCATACATTGCAATACGAGCATTTTTAAATACCAAAGGAAAGTCATTTGTAAAAACTGAATATAGGAGTGGCCCAAGGCAGCTTCCTTGTGGCACTCCTTGCTTAACCTTTTTAAGAGCAGACTCACTTCCATTAAAGTACACCATTTGCTTCCTGTCACTTAAATAACTTTTAACCCATAATAATGCAGAGGGAGCAAACTTGTAGTGCTTTAACTTTTCCAATAATAATTCATGATCTAAAATATCAAAAGCTGCTGAAAAATCTAGAAACACTGCTCCCACAATTTTCCTCTGATCAATGCCCATATACCAGTTGTCTACCATCTGTGTCAGAGCTGTGGCCATAGAGCACTTTTCTCTATATGCATGCTGATAATTAGTAAATAATTTATTGCTAGAAAAATAAGATTGAACCTGTTCAAAGACAACCTTCTCCATTAATTTACTTAAGAATGGTAATAAACTTATCGGTCAGCTATTTGCATCAGAAAACTGCACCTTTTTATTTTTTGGTATAGGCACAATCTTGGCTATTTTCCATGCTTTCGGACACTTATTTTCACAGAAACTTCGATTGATAATATGTGCAACCATTGGAGCAATAACTGAAGTTACTGGTTAGAGTAGATGGAGTCAATATAATCAGCTCCAGGTGGCTTGTTCTTGCAGGACATTAACATCAATTCAATTTTTGCAACACTTATATTTTTAAATTGAATAGTACACTCTCTACCCTCCATGATTAGATCAATTTATTTTGTTCCCCAATACTTATCCTTGTGCTGAACCATGTTTTTTAAATTGTCAATTTTTGTTATAAAAAATTATTCAGATGATTGGCTGTGATTGCCCATATTTCTCTGTTTTAATCTTTGTTCTTAACGTGATCTAAAAAGATGGAGTACATTATTGCAAGGAGGATGAGGAGGAGATACCAGGACAGAATATTTCACGTAAGGCGCTGCTATTTGGCGATGACAGACCAGGAATGCAGGTGGATCACAAGCATGATGAATGGATTAGCCTGCTGCTGTGTTTAAATGTAATTATCACTTAATTTTGTGCTCCTATTTATGACACAGGAACAGATTACATCTGAGGTGGTCCACACGGTGACGCCCATCGTGGCCTCCGATGCGCGGCCCGGTGGCACATGTGCTCTCCCAGTTGCTGTAAAAGTGACAGTGGCTCTGATCTCCTTCGCCACCGATGTGAAAATTGTCACTGCGCCTCGCCTGCATGGCATTTAAAGGTGAGAGGAGGTGTTCATTTGATTGGTGAAGATTACACTCGGCTTTGTTAAACCACTCGCGCCTTCTCTTCTTCCTCCTTCGGAGGCTTGGGTGCGCCTCGCTGCGCCGGACTGTGCCGTGCACGAAACTTGCAAAATACCCTGGAAACACCCTATTGGCATGGCGCAGCGCAGGGCAGGTGCGCCGCACCTGCACCTGGTCTCAGAAATTAGAGCCCATTAACACAAGACAGAATGACTAAAGGAAACATATCAGGATTAGAAAGAATTGCTTTTCAAGAGTTTTAAGGTAATAGGCTTGCATCTGTCTGTTTGTTTGGGTGTGTGTGTGTGTGTGTATGTGAGGATGGAGCAAATAGGGGTTTGTGGTAAGGATAAGAGTAGATTGAAGATCGATAATACATTAAGGGATTGATCTACTAAGATCCAAAATAACAAGTGCTTAATTGCATGTGCAACCTAAAAAATTGCATGTGCAATTAGTAGGCATGTTGCAGGTGATCTACTATCACTGTGTGCGCAATTGATAACAGGCGCAAAAGTGATGTGAACCGCTGTCTTTAAATGAGGATTTTGCGTGTGCTACCGGCTGTCCCCATGGAGAGTTTGGGAGAGCAGAGTGGGCGTAAATGAAAAACGAAGTTTGAAGCCATGGAGCTAGAGGCAAATAACACACTTGCGGTCATTTTTTATGCTGTCTGTCATTTTGATGGACAAGGTTGTCACTTTTCCCTCATGCTATATTTTTATCCATCATTTTTAATTTTCCTGTTCTGATTGCAATTAAACATAATCTAAAAGACAGCATTTACATACGTTCGTATACATACGTGCATGCATACACACCCACATGTATATCCCAAGTTTATTTCATTATTTAACTAATTAGCTATTTTTTCCCCTCTTTATCAGTAGTATTGATATTTATCTATTTTAAAGGATGGGTAGTAGTGTGTCTAGGGAGGAGGCCATGGCAGGTTGGGAGCAGAAAGATGATACAACATGTCTGGGGAGGCAATGAATTGCTAATGGTTAAAATCTCAAGGACATATAAAAATCAATAAACAAAATTAATGATAACAACATCGACATCGACAGTCATGTTAGTATCAATAATAATAATATTAACATAATAACAACAATGGTGACAGCAATGACAATAACAATAGCAGCAGTGACTATGATAATAGCAACAATATCAATATCAGTACAAATAATATAATAATAACACTGTCAAACCAATAACAAGGAGGAGGGTAAGCGTAAACCAGACCATGATAACCATTTTTATTTTTATGACAGGATGGGAATTATTAGGTATCCATAATAAAATGATATTTTCTTATTTTTCTATTTTATTTTTTACAAATATGCTTTTATTATTATTTAATTCATTTCTTGTCCCCTTTAGTCTGGAAGAGAGAGGAGAGTGAGAAGAGGTGTGAGGGAGTGTCTTAGTAAGTGTGAACTGAGACTATATGTTTTTTTATTTGAGAGTGTTTAGTGGTATTTTATGAGGGGGTTAATCATCTGATTGATTGTTGAGATTAGACAGAGTGTATTTGTGTTTGGAGGTGTGGTTGTTATTCTTGGCTCGTCGCGGGCAAAGATTAAACACACAAATGTAAACTCACACAGGGGAGGATTCAACATCCTGGTCCTGTATAACTTTACCTTCTCACTTCCACGTGGCTGCACATGTAGGTGTACAGAGAGTCTATCAGGACGATGATGACACTGGACGAAAGAGTCAGAAAGAGAGATCGAGAAAAAAGGAGTCAGAAACAAGGTCATCAGGGGAGAGGAGTCAGTAAGGAAGGACAAGATGAAATGTCCACAAAAAGAAAGAAGAGTCAGACGGAAAGGTGTGAGAAATGGTTCAGGATGAAATAAATCAGAAAAACAGAGTCAGTGAGAAACTCGACAGACAAAGAAAACATAACAATTAAAAAAAACTGAGTCAGGAAGAAAGGCATCAGACAACACACCTGGTTCCCTCTGTTCTGACTCTTTTTTGTCTAATGACTCACTTTCTCTGTTCTGTTTTATTCTGAAGTGTTTTTATCAATATAAATATATATATTGATAAAATATATAAAAATATCATTCATTTTCTACACCGCTTATCCCTTTAGGGGTCATGGGGGGGGGGCTGGAGCCTATCCCAGCTGTCATTGGGCGAGAGGCAGGGTACACCTCTGGTTTGCCTTGAAGGTATACGCACTGGCTGATGCTGATTTATAAGGCTCTTTTGGCTTAGTTCCATCTTATTTGTGTACTCTTCGTCAGAGAACTAAAAGCCACTATGCCTTATGGTCCTGTGACGTCCTTCATCTCTCTGTTCCTCGCGTCAGAACTGAACTGGGGAAGAGAGCGTTCAGTTTTGCTGCCCCCACAGCGTGGAACTCTTTACAGACTGAGCTGAAGCTCTCACAACTGATTTCACTTAGAGCCTTTCGGTCCTTGATGATGGATAAACAGCGTGAGACCATTGAACAGTGCCTGTGTTTCTGAATTGTTATTTATGTTAAAATTTACCGCACTTTATCGCAAAACCTTGCACTCACAAAATATGTGTATTCTAACTATTGTATATTACTACCATGTAATATATTTTTTTTCATGATGTGTGCTGCTGACCTCTTGGCCAGGTCACCCTTGTGAAAGACATCTCTATCTTAATGGGTCTTTTATCTGGTTAAATAAAGGTTAAAAGAAAAAAATATATATATATAAAAACATCCATTTTTTAAAATGTTTTGATTTAATTTTTTATTAGGTGGGAAATAATAGCACATTGATGACATTAACACAAGACAGAATGAATAAAGGAAACATACCAGCATTAAAAAGCATGACTTTTTAAGAGTTTTAAGGTAATAGGTTTGTATGTGTGTGTTTGTGTGTGTGTGTGTGTGTGTGTGAGGATGTAGCAAATAGGGGTTTGTTGAAAGGATAAGAGAAGATCGGAGATCGATAATACATTAAATTTAGAGAGACTCAGTGTGAACTATGTATATACTTGCATACATACAACCACACAGTCCAGTCCATATATACAAAGCCTCCCCTCACTCACCAACCAAATCTCCCTCAGGCTCCATCCACCCCAGACCCCACTCCCCCATTTACCCCATTCATCTCTTAACTATACATGTATGTATACATATATATGTACATACTGTATATATACACACACATACGTACACCCACACCTACATACGTATACACACACCCACCTTTATTTTCCTTCCCCAAATTAAGTTTACTGCTTCTTATTAGTTTAAACATTTTCGTGAAGGGGGACTGGCATCAGGGCTTTAGGGAGGCGTCACTAGAGGTATCACCTCACAGCATGCACATGTCAGAAAGTGCTGCAATCCACAGGGAGAGAGAGATATCGAAGTGATGAGTGGCTGCAGAGAGGAAGAACTCCATCAGAGTAAAGCAGAGGGTTCGAGGCCAAACACACAGGCTATTTGTGGAGCTGAGGAGGTGAAATGTCGCCTATCCGGGTGACAACCCACCTCCTGTAGTCTGGACCTGTAGTCAAAGACCTGAGCCCGCGACCCACCAGTTTCCAGCCCAAGAACACCCGACTAAGCCGCCTTTGCTTTAGTAGTAGTTCCCACTGGTGTCTTGAGCCTCTTCTCTTGCTCTCCACTCTCTCCCACTTCATCCTCTGCCTCTCTCTATATTATCTATCTTATTTCTACAGATGTTATTCATTTAATATGGATGTATATAACATACACACATACATACATACTCACATACACCTACACACACACACACACATACACACACACAAACATACATTTATATACACATACATATACACACATATAAATATACATACATGCATGCACACATACCCACATATATATCCTAATTTTTTTTAAAATTATTTTCAATCTTTATCAGTAGTATTGACATTTATCTATTTTATAGGATCGGTAATAGTGTGTCTATGGAGGAGGCCATGGCAGGTTGGGAGCAGAAAGATGATACAACATGTCTGGAGAGACAATTAATTGCTGATGGTTGAAATCTTAAGGATGTATCAAAATCAATAAAACAAAATTAAATTAAAAAATAAAGGAAACATAAAGAAATGAAATGAAATCATCTAAATATCAGTTTGTTCCCAGTGAAAATAGGGACACCACTGCAGTTATCATAATAACAACACTGGCAACAGCGACAACCATGTTAGTATCAATAATAATAATATTAACGTAATAACAACAATGGCGACAGCAACGACAATAACAATAGCAGCAGTGACTAAGATAACAGCAACAACATCAATATCATTACAAGTAATATAATAATAACACTATCAAACAAATAACAAGGCGGAGGGTAAGCGTAAACCAGACCATGATAACCATTTTTATTTTTATGACAGAATGGGGATTATTAGGTATCCCTAATAAAATGGTATTTTCTTATTATCTTTATCTCTTGTCCCCTTCAGCCTGGAAGAGAGAGGAGAGTGAGAAGAGGTGTGAGGGAGTGTCTTCGTAAGTGTGAACTGAGACTGTATGTTTTTTTTATTTGAGAGTGTTTAGTGGTATTTTATGAGGGGGGTCGGAAATCAGGAAGAGTTGGAAGTCAATTTAGTGATGAACATGGACCAGGTTCTGCTAAAACCATCTGACTTATCGTTGAGATTAGACAGAGTGTATTTGTGTTTGGAGGTGTGGTTGTTATTCTTGGCTCATCGCAGGCAAAGATTAATCACACAAATGTGTATTCACACAGGGAAGGATTCAACATCCTGTTCCTATATAACTATACCTTCTCACTTCCACGTGGCTGCACACAGAGAGCATATCAGGACAATGAAGACACTGGATGAAAGAGTCAGAAAGAGAGATCGAGACAAAAGGAGTCAGAAACAAGGTTATCAGGGGGAGAGGAGTCAGTATGAAGGACAAGATGAAATGTCCACAAAAAGAAAGAAGAGTCAGACGGAAAGGTGTGAGAAATGGTTCAGGATGAAATGAATCAGAAAAACAAAGACAGTGAGAAACTCAACAGACAAAGAAAACATAACAATAAAAAAAAACTGAGTCAGGAAGAAAGGCATCAGATAACACACCTGGTTCCCTCTTTTCTGACTCCTTACTGTCTACAGACTCACTTTCTCTGTTTTGTTTTATTCTGAAGCGTTTTTATCAATATAATTGTTTTTATGACATCTTCTTTTCTGACTCCTTTTTTCTGTTGTCTTCATTTTTGGCTGCTTTTTGAGTTCCACACTGACTCCTTTGAGTTGCTTTGTTTTATTCTGATGCCTTTGTTTGTATAAAAAAGTTCTCATGACGTCCTCTTTTTGACACTTGCTGTCTGTTGACCAGTTTTCTGACTCCTTTTTGTCTAATGAATGTTTTTTGTTAACTCCATTTTATCTAATGAGTTTCACATTGACCCTGTCTCCTTTTCACCTAATGACTCCTTATTTGCAAGCCTTTCTGAGTTCTTCACTGACTCCTGTTTTTGATTTGCTCTATTCCGATGCCATCTTATCAAAAAATTAAAAAAAAAAAGTTTTTGACATTTTTTTTTTCAGACAGTTTTTGTCTGTTGACTTCCTTCCTGACTCCTTAGATCCTGATTCCTTTAATTCTTAGGCCGTTTCACCTGAGGCCAACCCTGATGACTCCTTTTTTCTAACTCTATTTTCTCTCGTGACTTCCTGTCTTATTCTTTTTTCAGATTCCATTAATGCTAATGCCTTTTCATCCAAGGCCTAGTGCAATATCCATTATTATCCACTCACACTCATATCGAAGGGCAATTTAGAATCACCAATTGACCTAATGAGCATGTTTCTGGTCTGTAGGTGAAAGTCAAATTGCACAGAGAGAACTCATGCATGCACGGGGAGAACATACAAACTCCACACAGAAAGCCCCCCGCGGCCCTGAAAGGGGTACCAGTGTAGATGATGGATGGATAGATGAAATATAAAAATAATCCTTGCAGGGTGATTCATTGGGAGTGTTGTGACCAGAGGCAGATGTCTGTCTCACTTTAAGCTGTAAGCAAGGAAAACTGGTTATAGTTTTGACTCACCAATCCCTCCGTTCTCAGGGCAGCAGGTCAAAAGCATGGATGGGGTGATGGTTGACGGGATGAAACACTCCAGGAGGTTAAGGGCGGCAAACCTTCTTGACGCGGTGAGAGCTAAACAGGAGACTTCTTCAGCTCCAGCAGGTTCAGGGTGCTTCCTGGTCCACTGTGGGCATAAATATCATCTGTCAGTCTCTTTTAATTCACCCACACACTCAAACAAAGTCTGCATGAGCTTAAAGCTAACTGAAGACATTAAAACAATACAGCAACATTAGCTGCTAACACATTGCGTATGCATGCTAATTCCGCAATTGTGCTAATTCCGCTTAGCACCTCATATTCTGTCAGGATACATCATGTTAAAGTAGTTTGAAGTATTCACACCAACGTCTTTAGTTTAGGAATAATCCTCCGTAGCTTCACTCGGCGGCTGCGTCTGTCAAACGATCTTGTCTGATTTACCTTCAGCTGAGTCATGGCTTTATCCTGCCGTCCTATGTCTCTGATTGGGCAAAAGGATTCAAGACAACCAATAAAATTAAGACAAACAGATGACAGACAGCTTTACACAGTGTAATATTAGCTTGTAAACAGACTAGGCTGTAACCAAACGTACAATTGAAAACCAGAAGTTTCCATACACTTTATTAAAAGGCACATGAACTTTTTTTTTCTCTCCGTCTAGCATTAAATAAGATTAAACTTTTCCTGTTTTTGCTCAATTAGGATTATCGAAATTATTTCTATTTGCTAAATGCCAGAATAATGAGAAAAAGAAAATTTTAGACAATTTTTATGACTTTCATCAAAGTCAGAAGTTTACATACACTAAGATTACTATGCCTTTAAACAATTTGGGAAAGCCCAGATGATGATGTCCTGTCTTTGGAAGCCTCTGATAGGTTTATTGACAACATTTGAGCTAATTAGAGGCACACCTGAAACACACTGCTTCTTTGTGTAAAATCATGGGAAAATCAAAAGAAATCAGCCAAGACATCAGAAAGAGAATTGTGGACTTGCATAAGTCTGGTTCATCCTTGGGTGCAATTTCCAGATGCCTGAAGGTGCCACGTTCAGCTGTTCAAAGAATTATGCAAGTAGAAACACCATGGGAGTGTCCAGCCATCATACCGCTCAGGAAGGAGACGAGTTCTGTGTCCCAGAGATGAACGTGCTTTGGTCTGAAAAGTGCATATCAACCCAAGAAAAAAAGCAAAAGACCTTGTGAAGATGCTGACTGAAGCTGGTAAGAATGTGTCACTATCAACAGGCAAACGAGTCCTGTACCGACACAGGCTGAAAGGCCACTCTCCCAGGAAGAGGCCATTAAAGAAACATAAAAAAGCCAGATTACAGTTTGCCAAGGCACACAAGGACAGAGACCTGAATTTTTGGAGACATATTCTGTGATCTGAAGAAACTAAAATTGAACTTTTTGGCCATAATGACCATCATTACATTTGGAGAAAAATAGGGGGGAAGCTTGCAAGCCTGAGAACACCATCCCAACTGTGAAACATGAGGGTGGCAGCATCATGTTGTGGGGTTGTTTTGCTGCAGGAGGGACTGGTGCACTTTACAAAATACAAAACCCAAAACCAGTGAAGTTGGCACATTGTGTAAATCGTAAATAAAAACAGAATACAATGATTTGCAAATCCTTTTCAACTTATATTCAATTGAATACACTGCAAAGACAAGATATTTAATGTTCGAACAGAGAAACTTTATTTTCTTTTGCAAATAATCATCAACTTAGAATTTAATGGCAGCAACACATTGCAAAAAAGCTGGCACAGGGGCATTTTTACCACTGTGTTACATCGCCTTTCCTTTTAACAACACTCAGTAAACGTTTGGGAACTGAGGAGACCAATTTTTGAAGCTTTTCGGGTGGAATTCTTTCCCATTCTTGCTTGATGTACAGCTTAAGTTGTTCAACAGTCCGGGGTCTCCGTTGCTGTATTTTACGCTTCATAATGCGCCACACATTTTCAATGGGGGACAGGTCTGGACTACAGGCAGGCCAGTCTAGTACCCGCACTCTTTTACTACAAAGCCACGCTGTTGTAACACGTGCAGAATGTGGCTTGGCATTGTCTTGCTGAAATAAGCAGGGGCGTCCATGAAAAAGACGTTGCTTGGATGGCAACATATTTGGCTCCAAAACCTGTATGTACCTTTCAGCATTAATGGTGCCTTCACAGATGTGTAAGTTACCCATGCCTTGGGCACTAATACACCCCCATACCATCACAGATGCTGGCTTTTGAACTTTGCGCCTATAACAGTCCGGCTGGTTCTTTTCCTCTTTGGTCCGGCGGACACGACGACCACACTTTCCAAAAACAACTTGAAATGTGGACTCATCAGATCACTTTCAATCAGTCCATCTTAGATGAGCTTGGGCCCAGCGAAGCCGGGCTATTGTGAGAAGCTTGTGGAAGCATATCCAAAACGTTTGACCCAAGTCATACAGGTTAAAGGCAATGCTACCAAATAGTAATGAAATGTATGTAAACTTCTGACTCTCAAGAAAATAGTTCAAAAATGTCTAAAAAATGATCTCTCTCATTATTCTGGCATTTAGCAAATACAAATAATTTTGGTAATCCTAATTGACCAAAAACAGGTAAAGCTTAATCTGATTTAATGTTAGACGGTGAGAAAAAAAAAGTTTATGTGCCTTTTTATATAGTGTATGTAAACTTTTGGTTTCAACTGTATTTGAATTTGGATAAACTTGATTTACAACTTGACAAGGCAGTCTGCTTCAAACTGTTTTTTAAAGACACACATGAACTGTGTTAACATAAATGCTTATTTCTGTATATTCATGAACATTTTTGTCTTTCATAAATGATCTTTTTATGAAGCTACTGCGACAGTTCAACCAGGAAGAAATATTTATGGGCAGATTTACTTGAATTTCATATTTTTTTAAACAAAACAAACCCTAATATCACGTTGTGTCTGGATTACAGTAAAGACAGTATCCATTTTCTGAAACCTCACAATCTAGAAAGACGCTCAAGGAACATTACACACATCTATTTTCAGGAAACCCACAGACAGAAATACAATTTTACATGCTAACACCTTCCATCCAAAATGGCTGAAAGAAAATGTTCCTTATGGACAGTTTCAGAGAGTGAGGAGAATATGTGACCAGGAGGAGGATTTCCAAACCAAATCTGAGGAGATGATGTACCGTTTCAAGGAACGAGAATACAAACATGCCACACTGCAGAAAGCATGCAACAAAGCAAAAAACCTGGACAGACAAACTCTGTTGGGGAGAATCCTCCCAAAGAAACGACCAGTTTTCTCCACCACATTTATTACCGAAGCAGAAAACATCAAAAAGATAACAAACAAAAACTGGGACATAATTCAAAGTGATGAGCACAACTTACCATTTTTCCACAGCCTCCACTTGTTAGTTTCAGAAGATGCCCAACCCTACAAGATAAACTGGTTCAGTCACCTCAAACCCAACAATCCAACTTCATGGCTGGACAAAAAACAAAATGGTCTTTGCATTGCAGTCACTGTAATCACTGGTCAGATGTTAAACAGACAAAGACATTTCTGGACTCAACATTACAAGAAGAGTACAAAATCAATCACTTTATCTACTGCAAGACCACTTATGTTATCTACAGGCTAAAATGTCCCATTAGCAAAGTTTTTTACATTGGCAGAACAAAAAGGCGCCTACAAGACAGACTCAGAATACAAATATGCAATGAGAGCTGGAAACATTAACAACCCCATGGCCAAACATTACCTGGAATTTCATAACAGCAACCCAACTTCATTACAAACCACTGGCACTGACCACATCCCGCGGCGATGACCATCAGAAAAGGTGACAGACAAAGGAAACTGACCCAAAAGGAGGCATTCTGGACTGACAAACTACAAGCCACAAAATACCCCAGACTAAATGAAGAACAGGATTATACTGCGTTCTTGTAAAGAGGGAATGTTGTTTAAGCACTGAGTCATAGTTTTAAAACTTATATGTCATTTTGTAAATATTTTAAATCAGAATTCTGGTATGCTTTCACTCATTTTATCTGTTTTGTGCCATGTCGTGCATGTTTTTTTGAGATGAAAACATTGTTTAAGCTTCTATTGGCCTGAATAACACCATCTGCTGGAGGGTTTGTTAGTTGTAATCAGCTGCAGGCCAAGCCTCGAGGCCCAAGTGACAATTTCCTATTGGTGGAGCGCACCTTTAAAAGGATCGACTGCAGCCCAGCATCTGTTTGCATGACTTCCTGATGAAGGCTTGATGTCAAAACGCATCAAAGTTTGTTTTTAAGGTCTACATGACCATGCTGTTATAATAAAGGCATTTTAATATTATTAAGTAAGTGCCTTGGAGTCTTTTCTATTTGCTTCAATGAGGAGGACCTATATATTCATTCAAACCCTTTCTACACAGAGAACAAAATGTTTTCCGTATTGAAAACATTCTCTCTAAAGATGGCAGCATCTAAAGAAATGAGTCTGTCCACAAAAAAAAACCACTGAAAACGCTGTAGTATATGTGCCAGACCTGTAAGTGGTGTTGTAACACTGCTGCAGACATACACCAAACCCAGAGAAGAAGACATGGAGCATACATCATGAGAAATGACAACAAACTCTGGCGTCTGCTGGTCTTTGTGTCCTCTTGTTGCTCACAGTTGTCGTAGAGGAGCAGAAGACTTTGTTTCTGTGCATTCATGGGTTCTCTCCGCATTCTCTGGCTTTTACCATGACTGACTGTTTGCCCCGTCAAGGGATCATTCATTTGTCCAGAGTTAGGCAGGCATAGCAAGACTTGATAAATAAACGAAGGAAAATCAAAACCACAACAAGTCAGTTTGCAGCTTAAGCTTTATTTCTCTTTCATTGACAGAGTAGCTGAGCGAAGCTTTGCCATTCTTAAAACTTCAGCTGGATCAGTTCCTTTTTGGTGATGAGCACTCGCCATTTTTGACAATCCAGACCTTCTCGTCTTTCCTGTTGAGAAAATCAGATCACAGAGACAGTAAATGATCATTCTGATTTTTTTTGTTGATGAAGAACAGAAAGAAATCAACAAAATCCAGTCGTTGTACAGTGCCTGAACTCCAACACCAGAGGCAGATTTTTTACTCCTTTGTTAGATTCACTCATTCAACTGCTTGTTAATGCAAATATCCAATAAGACAATTACATGGCAGCACTTCAATGTATTTAGGCATAAAGACATGGTCAAGACAACAATCTGACTTTAATTTCAGTATTCTGACAAGTTTGATCTCAGAATTATGAGATGTAAGTTAGAGATCTGACATTTAACTCAGAATCCTGACTTAAATCTCAGAATTCTTTCTTGAAACTCAGAATCCTGACTTTAATTTTAGAAATTTGACTTCATTTCTCAGAATTCTGACTTTTATATCAGAATTCTCAATTTTTTCACTGACTCTCAGTGGCCTTTATTCTCTTCTGTAATAAGGTCAATAAAATGACTTAAAAGCTAAATGTTCTGTCTTGTAGCAGTTAAAGGTGCAGTGTGTAGAATTTGGCATTTGAGCGACATCTATCGTTCAGATTCTAGAATGAGCCCAACCATAACCAAATCGTCACATCGCTGAGCAACGGAAGCCTGTGAAGACCAAACGAGATCGTGAACACGGCATCATTTACTAAAGTGACAAGGTTTGTAACCATTATTTTTATAGATTATATGTCAGCTGTAAGCTGCCGTCCTCTCTCCTCTTCTTCGCCTGCATTCCAGGTAAATTTCAGAACCAGCGGACAGATTCGCGTTTCGTTTCTTTTGTCCCTAAAATCCACCCATAGACAACATGGCAGATCGTTATGTCGGCCCACATGAACGCGGCCCGCGGTAATGTAAATTTTTAAAATCTTTTTCTTACTAAATAAAAATAAAACAAACGTTTTATGGGGATGATTGTACTCCTATTTTGACGGACTTTACATACAAATAGAAACGTTATATCCTATATTCACTGTTACTGTTCGGCGAAATGCTGCCAAATTCTAAACACTGCACCTTTAAATTACAGTTTAAAGAGAAGTCCAAATAGAAAGTTGAGAATCATTGAAGATCAGCATTGAGGAAAAAGTGCACATCAGAAAAAAAGTGTAGAATTTGATAATAAAATTGGCTGACAGCATTGGTGGCGCAGTTGGATAGTGTACTTGGTCAGTAATCGGGAGGTTACAGGTTCGAGTCACATGGTGATGTATCCTTGGGCAAGATACTTAACCTGAAGTTGCTTCCACTGCTGCATCAGTGGCATGTAAATGGGCTTGACAGTGTGTGAAATTGTTAGCTTATACTGATGGATAACTAACATAGAAACTCAGAACCATCAGTGAGTGAATGTGAGAGTGAATGGGTGTGAATGAGTGAGGCAAGGCAAGTTTATTTGTAGAGCACAATTCATACACAAGGTAATTCAAAGTGCTTCACAGGACAAGAAAAATGCATTTAAATCACAATACAAAAGTAGGTGTGACCTGCGGTGTAAAATTGCTTTGAGAGTAGAAAAGCGCTATTTAACCTCAAGTCCATTTACCAACATTACCCTTGACATTAGAACTTTATTTCTAAAAGTTATACTTCAACATTTTTCTTGACATGATGAATTTTTTTCTCAAAGTGTAGAAAAGTCATGAAAGTAAGATTTATACATCATGATTATCACGTCAAACAAACGTGTGTTTGATCTTTTAATCAGCAATGATCCATGAACACAGTGAAACGGCTTTTAGTGAAGAGAACCAGCGCAATGCTAACTTTCACAGTTCACAAAAACATGTCATCCCTGCACCGCTGTGTCTTCAGGACTTGTTTTCTCCCAAATGGAGGGTTGGTCACTCTGATGCCACAGTGGTAGTTCTTGTTTTTTAGTGTTTTGACTGAAAGCCCTCTGGTGGTGGAGTTTATGTACTGAGTTTAATTCAGACTCAGTGATGCTACATTTCTGTGTTCACTTACCCCAGCCGGGAACACATGTTGCACTCATTGGAGTATGTTTGGCTGTTGCTGCCACAAACAGGTTCAAAGACCATGGCACACATTATGTTAGGTCCTCTTTGAGGACAGTTGGGCTGCCAAAAAACAACAACACCAAATACAAGGTTATGATGAACAAACATCAGAAGTAAAGTCACATAGATGGTAATTTAAAGTCTGTAGTGAATTATTTTTTTAATTGTTGTTCAATCTGAAACTCACCTCTCTTGGAATTGGTTTCTCCCAGGCATCTGTAAGATAGCAGAACATTTATCAACCAGAATTGGTCCAGTTAATCAGACAATCCCACTCATTATCGCAGATCCTGATGTTATATGTCAAGGGCACAAAGCCTCAACTTTACTAAAATCAACCTGCTCCTTCCATGGTGACAGTCTGTGTTAGAAACAGATGTGAAGCAAGTAAAACAAAATTTTATTCTGTAATAAATTATCACTTTTAATTAGTAACACTGGACTTTCAGTGATGATGAGGTAAACCCTCAATTTGTGTGTACATTCTGCCATATTTCAGCCTTTCTGAGATATAAGTCAAAGCCACAATTCTGATAAAAAACAAATACTTTTTGAGATTGAAATCAGAATTCTAGAAAAACTCTGACATTATTCAGAGAATTCTCACTTAAATCTGAGAAATCTGACGTTTGTTTTCTGAGTTCTGATTCATATCTCCAAATTCAGACTTCTTATTTATTATTTTTTTTTGATAATTTTTTTTGTTTATTTGGAAAAGCAGTACAATACACTGACCACGCCTCAACTGTGACTGAGAAAATGATCATTGCTAATCCAGGTTTTTAGAAAATAAAAGAACAACTATAACGAGTGGGCAGGAGGAGAGGGCTTGCTCCATTTCTTCTCACTTTAGGAAAAGCACATTAAAGTGTGTATGTCTTATTGACGTTATTTTGATTTCAAAAGTGGGAGGGACACATGGCTTGAGTACTGATGTGAGTGTATGTGTGGGCAGGGACTATCACAGGAGGGGAGAAATTCAATAAAATATCCATAATTCAGTAATGAATGCAAGCCATCAATTTTAATTGACATTGAATTAATTACGTAAAAATAATAAATAAAATAATCAAAAGTGTGTCTCTTTGGCATTAAATGGAAGCTTTATAAAATCTAAATCTTTGCATTGTTGATGCTCTCCAGTTGTTGAGGTTAATAATAATAATAAAACAATAATAAGAAGAATGAGAAGAAGAAGGAGGAAAAGAAAGAAGGAAGAGGAGGAGAAGAAGAAGTATGAAGAGAGGGAGAAGAAGAAGGAGGAGAAGAAGAAAAAGGAGGAGGAATATGAGAAGAAGAAAATCTACAAGATTACTGAGAGCTTTGTAACTGATGAGGAGGATCTTGAAGTGGACTAGCAGCCAGTGAAGGTGTTGCAGGATTGGTGTAATGCATTCCTTAAACTCTGACTTCTAAAGAAGTCTCTTATGTCGACTTTTCTTTTTTTCGACATCCTGGCTGCGCCTAATTACCAAACACAGATACATGCAGATTCAAACGTCAGTGTAGGCTAAATGAAACCTCTGATGTATTACAACGTGACGCGACCGAGACAGAACGAACGTCGCCCTCTCCAGAATGTAAATAGCCTGTACAATATTAACATAATCAATTGTGGCTGCTTCAGGCTTTAACTTTAATGAGCCTGACTTCAACAAACACGGCAACACATTGAAGAATCCTGGCTCAGCTGGTTCTTAGGTTTCTGGTAGATTTTGATTAAAATAAGCTCTAACCTGCAGATATCTGAAGAAGTCATCCTTTAGCCCATGAGACCTGTGAGAGTCCTCAAACCTCTGAAACATACCCCTCTGGATAAATGTGTAATAGGTGGTTAATCCTTTTGAGATCCATCTTTTTAATCTCCCATGATTCTTGTTTGGCTAAAAAGCTGAGTCAAAGGCTCACCACCTGAGTATTGTGATCTGATTAACTAACTGACAAAGTTTAACTATCTTCTCCAAAGAATCTAACATTGTGTGTAGCTAAATTCAGACTTTCATTCTCAGGTCCAAATAAAAAGATTAAGTTTTGGTTCAGTTTTTGTCATAGGCCTTATTCTCTTCCAGGTTCCCAAATTTAGAAAATGTGCACGGTCAAATCTGTTTGTGGATTTAAGGGAATCTTTTTGTTGTTAAAAACCTACATCTATCAATGAAACCCTATGAGGCTAGCTGCAGGATAGGTGACAGGGACTGACCTCCTGTTTAAAGGCTAAAAAATAGTAGATGACGCTAGAAATTAAACTAATGATATTACTGTTCTTTTTTCTTACTGTGACTGTTTTCTTAAATCTGGTCCCTGTACATTGATGATCCCTGATATGCAGCCTTCTGATCACATGAATGTAAATCAGCCGTTAAGAAAACAGATATTTTCTGTTACCTGCAGCCACACAGAGGAGCAGGAGTACCAGAGCGATGACACGTCCGTTCATGTTGTCGAGGATGAAAATCTGAGCAGCAGCCTCACTGATTTCAGCTCTCTTTTAAGGACAGAGTGTGTTTGTGATTGGAGGTGTGGTTGTGATTCTTGGCTCGTCGCAGGCAAAGATAAAACACCAATGTAAACTCACACAGGAGAGGGCTGACCATCCTGTTACTGGACACCTTTACCTTTTCACTTCCACGTGGCTGCACATGCAGGTGTACAGAGAGTCTATCAGGACGTCCTCTGGTCTCAGGGTCAGGTGTTTGGCTTCAGTAAAACAGCATCAGGTCTCAGAGAGACAGGCTTCATCAGAAATGAAGACACTGGATGAAGGAGTCGAAAGAAAGAGAGAAAAAAGGTGTCAGAAACAAATTCATCAGGGAAAAGGAGTCAGGGAAGAAGGACAAGATGAAATGTCCACAAAAAGAAAGAATAGTCAGAGGGAAAGGTGTTGGAAATG
Source organism: Cetoscarus ocellatus (assembly GCA_037902135.1). Classification (NCBI taxonomy): domain Eukaryota; kingdom Metazoa; phylum Chordata; class Actinopteri; order Labriformes; family Labridae; genus Cetoscarus; species Cetoscarus ocellatus. The sequence continues at coordinate 1,401,239 of JBAMNC010001240.1, read as the reverse complement.
GTTCTGAATAAAATTAATCAGAAAAACAGAGTCAGTGAGAAACTCATCAGACAAAGAAAACACAACAATTCGGAAAAACTGAGTCAGGAAGAAAGGCATCAGATAACACACCTGGATCCTTCCTTTCTGACTCCTTTTTGTCTACTGACTCACTTTCTCTGTTTTGTTTTATTCTGTTGCCTTTTTATCAATAAAATAGTTTTATGACATCTTCTTTCTTTTTTTCTTTTTTTTATTAGGTGATGTAGAGCAGTACATAACAAACACAAAAAAAAAAAAAACAATCGGTGACAAGATAAAATAGGAAGGAGACAGGGAAATAAAAGCATATTGATGACATTAACACAAGACAGAATGATTAAAGGAAACATACCAGGATTAGAAAGCATTGCTTTTTAAGAGTTTTAAGGAAATAGGTTTGTGTGTGTGTGTGTGTGAGGATGTAGCAAAAAGGGGGTTGTTGTTAGGATAAGAGAAGATCGGCGATCGATAATACATTAATTGTACAGCCTCCTTTTAAACCTTCTGCTTGAAGAATTTTGGTGTCATAATAAAGATTCAAGATTCAAAGAGTTAATTGTCATTTGCACATTGAGAAACACGTTTCCCTGCACAATGAAATTCCTACTCTGCTGTCCACAACAAATGCCAAAAAAAGAAAAATAACAATAGACAAAAATAACAACAGGTTCAAATAGCAGCACAAAAAACACTAAATAATACTAGTAATAGCAACAAAAAAGAAATACTGTCAAGATAACGTGACTGTTTTGACCCATCAGTGCGACATGGTGTGCCTTGAACTCAGTCCCGGGACAGGGACCATTTCAATTCACAGCATGTCAAGGCCACTGTAGGGACAGGGGCGCATCACAAACAAGACGAAGATGGATTCCGGTGTATACATGTATGAAAATGTCACTATTAAGGGAATAAACTTTAAGCTACTGATAATTTTCTGTACATTTCTGTAAACATGTTTTATTGTGCAAAGATTTGACATAAAGTGCAAGAACAGTTTTATCTGTGCAAACTGAGCTGTGTGGTTGAGGTAAACTGCAGACTCCTGTCAGCTGTTCATGAGTCTGATGGCAGTGGGAAAGAGAGTTTTTTATCCTTGAGGTCCTGCATTTCACACTCCTGTACCTCTGACCTGAGGGCAGGAGTGTGAACAGTCCATGTTGGGGGTGGGTGGGGTCTCTGAGGATGGAGGCAGCTCTCCTGTGGACTCTGCCGTATGAAATGCCCTGCAGAGAGGGCAGTGGAGTCCTGGTGATCTTTTCAGCAGTCTCTCTGCAGGCGTTTGCGGTCCAGTGCAGTAGTGCTGCCGTACCACACGGTGATGCAGATAAATAGTGGCTGATGAGGTCTCCTCTCCTTCCTCATGTCCACTATTATCTCCTTTGTCTCGTCGGTGTTGAGAGCGAGGTTGTTGTCCTCACACCACGACACCAGACTGCACACCTCCCTCCTGTAGGCCGCCTCTTCCCCTCCAGTGATGCGTCCTATCACTACAGTGTCATCAGCGAACTTCAGGATGATGTCCTTGTGGGAGGCGACACAGTCGTGTGTAAACAGGGTGTAGAGGATGGGGCTGAGGACACACCCCTGTGGGTGCCGATGTTTGTGATGATGCTGGCTGAGGTCCTGTTGCCGATCCTGACAGACTGGGGCCTGCCAGTCAGAAAGTCCAGGAGCCAGTCACGGACAGTCGGGTGCAGGCCAAGTGTGGACAGTTTATGGGTCAGTTTGTGGGGGATGACTGTGTTGAAAGCAGAGCTGTAGACAACAAAAAGCATCCTGATGTAGGAGTCTCTGCTTTCCAGGTAGGAGAGGGAGTAATGGAGGGCAGCAGCGATGGCGTCTGAACTGGACCTGTTGGGCTGATAAGCAGACTGCAGGGGGTCCAGAGTGTCTGGTATGCTGCTCTGAATGTGGGCCAGGACAACTCTCTCAAGGCACTTCATAATGATTGGAGTGCCACTGGTCTGTAATCGTTCAGGCAGGTGGGTGGGGTCTTCTTGGGGAGGGGGATGATGGTTGTGGTCTTGAGGCAGGAGGGAACAGTGCTCTAGCTGAGGGAGAGGTTGAAGATGGAGGTGAGAACTTCAGCCAGCTTGTTAGCACATGCTCTAAGAGCCCGCCCCGGGATGTTGTCAGGTCCTGCTGCTTTGCGGGGGATGATCGTCCTCAGGACTTTGTGTACCTGGCCTGGGGAGATTGTTGGTGGGGGTGGGAGGGGGGGTTGAATGGTCCTGGTGTGTGTGTGCCTCGTCACTATTACCGCTTTCACATTAAAATCCGCGGGTCAACGCTGGTTTTTTCAACGCTGGTTAACCCGCGAGTGACTCCTTTACCACTGCCAGCAGACCCGGGTCTACTCAGCAGCAGACGAGCTGCGTGGCCATTTTTTTTCCCTCTGGTGCATCAAGCTGATGTCATCACGTTGATGACGTCATTGACGCGACAAAACACAACCACGTAAACAATGGAAAAGAGCATGGATGCCGTGGACACGGTTTTCTGTACTTTGTACTTCTGTCCCTCTTTAAAAATGTGCAAACTCGGCGCTGATGATACAAAGACGGATGGAATTTGTTGCTGAGATGGCAAAGAGTCACGTAAGTTACAGACAGGGGGGAAGGGCACGATGTTATGCCATGAGCACGTAACGCCGACGTCATCCGTAACTTAGCAGCTTGACCCGGGTGTGATGTTTTCACTGAAGCTGGTCGGAGACGAGCCGATAAGAACCCATGTCCCTTGCAGGGTAAGTCAACCCAAGTCGAAATGCCGATTAGACCCTTTCAAACTGCGGACAGAAGCCGATAGTGTGCGGATTTACAGGGTTTTTTTGGCCAGTCTGAAAGGGGTATATGTTGTGGCTGGAGGTCTCGAAGCAGGTGTAGAAAGTGTTGAGGTCGTCTGGGAGGCTGTCTGTGGTGCTGATGGTGTTGGTGGAGGGCCTGTAGTCTGTGATGTGCTGCAGACCCTGCCACATCCACCTGGAGTCAGCTGTAGAGTAGAAGCTGTCCAGCTTCTCTCTATACTGCCTCTTAGCCGTTGTGATGGCCTTCCTCAGTCCGTACTTTACAGCTTTGTACTCAGTCTCATTGCCTGATCTGAAAGCAAGAGAGTGAGCACGCAACATGTATTGTACCTGACTGTTTATCCAGGGCTTCTGGTTGGGAAACTTCCTGACTTGTATGGTGGGCACAGTGTTGTCAACACAAGTGCTAATGTACCCAGTCACATGCTCAGCATAGTCCTGTATGTTGACAGAGTCCTCCAGAGTGGCTGCACCTTTAAACACATCCTAGTCTGTCAGAGCAAAACAGTCCTGTAGAGTGCTCTCAGATTCTGGGGTCCAGAGTTTAACTTGCCTGGTGACAGGGTTGGATTGTTGCAGTCTTTGTCTGTAGGCCGAGGAACAGAGAGATATGGTCCGAGTGTCTGATGTGGGGGTGGGGCGCGGCCCGGTATGTGCTGCATATGTTGCTATAAACATGATCCAATGTGTTCTTGTCACGAAACACAGCCTGTAGATTGCACTGGTTGAAGTCACCAGTGGTGATAAAAACAGCATCATAATGAGCCGTCTCCAGTGCGCTGATGACGTCATTGAGCTTGCTGAGCGCTGCCGCGAGGTTGGCTCACAGGGGGATGTAAACAGCGGACAAAAACACAGCAGTAAATTCCCTTGGTAGATAAAAGGGTCGGCATTTTTGTATTAAAGACCCCACGTCTGGCAAGCAGTGTTTATGGACAGTCTTTATATTTCCACACCGTAAGCAGTTGTTGACAAGCAGCCCCCCCCCGTGCACGGAGTGAGTCTGGAGCTCTGAGACATGGTCGTCTGAGAGCCAGGTCTCTGTGAAGTTGAGAGCGCAGCATTCTCTTACTTCCCGTTGTGTCGTAATTCTGGCTCTTATCTTGTCCAGTTTGTTTTCCAAAGACCGCACGTTAACTAGCAGGAGGCTGGGCAGCAGTCGTCGGCTAGTGCGAGCTTTTAGCCTCGCATGGAGCCCTCCCCTCTTGCCTCGCTTGCATCACCGTCTACGGAGCGCTCTCCTGGGGTCAGCTGGCTGATATGGGCTCGGTGCTTCTGGGTCTTCCTGGGGGTGATAATGAGGTTTGCGGGAGCGGACAATGAGTTGTAGCCCCGGTGGTATAAAACCAGTAAATTAGCAGTCTCCAGCTGATTGGCGACGTCCAGCAGTGCCTGTCTGTTGTAAGTTAGCAGTGCATGGTATTTCTGCACTTGAAAAAGAGGGGAAAACACACAAAAAAGTAAAAAAAGCCGGCATTCGGTAGCGGAGCGAGCAAACATGTCTGCCTCGGGGGGCACCATGAATTACTTTAATATAGGGGACACTTGGGAGAATTGTTCAGATGTGTAAATATCAGTATGTATGTTACTGGGTCGGGTAAATGAAGATGGAACACAGCATAAATGAAAGATTTCATTTTTGCCTTAAAAAAGATTACAGTTTTATAGTGAATATCTCTTTGTAATGATGCAGTTGCAGCTATATATCTCTAAAAATTAATAATAAAATATGTGAACATTACCTCTGCCAAGGCTTATTTTGGTAAAGTGAAGCAGAGCAAAATTCGAGAGATTTAATTACAGACTGTTCAGGCGAAACCATTGAAGAAATGAATGGACTAAATTTTGAATCAAAGTCCAACAATATCTTTGTTTATTTTTAAATAAAAGCAAAATTTGAAAATTTAGTCTCTTAAATGCACATGCAGCACTTTCTCCATGGAATAACCTCTTCTGGATCGTTGACTTGACATTTTTTACTCAAAAGTGCCACCAAGTAAGTCAAAAACTGTAAAAATTGAGGTCTGAAATCTCTACGGAGGACTCCTTTGGTGAGATATACAGGGCTATATCTCAGCTGTGGACTGGTCGATTTGGGTGACTGACACCTCTATCAACTTGTTAGAGCCAAAAGAACTGAGAGGGAGAGCCCAAATCCTGACCAAATGCACTATTGGCCAACCAGAGGGACCGAAATGTGCTGGGATCCAACCTTCCGCTGCTGTACTCGCCTCTTATAAAACCTCTCCCAGATCTGGAAATACCTCGGAATATGACGTTCTTTTTGTCCAAAACAAACATGGAGGCCCAGTGCAACGCAGGTGAAGGCAAAGACATGTATAGAAAGGCTAAATGGCTTGAAGCAGAGCCACCAGCGTCCTCACCGGTGGCCATCTTGGATCAGGGCACATTTCTGCTCTGCTCTGTAGTACTCCATTGAAGGTAAGACACCTGCTCAAACATTTTTATTCTTTACTCGCTGACATCTTGATGGATTTACAAACAGTTTGGTTTATTAAAAACATTATAAGCTTGGTCATGATACAGTAAGCCTGGAAATTATTTAAATTATATAATCTTAATTATGCAGTATTAAAACTACATCTGTGATGTTTCTGACAAAATCAACAATTTAAAAAGCGGTTGACATCTGTTTATTTTATTTTTCCGTCAGTAAATGCTCGATAGACATCAATGTTATGAGTGAGTGAGCACCCTGTACCAAGATGGCTGCCATGTGAGGATGTCTGATGTCCGATGTTTTATCACAAAACAACACAGGAACTACAGGTACTATATTTCTACATGATTATTGCACTGTTCTTCCTGTTTGAGTCCCTACAACTCCAGAGGACCCCAATTGGGGCCCTCTTGAGACGCAGTGTGAACTATGTATGTACCTGTGTACATACAAACACACCACCAACCTAATCTCCCTCAGGCTCAATCCACCCCAGACCCCACTCCCCCATCCACCCCATTCATCTCTTAACTATACATGTATGTATAAACATATATATATATATATGTACATATATATGTACACACACACACATACATACATACAGTGCCATAAAAAGTATTTTCCCCCTTACTGAGTAAATACAAAATGCAGTTTTTAAATGATGGTTTTAATTATTAAGGGAAAAAAGCTCTCCAAACCTACATGACCCTATGTGAAAAAGTAATTGCCCCCTGAACCTAATAACTGCTTGTGCCACCCTTGGCAACAATAACTGCAATCAAGCGTTTGTGATAACTGGTGATGAGTCTTTCACATCGCTGTGAAGGAATTTTGGCCCACTCTTCTGCGCAGAATTGTTTTAACTCAGCCACATTGGAGGGTGTTTGAACATGAACTGCCCGTTTAAGGTCACACCACAGCATCTCAATTGGATTTAAGTCTGGACTTTGACTTGGCCTATCCAAAACCTTAATTTTATTTTGTTTAAGCCATTCAGAGGTGGACTTGCTAGTGTGTTTCGGGTTGTTGTCCTGTCGCATAACCCAAGTGAGCTTGACCTTGAGGTCACGAACTGATGGCCGAACGTTCTCCTTCAGGATTTTCTGGTAGACAGCAGAATTCATGGATCCATCAATCACAGCCACTCGTTCAGGTCCTGAAGCAGCAAAGCAGCCCCAGACCATCACACTGCCACCACCATGTCGACTGTTGCTATGGTGTTCTTTTTATCAAATGCTGTGTTGTTTTTATGCCAGATGTAACGGGACGCACACCTTCCAAAAAGTTTGAGATTTGGAATTTATTTATTTTTTAAAAATGGGACAGTACGCATTAAGAAACATTGACATGTAAATGCATGGGATTATAGCCGAGTGGCTAATTTCCATCCCCCGTCCCTCCCACTCCCTGCGTCAGTGGCGCAGCTGGATAGTGCGCTTGGTCAGTGATCGGGAGGTTGCAGGTTCAAGCCCAGCTCCGGGCGACACATGGCGATGGGTCCTTGGGCAAGACACTTAACCCCAAGTTGCTCCCACTGCTGCGTCAGTGGCATGTAAATGGGCATGAAAGGGCGTGAAAGTGTTAGCTGATACTGATGGATAACTAACATAGAAACTCTGGACCATCAGTGAGTGAATGTGAGAGGGAATGGGTGTGAATGGGTAAGTGTGACCTGCGGTGTAAAGCAGCTTTGAGTAGTCAAAGACTAGAAAAGCACTATATAAGCTCAAGTCCATTTACCAAGTCCATTTACCATTAGCAGGTTGGTGTCAACACATAGAAACAAGAAACAGACATCCGTAATAGGAATAAAAACACGCAAAGCATATTAAAAGACATACAGTCATACAGACTAAAACATCATACAGTCCAAAAGAAAAACGGCCACGAGTTGGGGGACCATGGGAATTATTCACAATGAATTATAAAGTGCTGGAGTGCTAACTAAAGTTCAACTGTTGCCTTGCCAGTCCATTGAATACTTTTCCAAAAGTCTTGGGGATCATCAAGATGTTTTTTGGCAAATGTGAGACGAGTCTTTGTGTTCTTTTTGGTCAGTAGTGGTTTTTGCCTTGGAGCTCTCCCATGATGCCATTTTTGCTCTGTCTCTTTCTTATTGTTGAGTCATGAACACTGACCTTAACTGAGGCAGGTGATGCCTGCAGTTCTTTAGATGTTGTTTTGGGTTCTTTTTGACCTCCTGGACGAGTCGTCCTTGTGCTCTTGGTGTAATTTTGGTAGGCCGACCACTCCTGGGAAGGTTTGCCACTGTTTCCAGTTTTCTTCTTAATAGCTCTGACCGTGGTTCACTGGAGTCCTAAAGCCTTACAAATGGCTTTGTAACTCTTTCCAGACTGATAGATTTGTGACGGAGGGAGGAGATTCCTCCAGGCCCTGGTGCTGCCTGCTGTGTAATCGTCAGGCTGGATAGCTGACACCTGGCTGGGTGTGGGTGTGGTCGCTGAGCCTGAGCAGAAATGCTCAGCTCAGTGCAGCCACACACTCTCTCTGGTCTTCATCCTGTTTGGATCTCCTGTGTGTGGAGATTAGTCTTTTGGTTTGCTTTGTTTGAAGAGTTGAAGAAAAGTTTGATTTCTGATTAGTGATTCTTTGCTTTGTCCCTTTTGTATTGTCAAATACATTTATCTTTGTTATATCTCACTTTGTTGTGTTTCCTGGCATGGAACGTGAGAAACTGGGGGCTCGTCCAAAGCCAAATTGTTTGTAGCACTGGTTTGTGTGCTAGTGTGAGTTTTGGGTGGAGAGTTATGGTGATCTGGTAAGTGCAAAGCTTTAGTGTGGTGCAGTTCTGTCTACTTTGTAGATAAATTGGTTACTGTTAATTCTGGTGAACTTTTCACTTGTGTTTCCCTCTGATGAGTGACTGCTGCAGTCTTTTTTTGGCCTTTATGGTTTTGGGTGGTATCCTGGGGGGGGGGGGGGGTTCCTGGTGAACTCAGCAATGCCACTGAAGACTAGGGTTGAGTTTATTTAGTGTGCTGGATAGGCAGTTAGTAGGGGGGGACCTGGTGTTTCACTCACTTGTTTTATCTCCATTGAACTGTTTGTGTTAAGAGATGGCTGCCATTATAGATGAGTTTGTTGGGGCTCCATTGTATGAAGTTTTAAAGCAGTGTTCAAAGGAACAGTTGCTCAAACTAGCACAAACATTATGCTGTTGCTGTGGATGCCAGCCTCACAAAGGAAACAATCAAGAGCATTTTGAAGGCAAATCTCCAAGAGGAGGGAGTCCTGAAGGCCGAGGATAGTAAGTGTGATGTTTCTACTTCTGTGCCTGGATTGACCTTTGAACAACAAAAGGATCTGTTATTGCTGAGACTGAAACATGAACAACAGCTGGAGAAAATGAAGTACAAAGCGGAAGAAATGAAATTAGAACTTGAGCAGCAGAAATTGGATCTGATTAAAGCAGGAGCACTCCCTGCCGCTACTAGTGACGGTGCTGCTGCTGCTCATTTTGATGTCACAAAAAATTTAAGGTTGGTGCCTCATTTTGATGAAAGAGATTTTTTGTATTGTTTGAACGTGTTGCTGGCGTTAGAGGTTGGCCTGAGGAGGAAAGAACATTAATGTTACAGTGCGTCTTTACAGAAAAAGCTCAAGAGGTTTATTCCTCTGTCGGCAGGGGATTGCAAAAACTACATTAAGGTAAAGGAGGCTGTTCTGAAGGCTTATGAACTTGTGGCTGAAGCATATCGCCAAAAGTTCAGAGGCTGGAAGAAAACTGGAAAACAAACATATGTGGAATTTGCAAGGGATTTGGAACTGCATTTTAGTCATTGGTGTAAAGCAGCTGAGGTAGATACCTTTCAATCTTTATGTGATCTGGCGCTGGTAGAGCAGTTTAAACAGGCTGTACCAGATCATCAGATCATATTGCCACTTACATCACTGAACGTAAAGTTAGCACTCCAAGTGAAGCAGCAGTCCCAGCTGATGAATATGTATTAACTCGCGGGCGTATCTTTGGGAGCGTTTTTATGGTGAAAAACCTCACTTTAATGGGAATAAAACTCAGAGGCAGAGTGGGCCTCAAAGGGTGGAACCACAGTTTCCTGGTGGGTCTGAGGTGTGTCATTACAGTCTTTAAGGAGTGTCCTGTGCTGGCTGGGCAAGATAAATTGGCTTAGGTTACATCAGCTGGGTTAGTGGCACCAGTACATAAAACTATTTCTTCAAAGTCAGTTGCACCCGTTGACATGAAGGTTCAAACAAAGGATGTCCCTAAGATTGATTCATGTTATCAGATATTCATCTATGATGGGTTTGTAAAATTAAGAGATGGAGACCAGGAAGTCTCAGTCACAGTCTTAAGAGATTCAAGGTCAATGCACTCGTTTGTGAGGGCAACTGTTTTGCCTTTTTCTCAAGAGTCAGACACTGGCGGCTGTGTGCCCTGTAGAGGTTTGGTGCTTCAAACTCTTTATGTTCCAGTGCATAAGTTGTTTTTATCAAGTGTTTTTTTATTCAGGAGGAGGTGGAGATGGCTGTACGGGAAGAACTTCCAGTGTGGGGAGTTGACATCATCTTGGGAAATGATCTGGCAGCTGATGGTCATATGTGGCCTGATGATAAAAGGCCTATTTTGACACCTAAAATTCCAGATTCAGTACAGGTTGAGCAGCCACAGCTGCCATGTTCTCCTGTTCCAGCTCCTCCAGGGAGTGTTGTTACAACTCCAGTATCAGTGCAGACAGGTCTGTCATGTTCTCTAAATCCTGTAGAGGTCATTGTTCCAGGTCCTGCACTGGTGGGGGTGCTGCAACAGCCAGATGAGTGGGAGGAGGCGCCCTCTACTGTGTGTGCTGTGACTCGTGCCATGGCTGCAGTATTGCCTGACAGTAGTGTAACTAAAGACCTGGCAAAAGTCTGTTCCTTTGCTGTGTCAAATGATCTTTGTGTTTCTCGTGCAGACCTGATACAAGAGCAGAAGAAAGATCCATCCTTTAAAGACCTGTGTGAGCTGGTGGTGCCATCTTGTCACGTGGGAAACTTTAAACAGGGTTATGTACTTCAGGATGACCTGCTGTTGAGGGTTTGGGCTCCTCATGGTGATGGGTTTAGTGGGGATCCCATTCTGCATGTGGTACTACCTGAGAAATTTCTAAAGTCAGTGATTCAGACAGCCCATGATGATTTTGCAGGTCATATGGAGGTCAAAAAGATTTAGCATCGGGTGTTACAACATTTTTTCTGACCCCATGTGAAACGTGATGTTGCTGGCTACACAAAGACATGTCACACTTGTCAGGTTACCAGTAGACCAAATCAGCCTCTGAAACCAGCGCCTTTGTTTCCAATTCCTGTGGTGAGTAATCCTTTTGATCATTTGATAGTGGATTGTGTTGGACCTCTACCTCAATCAAAATCTGGTTGTTCTTATTTGCTAAAAATAATGTGCCAGTCTACCAGTTATCTGGCTGCTTATCCACTGTGTTTGATTACTACAAAGTCTGTGGTGAAGGCTATTAGTGAGTTTATGTCTGTGTTCGGAATTCCAAAAGTCATACAAACAGACTAAGAATCAAATTTCACTTCTCGACTGTTCTCTCAGGTTTTAAAACAACTTAATGTGAAACATAACATGTCTTGGGCATATCATCCACAAAGCCAAGGGGCACTTGAACGTTGCCATCAGCATTTGAAATTGTTGCTACGTGCTTATTGCACTGGATTGAAGGCTGATTGGCAGGAGGGAATACCATGGCTTTTGTTGGCAGCCAGAGAAGTGGTACAAGACAGCACGGGATTCAGTCCCAACGAGCTTGTCTTTGCCCATGCAGTTCGGGGTCCCTTGTCTGTAGTTCGAGATCAGTGGGTCAATTCTGATCGGCCGAAGAATCTGATTTCCTATGTTAATGGGTTCAGACAAAGGCTTTACGAGGCAGGAGAACTGGCAAAACAAAATTTGAAAATGGCACAAAAGAAAATGAAACAATTGTTGACCGAAAAGTGGAGAAACGTGAATTTTGTGCAGGTGATCAGGTTTTGGTTTTACAGCCACTTATTGAGTCTCTGTTTCAGGCTTAATTTTTTGGTCCCTGTAATGTGGTTTGTCGAGTTTCAGAGTGAAATTACCTGATTGAGACACCGAACAAGAGAAAATCCATCAAAGTGTGTCATGTCAATTTGCTGAAGCCCTATTTTGCATGTAATGATTCTCTTGCTTCAGATAGATCTGAGTTCTTGGCTGGTACCGGACAGGAGAAAGAAATATATGATGTAATATTACAACCCCGGCTAAAAAATTCAGACTTTAGCCATGCTAGACTCATTGCTTGAACAACTTGACGAGACCAAACGAAAACAACTAATTGGGATTAGTTGAGCATATCCAAGTCTGTTTGCTGACACCCCCACATGTACCCACTTAATAAAACATGATGTTGATGTGGGGGATGCTAAGCCGATCACTCAAAGGTTCTATCGGTTTAATCCTGAATAGCGCCGGATCCTTGATTCAGAAGTAGATTACATGCTCGAAAATGGTCTGCTGTTCCCTCTGCCTCCACTTGGTCATCTCCTTGTATCCTGGTTCAAAAGACTGATTTTAGGGAGGATAATAATGCAACGAAGCGTGATTCCTCTCCTCTCCCCTGTATTGATGACTGTATAGATCTTGTGGGGTCTGCCAAGTATGTTAGTAGGTTTGACCTTCTCAAAGGCTACTGGCAGGTTCCGCTCTCTGCCAGAGCCCAAGAAATTTGTTCATTTGTGACTCTGTCTGGTTTGTATTCGTATACGGTTATGCCATTTGGTCTGCGCAACACTCCAGCCACCTTCCAGAGATTGATGAACAAGGTTGTTCGGGGTCTGGAGGGTTGTGCAGTCTATTTGGATGACGTTGTTATATTCAGTGAGACATGGGAAGATCATCTAGTGCGAATCAAAGCTTTGTTTGACTGACTGCTTTGGGCACGACTGACAATTAATCTGGCAAAATGTGAATTTGCCAAGGCCACTGTGAGTTTTTTGGGCTGGGTGGTCGGGCAAGGTGAAGTGTGAACCATTCAGGAAAAGGTCAGGGCTGTACATGAATTTCATGTTCCAACCACAAAGCAGGAGTTGTTATGTTTCCTAGGAATGGCTGATTACTATAGGTCTTTGTGTCCCAATTTTGCTTTGGTGTGTGCTCCTTTGACTGATTTGTTGAAAGATGATGTAAAATCTGTCTGGTCTCCGATCTGTCAACAGGCATTCACACAAGTGAAAGAGTTGTTGTCATCAGCTCCAGTGCTTGCAGCTCACCGGTTGGACCATCCCTTCAGGTTGCAGGTAGATGTTAGTGATGTAGGGGCTGGCGCTGTATTACTGCAGGTGGATGAAAAGGGAGATGAGAAACCTGTTTGCTTCTTCTCTAAGAAATTTAAAGGGTACCAACGTCATTACTCAGTAATAGAGAAAGAAGCACTGGCTTTGGTTCTGGCACTTCAGCATTTTGATGTTTATGTTGGGTCAGGTTCGGAGTTGGTTGTTCATACTGACCATAATCTATTAATTTTTTTGAGGTCTTTGCAGTATTCTAAATCAAAGATTAATGCAGTGGGCATTATTTTTGCAGCCATATCATCTCTGCATTCGTCACAGGGGATTCCTCCAGGCCCTGGTGCTGCCTGCTTTGTAATCGTCAGGCTGGATGGCTGACACCTGGCTGGGTGTGGGTGTGGTCACTGAGCAGTGCAGCCACACACTCTCTCTGGTCTTCATCCTGGTTGGATCTCCTGTGTGTGGAGATTAATCTTTTGGTTTGCTTTGTTTGAAGAGTTGAAGAAGAGTTTGATTTCTGATTAGTGATTCTTTGCTTTGTCCCTTTTGTATTGTCAAATAAATTTATCTTTGTTATATCTCACTTTGTTGTGTTTCCTGGCATGGAACGTGATAGATTTCAATCACGTTGTTTCTCATTTGTTCTTGAATTTCTTTGGATCGTGGCATGATGTGTTTCTTTCAGGTCCTATTTAGCTGATTTCTTAATTCAACAGGTCTGGCAGAAATCAGGTCTGGGTGTGGTCAGTGAAGTTGAACTCAGCTTTCAAAAAAATGTGGTTAATCACAATTAACTTATGATGGGGGGGGGGGGGGGGGGTTACTTTTTACTTTACTTTACTTTTTCACATAGGGTCATGTAGGTTTGGAGAGTTCTTTTCCCTTAATAAATAAAATCATCATTTAAAAACTGTATTTTTTACTCAGGTTATCTTTGTCTAATGTTAAAATTTGTGTAATGATCTGAAACATTTAAGTGTAACAAATAACTGTAAACAGCTTGTATAACAGTGAAAATTTATTGTCCCCTCAAAATAATTCAACACACAGCCATTAATGTCTTAACTGCTGGCAACAAAAGTGAGTACACCCCTAAGTGAAAGTGTCCAAATTGGGCCTAAAGTGTCAATATTTTGTGGTCACCATTATTTTTCAGCACTGCCATAACCCTCTTGGGCATGGAGTTCACCAGAGCTTCACAGGTCGCCACTGGAATCCTTTTCCACCCCCCCATGACCACAGCACAGAGCTGGTGGATGTTAGAGACCTTGCACTCTTCCACCTTCCTTCTGAGGACGCTCCGCAGATGCTAAATAGGGTTCAGGTCTGGAGACATACTTGGCCAGTCCATCACCTTTAACCTCAGCTTCTTTAGCAAGGCAGTGGTCATCTTGGAGGTGTGTTTGGGGTGTGTTTTGAGGGGACAGTAAATTTCCACTGTTATACAAGCTTTTCACTCACTACTGTACACTGTATCAAAGTGTCATTTCCTTACTGTGTAATAAATATTGGCAGATATGTGAGGGGTGTACTCACTTTTGTGAGATACTGGTTAAAATCTTAAGAACGTATAAAAATCAATTAAACAAAATTATATTAAAAATTAAAGGAAACAAAGAAATGAAATAAAATAAAAATACAGATCAGTTAGTTCCCAATGAAAACAGGGACACCACTGCAGTAATGATAATAACAACATTGGCGACATCGACAACCATGTTAGTATCAATAATAACTAGGGCCCGACCGATATATCAGCTGGCTGATTAAATTGCCTGATTATAGCCCTTTTCAAAGTATTCAACATCGGCCAGAGTTTTGCTGATGTAACGCCGATATATTCTAAATTTCTCTTAAAACAGTAAAACGCTGTTCTGTGTCCAAGCTGCGCAGAATGATGACGTTGCGGAAGATGGCAGCCCGCAGTCTTGCAGGGGCTCTGAGCTGTACTGATGCTGTATGTATGGATGATGGAGTGTATGGAGCAAGCTCCCCTTCAGCGTTGCTGAATGTTGTTTTTACCTACAAGTCCAACATAGCAAGCGACTTTCAGCAGTCGCACAGTATACCACTAGACACAGCGAGACCACCGGGCTCTCTGCTCAGCTACAGAAGCAGCCGCACAGACCAGCATTTTCTTGACCAATGCCACATCTGTTGTTCACAAAACTGATCAAGTGGACCTTCTGATGGCAGGGTATCTGTTTATTTGTGACTGTTCTGTGATAATTATTTCGAAAACGTGGTTTCACCCGCTAGTCCTTGACACTGCAGTTGAGCTAACAAGCTAGCTAGCTAACTATGCTAGCATTAGCATAGCTCCCTCGGAGCTCTCTGACGTCATCAGCCGATGCTGGGAACTTTAATCAGGCCTGTTTAATGAAGTTTGTGCAATATGTGCACTGTCCCACAAAATATTTTGATTTCCTCACACATATTACCTCATGTGTACAATAAAAAGTGGTTCTACCTGCACTTAAACCTACTTTTGATACACTAATGAGGACTCTGGGACTGAAAAGCAGATGTGACAGGACAAGAGTTGATAATTCATCTCTATATTTACATTTTAAATAAGGTAATTTATTTTATTTTGAATTGACTGCAGTTTTGCCCACTATTTTATTTTGTACTTGAAGTTCTTTGCTCTTGAAATTTGCAGAGGAGAAAAATAAAAGAGGCTTATGAAAAAAATGTTATTGCTTTCCTCTCACAATGACCTGTTTACAACTTTTTAAAAGTTGTTCCACCTTTACTATAACCTACCTCTTAGTTTCATCAACAAGAAGTTCAAGATAAAGAGTGACTGTTTCTTAAGGTTTTATAATTAATTTCCCAGAGGTTTAATGCTTCTCTGTGTGTTTTTGTACTTGAAAATTCCTCTCTGTTGTAAAGTTAAACAAATACTTAAGGACAAAGTATTGTAAAACAGTAAAATATTTCTGCCTGTAATACATATATTCATTGTTTTAAGTGTTTTGGTTAGGCCCTAATAATAATAATATTGACATCATAACAACAATGGCGACAGCAATGACAATAATAATAGCAGCACTGACTATGATAATAGCAACATCGTTATCAATGCAAATAATATAATAATAACCAGGGCCGCCCCTGGCCAAATTGGGGCCCTAAGCAGAATTTCATTTTGAGGCCCCCCCACCGCCAGTAAGTCGATCCAGTGTAGCCGATCAGATCGATGGAAAGCCTGCTATAAACCTGGCCCAACATACGATCACCAACAGGTCAATTATTAACCCTTCCTTTTTCAACAGAGATGAATGTATATACAGTTAACTAGACATTCAAAAAAATGATAGGAGAATTAATCTCCAGTCAACATCTAGACAGAATTATCCTCTCTTCTGTCTCATGATTGCAGGGCAGCAGCTGGTGTGTTTATGCCACAAAGTTTTTCTTTTTTATTTCAACAACATACAGACCCACCTTCCAGTGGTGTAGTCTGGTTAATTCTAGTTGCTATACTCTGACATACTCTGATGGATGTTTGTCCTCTTAGGGCCTTCACACGCTGAAGACATGTTTGTCACATTTTTACCTGATTTATACACCCTCCACTGAAAACAGCTCTGAGACCCACTTATGGGCCTCCACCCACAGGTTTAGAACCGCTGCACTGGTAGACTGTATTTGAAGCTTGATCCTTCAGAGATTGTTCTGATATCATGGAGAATAAGTGATGGAGGATCCCTCAGGATGAATTTATTATTTAGAAAACAGTGAGTGAGTGAAAACAAGAGCTGGACTGATGAAGAATGTTGAGTTTTGATTAATGAAAGGCTGACTCATCATTTCTGGTGTATTTGTGTTCACTTAAACCGGGCACATGAGCTATCAAGAATTATCAAATCACACAAAGTGACTGATGATCCCTCACTGTCCCTGTCCCTGTCTATCTGCGCCTTTACACTCACCGGCAGATGGAGGAGAGCGTGCCCAAAGACGCTGAGCGATTCAGGAGGGATTTAGATCAAATGTACATCGGCTGCACTGCAAAATGACACAACTGACAGACAACAATGGTAACAGCCACACTTCAAATGGAAAATATCAGGCCTGTAGTCCACTGAGCGGATCGAGGCTGCATCAGTACTCAGTATTTTCTGTTTTTAATTCTTTTTACAAATATCCTTTTATTATTATTATTTTTATTATTATTTTTCATCTCTTGTCCACTTTAGCCTGGGAGAGAGAGAGTGAGACGAGGTGTGAAGGAGTATCTTAGTAAGTGTATACTGAGACTGTATGTTTCGTGGTATTTTATGAGGGAGGTCAATTTGGGGTCGGAAATCAGGAAGAACCTGAAAGTCAATTTAGTGATGAATATGGACCAGGTTCTGCTAAAATCATCCGATTGATCGTTGAGATTGGACAGAGTGTATTTGTGTTTGTAGGTGTGGTTGTTTTTCTTGGCTCGTCACAGGCAAAGATTAAACACAGGAGAGGGTTCACCATCCTGTTCCTGTATACCTTTACCTTCACTTCCATGTGGCCGCACATGTAAGTGTACAGAGAGCATATCAGGATGATGAAGACACTGGACGAAAGAGTCAGAGAGAAAGATGGAGAAAAAAGGATCAGAAACAAGGTCATCAGGGGAGAGGAGTCAGTAAGAAGGACAAGATGAAATGTCCACAAAAAGAAAGAAGAGTCAGAATGAAAGGTGTTAGAAATGATTCAGGAAAACAGAAACAGTGAGAAACTTAACAGACAAAAAAAGATTTCAAACAGCTGAGTCAGAAAGGACGGCATCAGATAACAAACCTGATGCCTTCTTTTCTGACTCATTTTTGTCTAATGGCTCATTTTTTAACTCCTTTTTGTCTAATAAGTTTCACATGGACTCCTTTTTTCTGTTTTTCTCTATTCTGATGCCTTTTAATCAGAAAAATATCTCTTATGCGGTGTTGCATCTTACGCGTCATTAAATGAGTCCTTATTTGGACTCCTTTTTGAGTTCTTCACTGACTCCTTTTGTTGGTTTGTTCTATTCCAATGCCATCTTACCAAAAAAAAGTTTTCTTTGACACTATTTGTCTGTCAACTGTCTTTCTGACTCTTTTTACCCTGATTGATTATTTGTTTTGCATTTTTAATGTGAGGCACACCTTAATGGCTCCTTTGTCCTGACCCCTTTATGTCTCATGATTTCATTTCTTATTCGTTTTACCCAGATTTCATTGATGCCTTTTCATCCAAGGCCCAGTGCAATATCTATAATCATCCATCAGTCCATTACCTATTTATTATTATTATATACTATCTATTTATACTGTTATATTGTTTATATTATTTATTATTTATTTATATCTATTTATTATTGGGCGGGCATTGCAAGACTTGATAAATAAATGAAGGAACATCAAAACCACAACAAGTCAGTTTGCAGCTTAAGCTTTATTCTCTTATTTTGACAGAAAAGCTGAGGGCAGCTTTGCCATTCTTAAAACTTCAGCTGAACCAGTTCCATTCTGGCGATGGGCACTCGCCATTACTGACAATCTTGAGGCCATTGTTATTCCTGTTGAGAAAATCAGATCACAGAGACAGTAAATGATCATGCTGAGTTTTTATTTGTTGAAGAAGAACAGAAAGAAATCAACAAAATCCAGTCTTTGTATCAGCACAGTGCCTGAACTCCAACACCAACTTTATTCTTGACATTTCAACTTTATTTCTATAAGTTATACTTCAACATTTTTCATGACATTACGACTTTTTCTTCTCAGGGTGTAGAAAAGACATGAAAGTAAAATTTAAACATCACGTTTGATCTTTTCATCAGCAATGATCCACGAACACAGTGGAAAGGCCTTCATTAAAGAGAACCAGCGCAATGCTAACTTTCACATTGACCGACAAAAAACACGTCATCCCTGCACTGCTGTGTTTGAGGCACTTGTTTTCTCCCAAATGGAGGGGCGGTCGCTCTGACGCCACAGTAGTAGTTCTAGTTTGTTACTGTTTGGACTGAGAGCCCTCTGGTGGTGGAGTTTATATACTGCGTTTAATTAAGACTGAGTGATGCTGCTTTTCTGACAGAGTCACCAAGTTCACTTACTCCAGATCGGCACACATGAAGCACTCGTTTGGGTATGTTACGCCATTGCTGCCACAAACAGGTCTATATTCCAAGGTACAAAAACCTGGCTCTCTATTAGGACAGTTGGGCTGCCAAAACAAATAACAACACCACATACAAGGTTATGATGAACAAATATCAGAAGTAAAGTCATGTAGATGGTTGTTTTAAGGTCTGTCAGTGAATTCATTTTTAGTTATTTTTCAATCTGAAACTCACCTCTCTTGAGAGACGGAATGTCTCACTGGCATCTGTAAGAGAGCAGAATATTAATCAACCAGTGGCAGTCCAGACAATACCAGGGCTTTCAGGTAGGGATGCACAATATATGCAGGTACTGCTGAACTCATTAACACAGATACTGATATTTTTTGTCAAGGGCACAAAGCCTCAACTTTACTAAAATGGACCTGTCCCTTCCATGGTGACAGTTAGATGTCGAACTTTCTGAGAAACAATTCTGGTTAAAAAAAAAAAAAAAAAGGAAGGATTTTGAGATTAAAATTCTAAAAAATCTCCTAAATTATGAGAAACCTGATTAATATCTCTAGATTCAGACTTTCATTCACAGGTCTAAATAAAAGTTTACTTTTTAGCTCATTTTTTCATGGCCCTTATCGTCTTCCAGGTTCCCAAATTTAGAAAAATTTTTGTTGTCAAATACAACAAAAATAAAACTCTCAATAAAACCATATGAAGCTAGCTGCAGGATGGGTGACAGGGACTCATCTCTCTTTTAAGGACTAAGAAATAGTAAATAACACTAGAATTTAAACTTATAATATTTAAACTGGACTAAAATATTTCATTAATATTGTTCGTTTTTCTTACTGTGGCTGCTTTCTTAAATCTGGCCCCTGTACTTTGATGATCCCTGATATGCAGCCTCCTGATCACATGAATGTAAATCAGCCGTTAAAAAAAAAACAGATATTTTCTGTTACCTGCAGCCACACAGAGGAGCAGGAGTCCCAGAGCGATGACGCGTCCGTTCATGTTGCCGAGGATGAAAATCTGAGCAGCAGCCTCACTGATTTCAGCTCTCGTTAAAGGACAGAGTGTGTTTGTGTTTGTGATTCTTGACTCATCAGGGTCAAAGATTAAATCACACAAATGTAAACTCACACAGGAGAGGGTTCACCATCCTGTTCCTGGACACCTTTGCCTTCTCACTGTCACGTGGCCGCACACGTAGGTGTACTGAGAGCCTATCAGGACGTCCTCTGGTCTCACCTGAATGCAGTCATGTTTTGAAGGGAAGAAGAATGACAAATGTTCATGCTTAATACATTGATTCACAGCATTAGCCATGTTTTTAATAGCATATCAGAGGGTCAAATAAAAGTTCAAGTCTCTGATGGGTCAATAAGCTGCAGACTTAAATGTGCTTCCCTGTTCTCCTATCAGAGTTGCCAGCTCCAGGATCATGGTCCAGCCTGTGTTTGGTAAGTCCTGACCCTCACCTTTGTCTAGAGCTGGAGTGAAAGCTTCCTGGCTAAGGATGAAATAGAAACGTCTTGTGATATTTCCCTGCACTGATATTTCATCAATACAGATTCACTTTGGAGCATCGTCTGAGGGTGCTTTCACCCCTGAGTGGTTTGGGAGAGTCTCTGTTTTGGACAGATTCCTGTTCACCGATAGGCTCGGTCTGTTTGGTTGTATTAAAGTCAGAGATAGTCATGAAAAGGTGAGAGCTACGAGCAAGACAACAGCAGGAAGTGACTACAAGACAACAAAAGACAAGCACAGATGCTAACGGCATCATTGTCAGAAAAACAAACAAAAACACTCAAAGCATTTCTCAATATTTGCTTCACCTCTGACATGTTTCGGTGAGAGTTTGTTCTACAAAATGGTTCATGTTTTGTGCTCTACACTGTGGCCACCTATCTGATTGGCCCATAATGGATGTGACTGAAACATCCAATCACCTGCCGGGTATGTTTTAGAAAGCAGCAAAGGAAAACATCTGACAGATGCGCTCTTAAGAAGGACAAATCTATTTTACTGGTGATGTGACTCTGTGTGATCGACCCCTAAGTATGTTTAAGAGGCAGGGACAAAAATAAAAAAGTGTAAAATATCCCCAAACCCTCATTAAATGTATTGAATGTTATATTTCCTCGACTGAAACCAACACTGGGATTCACACTTTGTCTCCTGGAGGGTCACATTAGATCAATCAATAAATCAATCAGGCTATATTTGTAAAGCATTTTTCATACGAGGAAAAAGAAAGTGCATGGACAGCAACAACAAAAGAACATGCAAGACAAACGTAAATGCAGTCAGTTGGAACAAACAAACCTATATTGACCTAGAAAGCACTTAGACAGCACAAACCTCCACCAAGGTAGCTCACATTTTGCTGTTACATCTATAAGCAATAGTTCTATGATAAAGTCACCATCATATTATGATTCCTAGACCCTGAAAACCCACACCTAGCACTCAGCATCATGTTGATATCATTATTAGTTAGACAGTCAATGTGCAAAAATGATTGTTCATTAGTGGCGGTTATCTGGATCACCACCAAAATCTAATCATTTTGAAGTTGGGCCATTACCAACATCTCCTAAAAATATCAGCAAAATCCATTTAATAGTTTTTGCATAATCTTGCTAATGTTACACTGCAGAAAATGATGGGCCAACTCATCTCCCGTGCAACATATTTATTTTTTTGCAGGAACTGCAAAGCAGAATAAAAATGTTTAACAGGGTGACTCGGTGCTTCATCGGTACACAGCTTCATCACGTACTGACTTCAAGACTTCTACACAAATATCATAATAAACAGAACCTTTTGTTTGTTTTGTAAAACACAATACAAAAGCACTAAAATATAACTGACTCAAATTACAGTCTCAATATTTAAACTTTTTTTTAAAACACATACATCCTCCATATGAAATGTTTTATAGCATTTTTAACCATTGTTTAATCTCTTTTATCATTGCTCTTATGAACTGTATTTACTCAACAGAATTTATGTTTTTAAATGTATTTGTTTACCATATTTATTCTTAATGAACTTAACATGAAGCATTGTCTTTTTCTTTGTCCATAAAAAAATCACTTAGTGTTTCTTTAACTAAAAAGCTACATGTGTGGCAAATGAAGACTTTCATCATGGCGTAATGACTGGATTCGCGCTCATACAGGACCACACTCGTGTTCTCTAGCTTAGCTTAACACTTAGCTTCACCTAGCACCTTTGCCTACACAAACAGTTCATGGCATGACACATCCACTCTGCCCAACATGGGTTTCGGCCGCAAACCCACGCCTCCACAGCTCCAATGCACATCCCCGAATAGCCAGCCTAACACATCTGAACTCAGACACAAATCAACCCTCTGGTTCATCACCGCGATCGTCACGAACCACGAGTCTGCCATCTTAGGTACATAACGTGGCGAAGTGCTGTTAAACCAGCGAATTCACTCTTTAGCTTGACATTAGTTATACTCTAAGGCATTTCTGATTTCTTACTACTGTTGTCTGTTACGTCTATTATTTCCAACCAAACTTACCTGCAAAGCAGAATAAAACAGATTAACAGGGTGACTCGGTGCTTCATCGGTACACAGCTTCATCACATACTGACTTCAATACCCCTTTCAGACTGGCCAAAAAACCCGTTTAAATCCGCCAACAATCGGCTCCTGTCCGCAGTTTGAAAGGGTCTAATCGGCATTTCGACCTGGGTTGACTTACCCTGCAAGCGACATGGGTTCTTATCGACTCGTCTCCGACTGGCTTCAGTGAGAACGTCACACCCGGGTCAAGCTGCTAAGTAACGGATGACGTCGGCGTTACATGCTCACGGCATAACATCGCGCCCGTCCCCTCTGTCTGTAACTTACGTGACTCTTTGCCATCTCAGCAACAAATTCCATCCACGTTTGTATCATCAGCGCCGAGTTTGTGCATTTTTAAAGAGGGACAAAAGTACAAAGTACAGAAAACAGTGCCCACGGCGTCCATGCTCTTTTCCATTGTTTACGTGGTCGTGTTTTGTCGCGCCCATGACGTCATCAACGTGATGACATCAGCTTGATGCTCCAGAGGAAAAGAAAAAGCCACGCAGCTCGTCTGCTGCTGAGTAGACTCGGGTCTGCTGGCAGTGGTAAAGGAGTCACTCGCGGGTTAACCAGCGTTGAAAAAACCAGCGTTGACCTGCGGATTTTAGTGTGAAAGCGGTACAAGACTTCTTCTACCGGGCGTCAGCTACTGATGCGTAAAGCACCGAGTGCCCTCTGCTGACAAAACCCATTACACTATAATGTATCAGAATAAACGCCAACAGTAGTTTTATTAATACAAAGTGACCTTGAGCAAACAAAAATAAAATGGGGGGCAACTATTTCATATATTTAATATCATCATTGTGCCACACTAACAAACTGATAAACAAACAAACATGCATTGGCATAAACATAAACTCCTTGGCAGAGGTAACAAAAACAAAAGAGAAAAAAAGTGGATTGAAGTCCATAAAAGAACTGTGGGAGTTTATAATGAGAAAACACCAGAGATGTTTTTAAAAACACTGAAACTAGAGATAAAATAAGAGTAGTGTACATACTCTTAGTCTTTATATATAAATAAGAAATTAAAGTGAAGGAACAGAGGACTATAAAAACTCCAAACCCCATGTATGACCATATAAAATTTTGTGGGATAATAAACAAGAAATTTTGTACAAAAAATTATATATCTTGTACAAAATAAACAAATTGAGATTAATGGTAAAATTTTTAGGGGGGAAAAAAAGAAATACAGTCAATCTTTTCAATAACACACAATTAAAACTAAAATGGATAAATATGTAACTAGAATTACATAAAATTTAAAATTGTTCAAAAGCAAGATAAAAACAGTGAATCTAAAGTTTGTTGCAGAAAGTACTGTGTAACAATTTGAGGTGGTTAACTTCGATTTTATCCATCCATCCATCCATCTTCTTCCGCTTATCCGTAGTCGGGTCGCGGGGGCAGCAGCCTGAGCAGGGAAGCCCAGACTTCCCTCTCCCCAGCTACTTCGTCCAGCTCCTCCCGGGGGATCCCGAGACGTTCCCAGGCCAGCTGAGAGACATAGTCCCTCCAGCGTGTCCTGGGTCTTCCCCGGGGCCGCCTACCGGTGGGACGTGCCCGGAACACCTCACCAGGGAGGCGTCCAGGAGGCATCCTAACCAGATGCCCGAGCCACTTCATCTGGCTCCTCTCAACGCGGAGGAGCAGCGGCTCTACTCCGAGCCCCTCCCGGATGACCGAGCTTCTGACCCTGTCTCTAAGGGAGAGTCCGGACACCCTGCGAAGGAAACTCATTTCGGCCGCTTGTACTCGGGATCGTGTTTTTTCGGTCACGACCCAAAGCTCGTGACCATATGTGAGGATAGGAGTGAAGATCGAGTGGTAAATCGAGAGCTTTGCCTTGCGGCTCAGTTCCCTTTTTATCACGACGGACCGGTGTAGAGTCCGCATCACTGCCGACGCCGCACCGATCCGCCTGTCGATCTCCCGGTCCATCCTTCCTCCGCTCGTGAACAAGACCCCGAGATACTTGAACTCCTCCACTTGGGGTAGAATCTCATCCCCGACCCGGAGAGGGCACTCCACCCTCCCCCGGGTGAGGACCATGGACTCGGATTTGGAGGTGCTGATTCTCATCCCAGCCGCTTCACACTCAGCTGCGAACCGATCCAGTGAGAGCTGTAGGTCTCGGTCTGACGAAGCCAACAGGACCACATCATCTGCAAAAAGCAGCGACCTGATCCTGAGGTCACCGAACCGGAACCCCTCAACACCCTGGCTGCGCCTAGAAATTCTGTCCATAAAAGTAATGAACAGAATCGGTGACAAAGGGCAGCCCTGGCGGAGTCCAACCCTCACTGGAAACGGTTCTGATGTACTGCCGGAAATGCGGACCAGGCTCTGGCACCGGTCATACAGAGAACAAACAGCCCGTATCAGGGTGTCTGCTACCCCATACTCCCGGAGCACCCCCCACAGAATCCCACGAGGAACACGGTCGAAAGCCTTCTCCAGGTCCACAAAACACATGTAGACTGGTTGGGCAAACTCCCATGCACCCTCGAGGACCCTGTGGAGGGTATAGAGCTGGTCAATAGTTCCACGGCCAGGACGAAAACCACATTGCTCCTCCTGAATCCGAGGTTCGACAATCCGGCGGACCCTCCTCTCCAGTACCCCTGAATAGACCTTCCCAGGGAGGCTGAGGAGTGTGATCCCCCTGTAGTTGGAGCACACCCTCCGGTCCCCTTTCTTGAAAAGGGGAACCACCACCCCAGTCTGCCAATCCAGTGGTACTGCCCCCGATGTCCACGCGATGTTGCAGAGTCGTGTCAGCCATGACAGCCCTACAACATCCAGAGCCTTGAGAAACTCCGGGCGGATCTCGTCCACCCCCGGAGCCCTGCCACCGAGGAGCTTTTTGACCACCTCGGCGACCTCAGCTCCTGAGATAGCAGAGTCTACCACAGAGTCCCCCAGGTCTACTTCCGCACTGGAAGACGTGCTGGTAGGATTGAGGAGGTCTTCGAAGTATTCTTTCCACCGATCCAGGACGTCCCGAGTCGAGGTCAACAGCGCGCCATCCCCACCATAGACGGTGTTGACAGCACACTGCTTCCCCCTCCTGAGACGCCGGATGGTGGTCCAGAATCTCTTCGAAGCCGTCCGGAAGTCGTTCTCCATGGCCTCACCGAACTCCTCCCATGCCCGGGTTTTTGCCTTGGCAACCACCGAAGCTGCATTCCGCTTGGCCTGCCGGTACCTGTCAGCTGCCTCCGGAGTCCCACTGGCCAAAAAGGCTCGATAGGACTCCTTCTTCAGCTTGACGGCATCCCTCACCGCCGGTGTCCACCAGCGGGTTCGGGTGTTGCCGCCACGACAGGCACCGACGACCTTACGGCCACAGCTCCGATCAGCCGCCTCAACAATAGAGGCCCGGAACAAGGCCCACTCGGACTCAATGTCCCCTGCCTCCCCCGCCACATGGTCGAACTTCGCCCGGAGGTGGGAGTTGAAACTCTTTCTGGTGGGAGACTCTGCCAACCGTTCCCAGCAGACCCGCACAACACGCTTGGGCCTGCCAGGTCTGACGGGCATCCTCCCCCACCATCGGAGCCAACTCACCACCAGGTGGTGATCAGTTGACAGCTCCGCCCCTCTCTTCACCCGAGTGTCCAAAACATGCGGCCGCAAGTCCGATGATACGACTACAAAGTCGATCATCGAACTGCGGCCTAGGGTGTCCTGGTGCCAAGTGCACATATGGACACCCTTATGTTTGAACATGGTGTTTGTTATGGACAGTCTGTGACGAGCACAGAAGTCCAATAACAAAGCACCACTCGGGTTCAGATCGGGGGGGCCGTTCCTCCCAATCACGCCCCTCCAGGTCGCACTGTCGTTGCCGATGTGAGCGTTGAAGTCCCCCAGAAGAACGAGGGAGTCCCCAGAAGGGGCACTCTCCAGCACCCCCTCTAGGGAGTCTAAAAAAGGTGGATACTCTGGACTGCCGTTTGGTGCATAAGCACAAACGACAGTCAGGTTCCGTCCCCCCACCCGAAGGCGGAGGGAGGCTACCCTCTCGCTTACTGGGGTGAACCCCAACGTACAGGCGCTGAGCCTGGGAGCAATAAGTACTGCTACCCCTGCCCGGCGCCTCTCGCCATCGGCAACTCCAGAGTGGAAGAGAGTCCAGCCCCTCTCAAGAGGACTGGTTCCAGAGCCCAAGCTATGTGTCGAGGTGAGTCCGACTATATCTAGTCGGAACCGCTCGACCTCGCACACCAGCTCAGGCTCCTTCCCCACCAGAGAAGTGACGTTCCACGTCCCTAGAGCTAGCTTCTGCAGCCGGGGATCGGACCGCCAGGGTCCCCACCTTCGGCTGCCACCCAGCTCACATTGCACCCGACCACCTTGGCCCCTTCCACGGGTGGTGAGCCTATGGGAGGGGGGTCCCACGTTGCCTTTTCGGGCTGTGCCCGGCCGGGCCCCATGGGCGCAGGCCCGGCCACCAGACGCTCGCCATCGAGCCCCATCCCCAGGTCTGGCTCCAGGGTGGGGCCCCGGTAACCCGCGTCCGGGCAAGGGAAACTGGGATCCAATGAAATTATTCTCCATAATGGTCTTCGAGCCACGCTTTGTCTGACCCCTCCCCCAGAACCTGTTTGCCTTGGGTGACCCTTCCAGGGGCATAAAGCCCCCGACAACATAGCTCCTGGGGTCATTGGGGTACGCAAACCCCTCCACCGCGGTAAGGTGGTGGCTCCAGGAGGAGCCACCACCAACTTAAATATATTATCTTTAAAGAATAACTTATTACATTATTTAATTTTAGGGGGAACAAATAAATATGATTAATTCAATTTTCTTTTTAACTAAGGGCTAGTTCAAACTATAAATTTCATTTAAGGGAATTTAAAGAAAATTATTTTGAGTTCAGATAACTTTGTTCTGTTCAACTTTAAGTTAAAGGAAGTCAAATTACAAATAGTTTTACTTAAGCTTCACTCTTCAACTTATTTTAACTCAACTCAAATACTCAGGATTAAAGTAGATGTAACAGGAAAAATAATTCAATTAAATAACCAAGGTTCGTCCCATGAAGCTCAAAAAAAATTATTGAATGTGTGAAATCAAGACAGACAAATAATGAATTCAAGTAAGTAAATTATGTTATTCTTCAGGTTCAAATAAAATAAACACAAGTTAAACAATCAGAACAATACCATAAATGCGTCTTTTAAAGAAAAAAATTGGGGGGAGGAGTCTTTTTTTTCCTCTGGTGGGGGAGGAAACGTGTTCGGGGTACCGGGATGACAACCATGTGAAGTCAACCGTGATCCAGGGAGGGAGGAAGGAAACAAAAGTCCGTGGTCTAGCTCGCCTCGACCTAAAAGAGGTCAAAATCATTGTATCATAAAAGATGAAACTAAAACAATTACTTTTTAAAAGAATCGCGTGCTGCGTTTACCGTGGGCACGGTACATAAAGCTTTAAACAGAACATAAACACAAAGGAAAAGAAAGACAAAGAAAATACAGCTCACCGTTGTAATGAATCATTACATGTGTAGCGTTTGCTCGTTACACGTGTGGCGTTACTTTTCCCCCGGTGTGTCTGCTGCTTCATCAGAAGTGAAAAGGAAGAGCCCTCGTGAACCAGATGCTTTTGAATGGTGGGGTGTGTCCTGATTGGTTTACTGATCAACGGCGTGTAGGTGAGTGTTTGGAAGTGGAATTAAGTAAAATAAATCAATATAAATCAAAAACAGATTAACCCTAAAATAATTTAAACAGACTCTGGGCTATGGAGGTTCACGAGGGCCACTCAGACACAGAAGGGGATCACAAAGTACAACCAAGAAAATTTAAATCACAAATAAAAAAAACATTATATAACCTGGGTTACAACTGTCACTCTGCTCAGGTCTGCTGGTCCACAGATATGGCTGTTTTCTCCTCCAGAGGAGTAAGAAGACACTTTATCAGCATGTATTTTACCATCAGGGCATCAGACAGGGCAAATGCCCCCAGGCTCCCCTCCTCAGTCCACCAATGCTTGTCAGTATTTCATGAAGTAACTCAAACACTTTTTAACAATGATTTAGTTCCAGCGTCTTCACAGGAGATTTTCATTTCATACTGCCTTAATCACACTGCAGGTGATAGTTTATAAAATGTTCTCACTTTATCAAGCAGCAAATGTGCACAAATACAAAACAGCAAGTATTTTACCTGGTGAAGTTTTTCAACAGGACTGGCTGCAGGATGGGCAAGATGGCAGCCATCTTGAATTTATACTGGCAGATGTAATTCACATTTGTGACCACAAGATGGCGGACAAAGCAGCTTCAATGAAGACCATCAGATCAGCCATAAAACATGCTCTCATCCAAACAGTCAAGCAGGAGGATGTGAAAACTGTCATTATCTGTATTTATGTGATGGTGCAGCTTTAGCTCATGGATTAAAAAGACACTCAGTGATGTTTTTGACTGAACTTTATTATATTTACTCATGACAGAAGCACTTCTGTCATTTTTCATATTCCTATTAGGTGGTAGATTAGATCCTGATTGGTCAGCTCAGCAGAGGATTCACCCCGTGGAGGTAAGCAGCCTTCCTCTTTGGCGATCAAAATGTCCATCTTGGTGAGTCTGCAGGGAGAACCAGATCACAAAGTTAGCTGTGATTCAATTCATTTCACTCTGAGGCAGACCAAGATTAACCTTGTGCAGCAGCTGGATCCGCCTGATTCAGTGTCTGTAATCAAACAGATTCATCTTGCTGACAGCAGGTTGTGGCAGTTTGTACGGAGATTAGCATAGATGCTAACAACTTCAGCAGAAGTTTTGTCAGACCTAGACCACATTTCCTTATTAAATAAAGAACAAACAATACTGAAAGCCCTTCTCAATAATAGGAATACTCTCACTCCACTTCTGACATGTTTTGGTGAGAATTTGATCTATGATGTGGCTCACGTTTTGTGCTTAACAATGCAGCAGTTGTGCCCAGATGCCCTGATGGACACTGCACTCGTTGGGGTACGTGTTTCCATTGCTGCCACACACAGGAGACAGGTTCAGGGGCACGCCATGATCTCTGCTATGTCAGGACAGGACGGCTGCAGTACACAAAACAACAACAACAATATGCCCTGCATTAGGAGAACAGGCTGAAGCTTTAGTTCAGGGTCTGTGGATTATTACTATGACATTTCATGACTGAAGACGTCCCTCTCACGATGTCACTTCAGTAATGTTTTAAAATGGCCTCATGCCTGACTTCACACTTTGATTAATGCACAGGCTGTTTCCTGTTATGATCCTAATTTTGGAAATGGTACTGGGGGGGGGGGGGGGGGGGTGGTTGGCTGGTGGTGGGGGTGTTTTCTACATGTTTAGCTGTGTTGCTCATTCCATGAATAGACAATCCTCATTGTTCCTCGTTGGAAAGTTGACTAATCAGGCTTTCCGAAGATATGAAATATAATATCAATTGGTGATATTAAAGAGGAGAAATGAATTGAATATAAACATGAATATAAACATGGACTCCCAGGTTTCTTCCCCGTTAAAGAACAATAAACCGGGATAGTGTCATGTATTCACTTCATCCTGGTCTCTCAGTTTCCTGCAACAGTCTACAGACCTCACAGACTCCTGCACAAACAAGCTGCTGTGATCAGAGACCAGCATTCATCATATTCAGGAAAACTGATGACCAGGCTTCTGTGCTTTAAACACCATATCCTGAAAATGTTTAATACCAGGATTCTGCTCATAACCTGGACACATTAGTCCATAAGAACACATTCATTAATAATGTGTGAAACACTTAAGCGAACACCATCATTAATGTGCAAAGACAGGCTTCATAGGAGAGACTGAGGTTTGCATAGCTGTAAGGTCGACCTATTATAAGCAACTTTATTGGCAGTTGCAGGTTGTGTTTTTTTGGGCCAGGAGAGACCTGACGCATGCCCTCCTATCAATATAACCTCGATTGGTGAGTTACACAAATTATTTTCTCACCTCTAAACACAAATTGGAATTAATTGATGAGTTTTTGGACCATGAGCTACGTGTTACAGAAAACAGCAGTGATTTGCCACAAATATTGATTTAACCACAGGACGTCCTGTGGTCTCATGGACAGGTGTCTGGCTTCAGGTAAAACAGCATCAGGTCTCAGAGAGACAGGCTTCATAGGAAATCAAGACACGGGACAAAAGAGTCAGAGAGAAAGAGCAAGAAAAAAGGAGGCAGAACAAGATCATTAGAAAAAAGGAGGAAGGACAAGATGAAATGTCCACAAAAAGAAAGAAGAGTCAGAATGAAAGGTGTTAGAAATGATTCAGGAAAACAGAAACAGTGAGAAACTTAACAGACAAAAAAAGATTTCAAACAGCTGAGTCAGAAAGGACGGCATCAGATAACAAACCTGATGCCTTCTTTTCTGACTCATTTTCGTCTAATGGCTCATTTTTTAACTCCTTTTTGTCTAATGAGTTTCACATGGACTCCTTTTTTCTGTTTTTCTCTATTCTGATGCCTTTTAATCAGAAAAATATCTCTTATGTTGTGTTGCATCTTACGCGTCATTAAATGAGTCCTTATTTGGACTCCTTTTTGAGTTCTTCACTGACTCCTTTTGTTGGTTTGTTCTATTCCAATGCCATCTTACCAAAAAAAAGTTTTCTTTGACACTATTTGTCTGTCAACTGTCTTTCTGACTCTTTTTACCGTGATTGATTATTTGTTTCGCATTTTTAATCTGAGGCACACCTTAATGGCTCCTTTGTCCTGACCCCTTTATGTCTCATGATTTCATTTCTTATTCATTTTACCCAGATTTCATTGATGCCTTTTCATCCAAGGCCCAGTGCAATATCTATTATCATCCATCAGTCCATTACCTATTTATTATTATTATATACTATCAATTTATACTGTTATATTGTTTATATTATTTATTATTTATTTATATCTATTTATTATTGGGCGGGCATTGCAAGACTTGATAAATAAATGAAGGAACATCAAAACCACAACAAGTCAGTTTGCAGCTTAAGCTTTATTCTCTTATTTTGACAGAAAAGCTGAGGGCAGCTTTGCCATTCTTAAAACTTCAGCTGAACCAGTTCCATTCTGGCGATGGGCACTCGCCATTACTGACAATCTTGAGGCCATTGTTATTCCTGTTGAGAAAATCAGATCACAGAGACAGTAAATGATCATGCTGAGTTTTTATTTGTTGAAGAAGAAGAACAGAAAGAAATCAACAAAATCCAGTCTTTGTATCAGCACAGTGCCTGAACTCCAACACCAACTTTATTCTTGACATTTCAACTTTATTTCTATAAGTTATACTTCAACATTTTTCTTGACATTACGACTTTTTCTTCTCAGGGTGTAGAAAAGACATGAAAGTAAAATTTAAACATCACGTTTGATCTTTTCATCAGCAATGATCCACGAACACAGTGGAAAGGCCTTCATTAAAGAGAACCAGTGCAATGCTAACTTTCACATTGACCGACAAAAAACACGTCATCCCTGCACTGCTGTGTTTGAGGCACTTGTTTTCTCCCAAATGGAGGGGCGGTCGCTCTGACGCCACAGTAGTAGTTCTAGTTTGTTACTGTTTGGACTGAGAGCCCTCTGGTGGTGGAGTTTATATACTGCGTTTAATTAAGACTGAGTGATGCTGCTTTTCTGACAGAGTCACCATGTTCACTTACTCCAGATCGGCACACATGAAGCACTCGTTTGGGTATGTTACGCCATTGCTGCCACAAACAGGTCTATATTCCAAGGTACAAAAACCTGGCTCTCTATTAGGACAGTTGGGCTGCCAAAACAAATAACAACACCACATACAAGGTTATGATGAACAAATATCAGAAGTAAAGTCATGTAGATGGTTGTTTTAAGGTCTGTCAGTGAATTCATTTTTAGTTATTTTTCAATCTGAAACTCACCTCTCTTGAGAGACGGAATGTCTCCCTGGCATCTGTAAGAGAGCAGAATATTAATCAACCAGTGGCAGTCCAGACAATACCAGGGCTTTCAGGTAGGGATGCACAATATATGCAGGTACTGCTGAACTCATTAACACAGATACTGATATTTTTTGTCAAGGGCACAAAGCCTCAACTTTACTAAAATGGACCTGTCCCTTCCATGGTGACAGTTAGATGTCGAACTTTCTGAGAAACAATTCTGGTTAAAAA
The DNA here is from genome assembly GCA_037902135.1 of Cetoscarus ocellatus. NCBI lineage: Eukaryota > Metazoa > Chordata > Actinopteri > Labriformes > Labridae > Cetoscarus > Cetoscarus ocellatus. The sequence goes on along the minus strand of JBAMNC010001240.1, from coordinate 1,368,772 downwards.
AAAAAAAAAAAAAGGAAGGATTTTGAGATTAAAATTCTAAAAAATCTCCTAAATTATGAGAAATCTGATTAATATCTCTAGATTCAGACTTTCATTCACAGGTCTAAATAAAAGTTTACTTTTTAGCTCATTTTTTCATGGCCCTTATCGTCTTCCAGGTTCCCAAATTTAGAAAAATTTTTGTTGTCAAATACTTAAAACTCTCAATAAAACCATATGAAGCTAGCTGCAGGATGGGTGACAGGGACTCATCTCTCTTTTAAGGACTAAGAAATAGTAAATAACACTAGAATTTAAACTTATAATATTTAAACTGGACTAAAATATTTCATTAATATTGTTCGTTTTTCTTACTGTGGCTGCTTTCTTAAATCTGGCCCCTGTACTTTGATGATCCCTGATATGCAGCCTCCTGATCACATGAATGTAAATCAGCCGTTAAAAAAAAAACAGATATTTTCTGTTACCTGCAGCCACACAGAGGAGCAGGAGTCCCAGAGCGATGACGCGTCCGTTCATGTTGCTCGAGGATGAAAATCTGAACAGCAGCCTCACTGATTTCAGCTCTCGTTAAAGGACAGAGTGTGTTTGTGTTTGTGATTCTTGACTCATCAGGGTCAAAGATTAAATCACACAAATGTAAACTCACACAGGAGAGGGTTCACCATCCTGTTCCTGGACACCTTTGCCTTCTCACTGTCACGTGGCCGCACACGTAGGTGTACAGAGAGCCTATCAGGACGTCCTCTGGTCTCACCTGAATCACCTGAACGCAGTCATGTTTTGAAGGGAAGAAGAATGACAAATGTTCATGTTTAATAAATTGATTCACAGCATTAGCCATGTTTTTAATAGCATATCAGAGGGTCAAATAAAAGTTCAAGTCCCAGACAGTTCAATAAGCTGCAGACTTAAATGTGCTTCCCTGTTCTCCTATCAGAGTTGCCAGCTCCAGGATCATGGTCCAGCCTGTGTTTGGTAAGTCCTGACCCTCACCTTTGTCTAGAGCTGGAGTGAAAGCTTCCTGGCTAAGGATGAAATAGAAACGTCTTGTGGTATTTCCCTGCACTGATATTTCATCAATACAGATTCACTTTGGAGCATCGTCTGAGGGTGCTTTCACCCCTGAGTGGTTTGGGAGAGTCTCTGTTTTGGACAGATTCCTGTTCACCGATAGGCTCGGTCTGTTTGGTTGTATCAAAGTCTGTGTTTGAACAAAGTAACTGATCCAGGGTAACTTGGAACAGGCGGTCTTGGCTTACATTTCACCAAACTTTGGAGCTGTTTGTTTGCAGTGAGAATGCCCCGAGGCGGCGTGGCCCAATCAGAGAAAGTCATGAAAAGGTGAGAGCTACGAACAAGACAACAGCAGGAAGTGACTACAAGACAACAAAAGACAAGCACAGATGCTAGCGGCATCATTGTCAGGAAAACAAACAAAAACACTCAAAGCATTTCTCAATATTTGCTTCACCTCTGACATGTTTCGGTGAGAGTTTGTTCTACAAAATGGTTCATGTTTTGTGCTCTACACTGTGGCCACCTATCTGATTGGCCCATAATGGATGTGACTGAAACATCCAATCACCTGCCGGGTATGTTTTAGAAAGCTTCTGCCCATTCCCAAACACTTTCTATGGGCTATTGCTAAAATGGATGAGGTTCATCTGGTGTGTCAGGTTAGCTTTATGCAGCAGCAGCAGAGGAAAACATCTGGCAGATGCGCTCTTAAGAAGGTCAAATCTATTTTACTGGTGCTGTGACTCTGTGTGATCGACCCCTAAGTGTGAGGATTCATCGTCCTCTTCAGTCTCTCTTCCCCTCCCTTCCTGATTCTGCTGCCTGTGGTGGGCGTGGTTACCTCCTGCTGCAGACTGCCACTCTCGCACACCTGCACATCCTGCACTCATCTACTCGGGTATAAAGGTTGCTCGGATTCACTTCTGCTTCGCTGGTGGATTTCCTCTACTCGAGTGGTTGTTGGCAGTCATTTTGGTTTCTCGTAGCCTTTTGCCTTTTTGTATCTCTGTCTGGAGTTCGCTTCATACTATTTGGATACTTACGTTTTTTCTTCTCCCTCTCTTCACAGTGTCTCCTGAGCTCCCGCCCTGCCATATTGTATATATTCACCTTGTTTTTCACTGATCACTGGATGTTTGGAATTTTGGACTGCGTTGTGCAATAAATCACCGTAAACCTTTGATAAGGTCTCCGTCTCAGCTTCTGGGCCCAACTATTAAGGTTTTAAAGGACAGTTCCTTGATGCTAAGTATGTTTCAGAGGCAGGGACAAAAATAAAAAAGGGTAAAATATCCCCAGACCCTCATTAAATGTATTGAATCTGTTATATTTCTTCTACTGAAACCGACACTGGGATTCACATTTTGTCTCCTGGGGGGTCACCTTAGATCAATCAATAAATCAATCAGGCTATATTTGTAAAGCATTTTTCATACGAGAAAAAAGAAAGTGCATGGGCAGAAACAACAAAAGAACATGCAAGACAAACGTAAATGCAGTCAGTTGGAACAAACAAACCTATATTGACCTAGAAAGCACTTAGACAGCACAAACCTCCACCAAGGTAGCTCACATTTTGCTGTTACATCTATAAGCAATAGTTCTATGATAAAGTCACCACCATATTATGATTCCTAGACCCTGAAAACCCACACCTAGCACTCAGCATCATGCTGATATCATTATTAGTTAGACAGTCAATGTGCAAAAATGATTGTTCGTCAATGACGGTTATTTGGATCACCACCAAAATCTAATCATTTTTAAGTTGCTTTAAGTTTAGTTACCAACATCTCCTTAAAATATCAGCAAAATCCATTTAGCAGTTTTTGTATAATCTTGCTAACAAACTGACAAACAAACATGCATTGGCATAAACCTAAACTCTTCGGCAGAGGTAACAAAAACAAAACGGAAAAAACTGGATTGAAGTCCATAAAAGAACTGTGGGAGTTTATAATGAGAAAACACCAGAGATGTTATTAAAAAACACTGAAACTAGGGATAAAATAAGAGTAGTGTAAGAAATTAAAGTGAAGGAACAGAGGACTATAAAAACTCCAAACCCCATGTATAACCATGTTATACATGATTATGTGTGGGATAATAAAAAAAACAAGAAATTTGACACAAAAAATGTATATCTTGTACAAAATTTAAAAAATGAGATTAATGGTAAAAAAATATTTAGAGGAATAAAAGACATACAGCTGAAATATTTAATAACACACAATGTAAAATTAAAATGGATAAATATGTAACTAGAATTACATAAAATCAAAATTATTCAAAAGCAAGATAAAAACAGTGAATCTAAAGTTTGTTGCAGAAAGTACTGTCACTCTGCTCAGGTCTGCTGGTCCACAGATATGGTTGTTTTCTCTACCAGAGGAGTAAGAAGACACTTTATCAGCATGTATTTTACCATCAGGGCATCAGACGGGGCAAATGCCCCCAAGCTCCCCTCCTCAGTCCACCAATGCTTGTCAGTATTTCATGAAGTAACTCAAACACTTTTTAACAATGATTTAGTTCCAGCGTCTTCACAAGAGATTTTCATTTCATACTGCCTTAAGCTCACTGCAGGTGATAGTTTATAAAATGTTCTTACTTTATCAAGCAGCAAATGTGCACAAATACAAAACAGCAAGTATTTTACCTGGTGAAGTTTTTCAACAGGACTGGCTGCAGGATGGGCAAGATGGCAGCCATCTTGAATTTATACTGGCTGATGTAATTCACATTTGTGACCACAAGATGGCGGACAAAGCAGCTTTAATGGAGACCATCAGATCAGCCATAAAACATGCTCTCATCCAAACAGTCAAGCAGGAGGATGTGAAAACTGTCATTATCTGTATTTATGTGACGGTGCAGCTTTAGCTCATGGATTAAAAAGACACTCAGTGATGTTTTTGATTAAAGTTTATTATATTTTCTCATGACAGAAGCACTTCTGTCATTTTTCATATTCCTATTAGGTGGTAGATTAGATCCTGATTGGTCAGCTCAGCAGAGGATTCACCCCGTGGAGGTAAGCAGCCTTCCTCTTTGGCGATCAAAATGTCCATCTTGGTGAGTCTGCAGGGAGAACCAGATCACAAAGTTAGCTGTGATTCAATTCATTTCACTCTGAGGCAGACCAAGATTAACCTTGCGCAGCAGCTGGATCCGCCTGATTCAGTGTCTGTAATCAAACAGATTCATCTTGCCGACAGCAGGAAGAGACAGTTTGTACAGAGATTAGCATAGATGCTAACAACTTCAGCAGAAGTTTTGTCAGACCTAGACCACATTTCCTTATTAAATAAAGAACAAACAATACTGAAAGCCCTTCTCAATAATAGGAATACTTTCACTCCACTTCTGACATGTTTTGGTGAGAATTTGATCTATGATGTGGCTCACGTTTTGTGCTTAACAATGCAGCAGTTGTGCCCAGATGCCCTGATGGACACTGCACTCGTTGGGGTACGTGTTTCCATTGCTGCCACACACAGGAGACAGGTTCAGGGGCACACCATGATCTCTGCTATGTCAGGACAGGACGGCTGCAGTACACAAAACAACAACAACAATATGCCCTGCATTAGGAGAACAGGCTGAAGCTTTAGTTCAGGGTCTGTGGATTATTACTATGACATTTCATGACTGAAGACGTCCCTCTCACGATGTCACTTCAGCAATAAGAATCATAAACAAATCCACCTACAGAGAACAAACCAACTCTTCATCAAAGTTAATACATTACAATTTAAGTCTCTGGTTGACTACAAAACTATTCAAATTATGTATAAAGTTAAAAATCAGCAGTAGCCCAATAGCATCCAAAGGCTTTTTCAACTGAGAGAAGGCAAACGTCATCTCCTAGGAATATTTATGTTAAAAAAATAACCAGGGAGAACCAATATGAAACTTCACTGTGTCTTAATAAAAGGAGTTACATTATGGAACAGCTGCAGTAATGAACTGCAATCATGTAAAACGATAGGTTTAAATAAATCTTTAAAACTGAAATATTAAACAGATACAGAATAGAAAAAGAATAGAAAAACAAAGGGAAAATCAGTAGCATCATGGGTACTGTGTATTCAGTAATGTGTCATTTTTGTTTTTGTTTTTGAATTTTGTGGATTATGCTGTTTTTTGTCTGATTTTGTTGTTGCCTGTGTTGCTAACTAAACTAGAAAAGCACTCAGAGTGTGCAGACCTCAAGCAGCTTCAGTCCAATTTGGCAAAAATGGTCCTCTCTGGCAATGTTAAAGAAACCTTTAAAAAATTCCTGTATTCGGATGGCGATCCGGGTCAGTCCCAGAATCTAATAATTTCTTCCTTATCCCATTCCACACATTTCCTGCAAATTTCATCCAAATCCGTCCATAACTTTTTAAGTTATCTTCAACACAAACAGCCAGACTAACCAACGCTGGCAAAAACATAACCTCCTTAGCAGAGGTAATTTTTATGACCTGATCAGTGCTTTAGGGTGAATTTAAGCAATATGTTTTGAGAAGGAATAAGGGGTGGGACTAGGTAAGTTTTTTTTTTTTTTACTTCTTCCTACACCTTTTTATTTCATGTATATATATATATATATATATATATATATATATATATATATATATATATATATATATATATATATATATATATATATATATATATATACACACACATATATATATACATATATACATACATATATATATATATATGTGTATATATATACATACACACATATACACATATACATATACATATATATACACATATATATACATACATACACACACATATACATACATATATACATACATATACATACATACAAACACACATATATATCTCTATCTATCTATATATGTGTGTGTGTGTGTATATATACATATATATATACACACATATATATGTATATATATATATATATATATATATATATATATATTAGTCCATAAGAACACAGTCATTAATAACGTGTGAAACACTTAAGCGAACACCATCATTAATGTGCAAAGACAGGCTTCATAGGAGAGACTGAGGTTGGCATAGCTGCAAGGTCGACCTATTATAAGCAACTTTATTGGCAGCTGCAGGTTGTGTTTTTTTGGGCCAGGAGAGACCTGACGCATGCCCTCCTATCAATATAACCTCGATTGGTGAGTTACACAAATTATTTTCTCACCTCTAAACACAAATTGGATTTAATTGATGAGTTTTTGGACCATGATCTACGTGTTACAGAAAACAGCAGTGATTTGCCACAAATATTGATTTGACCACCACGTAAAGACTGAAATTGTTAGTCACTCAGTACTCACCTTCCTTAAGAGCTCAGAGTTCTCGCTGGCATCTGTGAAGAGAGCAGGAAACAATGAGAACATGAATTTACTGATGATTCACTGCATATACATGTCCATGTGACATCAAACTCTTCACACTGTGCACTCAGTGTGAAGAGTTTTAACTGCTTACTGACTCCTTTTTTGTTTTATTCTATGCCTTTTCATAAAAACAACAACCTTTCTGACATTTTCTTCTATTAATTCTATTGATATTTTCTGTCTGTTGACTTCTGTTCTGACTCCTTTTATCCTGATTCCTTTTATTCTTTGGCCTTTTCATCTGGGGCCCACCCTAATGACCCCTTTTTGTCTCGTGATTTCATTTCTTTTTCTTCAGATTCCATTTACGCGAATGCCTTTTCATCCAAGGCCTAGTGCAATATCCATTATTATCCATCCATTATTATCTATACTTTTTATTCCTTTTGGGGTCAGAGAGGTCTGAAGCCTATCCCAGCTGACATTGAGCAGGTGGCGGGATTCACCATGAAGCAGTCTCCAGCCAATCACAAGGCCTCATAAAGAGACTGACAACCATTCATGCTCACAATTACGCCTGAGGGCAATTTGGAGTCACCAATCAACCTGCTGAGAATGTTTTTGGTCTGTGGGAGGAAGTCAGAGTCCCCAGAGTGACCCCATGCATGCATGGGGAGAACATGCACTCTCCACACAGAAAGGCCCTGACTGAACCAACAACCTTCTCACTGTGAGGCACAGGCACTACCTGCTCTGTGCCGCCCGACAGTGTTCACATGGCAATAAAAAAAGTCTAAATTATTTAACATCAAAATAAATGTTTCCATAGTTTTACGTCGGGCTGGGTATTGTTAAGAACCTTACACCCCCAATGTCCACATAAAGCAAACGTGCTGTGCCGCATGTTTTAAACTGAGAAAAGAAATAAACAACAGCTCACTTTGCTTCTCTACGGTTGCTTTGTCCCAATCACACAGCTTTGTGATTTATATCACCTCTCTCTGCCTGTATCCTTGTACAAAGGATGTTTGGTGTCATATATATATCTCTGTACCTCCATGATTCACTTTTCTTCGTTCATGGTGCCATGTTGCCTCGGGACCCTCTGACCGACTGTTGACCTGATGCTCGTGCCTCCTGTTGTGATGTAATGACAACCTATTGATGAAATTTACGTTCAGGAGTCTGTGCATTGTGTTTTATTTTGAAAGTATGTGATACTCCTCACGTCTGACTTCACTTTCTGGTGCTTTCTGAACAACAGTGAATTTAAAAGGTTTGGGAGCGGCTGCAGGGAAAGGAGACTTGCAGCGTATCTTGAGCGCCACGGCATGCACTGTCGCTTCAGGGACGCATCGCTGCCGCGCCATACATTAGTTAGTAACTAAGCAAAAACGATTGTTTGCTAATGGCTGTTTTCTGGATCACCATCAAAATCAGATCATTTTTAAGTTGGGCCATTACCAACATCTCCTGAAAAATCTCAGCAAAATCCATCCAGAGATGATATTAAAAACACTGAAACCAGAGATAAAATAAGAGTAGTATACATATTCTTACTCTTAATACATGTAAAAGAAATTAAAGTGAAGGATAAGAGGACAACGTAAACTCTAAACCTCATGTAGGCCTATGACCATATAAGAATGGTTATGTAGGACCAATTAAAAACAAGAAATTTGACATTAAAATATATATATATATCTTTCAGAAAATAAACAAATTGAGATAAATAGTAAAAAGATTTAGAACAATGAAACAAACAGGTGAACGTGGGGTGATTTGTGCCACACCTGTTATCTAGAAAACCATAGAAGAAATTGGTCATGGGACCAGGTGTTTTTGAAGAGGCATTCATTTCACTCATCCTGCAAAGAAGGGAGACACATGGCTTCAGAAGTGAACACATTTAAGTACAAAAAATATTTTGTTTGCCTTCCAAAGTAAAATTTCTGTGATCAAGGTTTTTTGATTGCTGTGTTTGAACAATTATTGACACGTTAACACTTCGCACATGTTTTAGTGCTTTAGTAAGCTACACTATGAGTCTATAAAGTTAGCATAATGTCAGCTCTAAACAGCTGGATGATGCATCTTCAAAATGGTGGGCGTGGGGTGATTTGTGCCACAAGGCCTGGGGTAAGCTGTGCCACTGGCACCACTCACCCTCACTTATGATTAGGGGTGTCCCGATACAACTTTTTCACCTCTGATACGATATCGATATTGCAGCCTTGAGTACTGGCCAATACCGATATCGATCCGATACGATACCAGCAGGAATCATACATACTTTTATTCCTTATTTTGTAGTATTGACTGTAAGAAAAGGCTTGATCAAGTGAGATTACTCAAACAGAAAACAGTAGTTAGTAATAGTAGGTATGAGAAAAACTGACCCATTTGTTATTAACCAATGGGTTAAATAAATTTTAACCTTAAACATAAGAATATACTACAATTAAATAAAATAAATAATAATAAATTAGAAGACCCTGAAAAGTAACCTCAATAAATCCAATAAAAACAAAACCATATATTTTAAAATTGCAAAATAACCACTGTGTTTAACTTATATAATCTGATATTTGTTTTTTTGCTAATATCAGACCGATATCTGATATCAATATATCAATAGTAACTCACTTTTTAACAGTTATTTAGTTCCAGCATCTTCATACTGCCTTAAGCACACTGCAGGTGATAGTTTATAAAATGTTCTTACTTTATCAAGCAGCAAATGTGCACAAATACAAAACAGCAAGTATTTTACCTGGTGAAGTTTTTCAACAGGACTGGCTGCAGGATGGGCAAGATGGCAGCCATCTTGAATTTATACTGGCAGGTGTAATTCACATTTGTGACCACAAGATGGCGGACAAAGCAGCTTCAATGAAGACCATCAGATCAGCCAAAAAACATGCTCTCATCCAAACAGTCAAGCAGGAGGATGTGAAAACTGTCATTATCTGTATTTATGTGACGGTGCAGCTTTAGCTCATGGATTAAAAAGACACTCAGTGATGTTTTTGACTGAACTTTATTATATTTACTCATGACAGAAGCTCTTCTGTCATTTCACACATTCAAAGACAGTAGTAGATTAGCTCCTGATTGGTCAGCTCAGCAGAGGATTCGCCCCGTGGAGGTCAGCAGCCTTCCTCTTTGGCGATCAAAATGTCCATCTTGGTGAGTCTGCAGGGAGAACCAGATCACAAAGTTAGCTGTGATTCAATTCATTTCACTCTGAGGCAGACCAAGATTAACCTTGCGCAGCAGCTGGATCCGCCTGATTCAATGTCTGTAATCAAACAGATTCATCTTGCCAAGCATCTGAAACCAATTAGAATCCTTTAAAACAGGTAGAGGTGGGAACTTCAGTGGCAGTTTTGTCAGACCTAGACCACATTTCTTCTTTAAATAAAGAACATAATACTGAAAGCCGTTCTCAGTGGCAAGAATATTTTCACTTCACTTCTGACATGTTTTGGCAAGAATTTGATATACGAAGTGGCTCGAGTTTTGTACTTAACAATGCGGCAGTAGCATCTGCCTACTTCATTATCTGATTGGCCTGTAATGAATATGATTGACAGAACAGTCATCCAATCATCTGCTGGATATGCTTTAGAAAGATTCTGCCTATTCCCAAACACTTTATATGGGCTGTTGCTCTGATGGACATACGCATTGGTTCCCAAAGTGGGGCCAACGGTCCCTAGGGGGGCCAGAAGTTACGTGGGGGGGGGATTAGATCAATCAATGGATGCATATTAGAATATCTGCAAAGGTTAGCAACTTTTGTGAGAGAATTTCCACATCAACCAGTTAAAAGTAAACCAATAGCAAGGCAGGAAATATGAAGAATCATATTTTGTTCTCAACTTTACTTTTTCAATGATCACGTCGAGTGTTGTTTTATTTTATACAGCAGGAATTTTCATACATATTGAAGTATGTCTCTATAATTTTCATGAACTTTCTGAAATTGCTGTTTAACTTTTTCCTGTAAATGTTTTAGATTTGCACTAAAAAAATATGTTAGTTCATTTTTGCCTTGAACATGATTGCTATTATGTGTAGAGAATATTAGAAGTGTAAGCTGGTGGGTCGGGGGCTAAATGATTCTCTCATCTACTAATGAGGGGCCGGCAAAAAAAGAAGCACTGGAGTGTAATATATTCAGTATAGTTTATATCGAACAGTCTATCTAGTTTACCACTTAAGTTTGAGAATGTGTCTCTAAAGTTTCCACAAGGATTTATTCATGAATCCCTGGGTACAAATACAGTTTTTTCAGCTCAAACAGTAACATTTTTATACAATTTATTTTGTGTCCTTTAAAGCTTTCATTCAGAGACAGTTGATGGTCATAGTTGTCGGGTCTGCTTATTATAAACAACTTTGACCTTCTTTTTTTTTTTGGAAAAGTTGCTTGTAAATATTGGCAGTTGTTAGTTGGGTTTTTTGAGCATTTTCCAAAAGTGCAGTTGCTCATTTGGGCTTGTTGTGCCCCTAAAGCCAGGAGGGATGTCATGTACACTTAACTACCAATATAAAATCAATTCAGAAGTTACACAAACTGTTTTGTCCCACTCTAAACATAAGTGTAAATTTTACTGTAAAAAGAGGGGCAAAAATGATGTTTCCACCCAAAAAAAAATCCTTATAGCCAGAATTAAATTTATTTCTGATGTAACTGTTACTGTTTTCACCATAGTAAAGCTGTAGAGGATCAACATAAAACTCAGATAAATGCCTGGCTATGTCTGTTTGGTTACAAAAATCAAGGTTAGACAGACTGTTTAGTGATAACAGAGTTATAAATAACAGTAGCCACTCCCTTCACTTCTATATTAAAAAAGGAAGTCCCACCTCCAAACAAAAGGGTGTTGAAAAAGTTAATTAAGAAACAAGTAAGAAAAAATGTCTCTGAGATTGAAATATAATGTAATACTTCACATTAGAAACGAAAACTTTGGAGGTCGCTTGTTTTAGGCTTGTTTTATCCACCTGGTTGCTTATTTCAGTAGAAAAATCTGGCAACACAGTTGACGGTTGACTGGGTCAGGAGCAGAGGAGAGAGGAGGGTATGAGATGCAGGAAAGAACAGTGGTCTGTGAGTAAACTCGTCTGTCTGGAGCCTCAGAATCCGAAAAACTTCCCTTCATTTTCATGGTCACCAGAGCTGTCTGTCGTTTTCCAGTCATGAGTCAGGACCACCTGCTCAGGTAAATAACAGTGTGAGCTGGAGCTCTCAGTCATGTGATCCATCTGCTGCCCTCAGCTGTGCCTGTGCTCTTTAACTTCTCCACCACAGAACACCCGTGGCACATCGTCCTCCACCATGAGTGTAGAGTCAAGGCTCTGTACGCAATTACTTTTTCCTAAAGCCCCAGTCACACCTTTCTCATTGCATAGTGCACGATTGTCATAATCCTGATGAATGTGCTTTGGTGGTGCATGCGCTACTTGGTCTGGATCAGTGTTGTATAGTCGTGGACGAACGCCGGGGAACGGGAAGGGTCCCGATTGTTTTGAACTGTTCAAAACTGTCGTGGAGAATCGCTGCTCTCAGTATATCGTGGTGGAACCTTAATGCAGTCCTAAGGCAAACGGTATTAGCGTGGCATTTCCGGGGCTCAATCGGGCTGATCGTGGCTCAATCCAGAAAGCTTTCTGAGGACGATTGACGAGGACGTATCCGATTGTAACCTGGCTGTATCACGTTCAAGGCGACGCAAGCAACAGGGCTCAATCGGGGCTAATGTGACACAAACTGGGCTTGAATGGGCTAACGTCATGTCAGCAGAATGGAAATTCATGGAAATTCATGGTTGTGTGGTTGTATTGACCTATTTGAAGCGGGACGAACGCCCCTGAAGTACTGTAGAAGAGCTGTAGAAGCATTACTAACGGTGTATGTACGGGGTGTGTCCGGGGGAGAGACAGTCATTTCTTCCCATATCATGCCGATCAAACCAGCCTTGCCAATCGTGTACAGTCGTCTACAATCGCCATGACAAACAGGAATGTGTGACACCTTTTACTTATTGTTTTCTGAAGATGTTGACTATTTTAATTGAAGTATAGGCTTTCAATTCTTCAGGCTGGGACCTCTTTAATTGAAAGGGGAAATGTTATGAAAAAATCACTTTGGTAAGGCATTTGAACACATTTTTGGGGATTTGGTCTTCCTCCCAGCCCACAACATGTGATAGAAGACAACAAAACCTGTATTTAGCAGGTTGCATAAATGTAAACTCTCGGTATTTGGCGAGCTGTTGAGTCTGTGGATATATTGTTACATAACGTTACGTAGCTTTTTTTTTGCATTCATCTGCCTGAGTAGATGCAGCTGTGCTTTATTCATAGGTTTTTTGGACCAAAGCATGTTACTAATGTTTCATGAAGACTTCAAGGATCCATGTTAAACTGCAGAAAAGGAGCAAAATATGGGACCTTTAAGAGAAAAAAATGGTATTTGGCTCTGTTCGCACTTTTTATTTATTTTATTAATAAGATTTTTTTCTTTAAGCTGAAAAGAAGACCTTAAATATATTTGCCTGGGACTACTTAAGGTAAAACTATATGTTGTTGAAACCATGAAAATGTGGACATAGGGGAAGGCTATAAGACACAAACTGGACTTCAGTTTGGACCTTTTACGTGGAGGAAATTTTAATAAGCGAGCCTCAGTGACTTTAAATTGAATACCCCTGGATTAGAGCGCGAGTGGATGTTTCCAGATGTGGAAGGACCAAGATGCCTTCACTAGCTATTTTATTAGGTACACCTGTCCCACTGCTCATTCATAAAAATAGCTATTCTACCAATCACATGGCAGCAATTAATTAATTTAGGCATGTAGACATGGTCAAGACACCCTGCTGAAGTTCACACTGAGCATCAGAATGAAGAATAAAGGTGATTTGGTGCTTCTCCTCAGGTGTTTTTACTCACAACCATCTTGAGGGTTTACAGAGCATGGTCTGAAAAGGAGGAAATATCCATTGAGTCGAAGTTCTCTGGGTAAAAATGCCATGTAGACGCCAGAGGTTGGAGGAGATATACCAGAGTGGTTCAAGATGATGGAAGGCAACAAGAACAACCAAGGTCTACAGGAGACCGTGTCTGAATGCACCACACAGTAAATCTTGAGCAGATGGGCTGCAGCAGCAGAAGACCACACAAGGAGCCACTCCTGTCAGCTAAGAACAGGAAACTGAAGCTACAATATGCAAGGGCCCACCAAAATGAAGCAGAAGACTGGAGAAATGTTTCTGCTGAGTCTTGATTTCTGCTTTACATTCAGGGTCAGGATTTGGAGTGAAGATCATGAAAGCATGGATCCACACTGCCTTGTATCAACAGGTCAGGCTGCTCCTGTCAGTGTGATGGTGTGGGGGGTACTTTTTTGGCACACTTTGGGCCCCTTAGTACCAACTGAGCATGCTTTACCCCCACAGTCTACCTGAGTATTGTTGCTGACCATGCCCATCCCTTAATGACCACAGTGTGCCCATTACAGCTCAGATCATCTCAAACTGGTTTCTTGAACATGATAATGGGTTCACTGGACTGTAGTGGCCTCCTCAGTCACCAGATCTCAGTCCAATAGAGCACCTTTGGGATGTGGTGAAACAGGAGATTCTCATCATGGACGTGCAGCTGACAAATCTGCAGTAATTGCATGATGCTGTCATGGAGATATGGACCAACGTCTCTGAGGGGTTTCCAGCACCTTGAAGTATTAAGAAGCTCTGAAGGCAAAAGGGTCCAATCTGGTACTAGCAAGGTGTACCTAATAAAGTGGCTAGTGGGTAATTCCCTCAGTCTACAAATGTGAAAAGAGGGGTCCAACCTGGTCCTAACAGGGCATCTCTACTGTGATGGCATGAGTTAAGCAGCAGTTTTAGTGAGTGAGGAGGTGTGGTCAGTGTTGTTTGTCGAGTGTGAATGGAGCAGCTGTGTGTACTCACTGTCTCTGGGCACACAGCGTGCACTCGTTGGCGTATGTGACTCCATCGCTGCCACACACAGGAGACAGGTTCAGAGGGCACGCCACGATCTCCGCCATGTTAGGACAGGATGGCTGCAGGACAACAAGACAACAACAACATGCCCTGCATTAGAGAACAGGCTGAGGCTTTAGTTCATTATTATTATGACTTCTCATGACTGGAGACATCTCTACCATAGTGTCACATCAGTAGTGTTGTTTTAAAATGGCCTCTGCCTGACTTCAGTCTTTGATTAATGCACGGGCTGCTTCATCGTCATGACTGGACTGCTCTAATCATGATTACTTCAGCCCTTCATGACATCATCACCGAGTTTGTGGACCATCAAATGAAGCAGAAGAACGACCTGGTCTCAGGTTAACTGTGTTTACATGGACTTGAGTGTCCTGGTTTTTATCATATTCAGGATGTCTGAGGATGGATGTCCTGCCAAGCTACAATCTACAAACCCCATTATTCCAATGATGTTAGGATGCTGTGTAAACATAAACAAAAGTCTGATTATTCTCTAGAGCACATTTAAATGAAACCATTGTTGACCAAAGCGAGACAACAAAGCGACAGTAAAATTCAGGTTATAAGGGAAAAATAAATGGTCCCCAAAAAATTCATTCTCTGTTAATCTTTGTTTAATTGCTATCTGCAGGATTACTAACATACAGATAAACATGTTCAGACAAGCAGTTGTCCAGATGTCTATTTATCTGTTTTCTAAAAGTGTCCTTCCATCCATTTTCTAAGCCGAACATGTTTATTGGGAACAAGTAAATGTCATGATTGGTAAGAGGAGTATTCTGAAAGGCTCAGTGGTTGGCACTGGTTTTGTAAAGTGATATCATGGTTTTTACTTGTTTTGTAGAGTTATAACTGTGTTTTTACTGTTTTGTGATAAGTTTTTACTGGTTTTGTAAAGTGATAACTGGGTTTTTCCTGGTTTTGTGATAACTGTGTTTTTACAGGTTTTGTTAAGTGATAACTGGGCTTGCACTGGAAGACAATGCACAATTACAAAGAATACAGGGATTTTATCATCTTCGTAATGTCTTCAAAAGATTCAGAGAGTCCAGAGAAACCTCTTCATGTAAGCAGCAAAGCCGAAGACCACTGTCGAAAGAACTTCAATACCAACACCACTCTGTAAAGGATGTCACCACGTGGGCTCAGGAACACTTCAGAAAACCATTGTCAGTTAACACAGTTCATCTCAACATCTACAAGGTCAAGGTCAAACTCTACCATTCAAAGACAAAGCCATATATCAACAACACCCAGAAACACCACCAGCTTCTCTGGACCCGAGCTCATCTGAGATGGACTGAGGCAAAGTGGAAAAGTCTGCTGTGGTCTGACAAGTCCACATTGGAGGAAGATGATTTATAAACCTTTATGTTCGTTGACGGGAAAACTTCTCCGTTTTCAAAACTATGTATCTAATGTGTGGAGTAAGCTCTGGTTTCTTCATTCTTTAATGATTATATCTCCTTTTCGATAAAACAAAGTGATAATGTATTTTTCATCATTGGAAAGCCTGATTAGTTTACGAGATACAACTGGAAGAAAACCTATGGTTCCTCAGTGAAGCAAGGGTGAGGAACCAGTCTTGTGGTGTTTCATGGTCCTAATTTTGGAAATGGTACCAGGGCTGACACCAAACAATGCTACCACTTTGGGTACCAGAAACCAGGGTCATGTTTCAGGGGATTAAGCCTATATTCAGCAGAGAAAAATGTGATTTTTGTCCCTTTGTCTCTGCCTGGATGTATGTATGTGTATATATGTATTTTTATAGATGCATTTACTGGTAAATAAAATGAAGGACTTGGCTTCAGCCTGCTCCATTGTAAAGTTCCTTGAGATAACACTTGTTATGAACTGGCGCTATACAACCAAACTAAATTGATTGATTTTTGGCACATTTTTTGGGGGGGAACACCACACACACATTTAGCTGTGTTGCTGATTCCACAATTGCATGGTCCTAATGAGACGTACCTTGTTGTAAAGGCAACTAGTTAGACTTTCCAACGACATAAAATATAATAAAAATTGGTGTAATTAAAGAGGAGAAATGAATATGAATGAATACAAACATGGTCTCACAGCTTTTTTCCCCTTAAAGAACAATAAACCTGGGGTGTGTCATGTATTCACTTCATCCTGGTCTCTCAGTTTCCTGCAACTGTCTACAGACCTCACAGACTCCTGCACAAACCAGCTGCTGTGATCAGAGACCAGCATTCATGATGTTCAGTAAAACTAATGACCAGGCTTCTGTGTGTGCTTTAAACACCATGTCCTGAAAATGTTTGATACCAGGATTCTGCTCATAACCAGGACACATTAGTCCATAAGAACACAGTCATTAATAACCCCTGAAACACTTAAGCTAACACCATCATTAATGTGTAAAGTTAGGCTTCATAGGAGAGACTGAGGTTGGCATAGCTGCAAGGTCAACTTATTATAAGCATCTTTATTGGCAGTTGCAGGTTGTGTTTTTGTTTTGGACCAGGAGAGACCTGACGCATGCCCTCCTATCAATAATACCTCGATTTGGGGTTTACACAAATTGCATTTAATTGGTGACAGTTTTTGGGCTATGAACTAAAGTAAAAACAACAGTGAATTAGTCACAATTATTGATTTGACCACCACGTAAGGACTTTAATTATTATTCACTCAGTACTCACCTTCCTCAAGAGCTCAGAGTTCTCACTGGCATCTGTGAAGGGAGCAGAAAACCAACGACAGCATGAATTTACAGATGATTCACTGCATACACACGTCCCTGTGATGTCCACAAATGTCATGGGCTCTACCGTGCACTCAGTGTGAGTTTTGGCCCCTATGTATGGCAAGCCAAATGTGCCAAAAGTGAAATATGACTTTAATCTCAGCATCAACATATCTCATCGTATCCTTATGGGTGTTCTGTGTGTTTAGTGGCACAATAAAGTGAAAGGAATCAAATGATCCAGCTGGAGTTCAGACCAAACAATGAACTCTGCAGAGTCAATACCAAACCCACGACTCTACTAAAGTTTACAGTCTGATTAGTTTGATTCATGCTACACTCAAAACACACCTCTGTATGTTCAAGGCCAATTATCCATCCTCTTTACGCCCTGCAGGTGGGTTTGCAGAGGGATTGTTGTCCTCTGAGTGGAAGAATATACGCCTTATCCTGCCTTTGAGGGAGGAAGCAGCAGTACTCAGGCTGTGGAGTTTAAAGAATGCTCAGGTGGTACTCAGGGGCCCAAAGTGTGCCAAGAAAGTAACCCCCACACCTTCACATCACCAGCAGCCTAAACCGCTCATCCAAGGCAGGATGGATCCATGCTTTTATTATGTGATGTGAAGTGATTTAATGAGTCTGTGTAAACTGTAGCCTCAGTTTCATGAGGCTCACCTTCCTGTACAGGTGAATTCAAGTCATGAGCTGATGAGGGCGCTCGCTCACTTAAACTCTGACCCAACCAGACAGTTAGAAACACAATTGGTGTTTTGCTGTGATCTTGGCAACCCTCCTCCAGCCGAGGCACTTCCAGTCGTCTCATCAGTGTCCAGGTCCAGCTCCTCACCTCACCCTGTAGGCCTCATCAGTACCTCAGTCCATCGCATCAGGGTCCCAGCAAGCTGCTCAAAAGTCTTCACCAACACCACCAGTGTCTGGACTCCATGACCGGTGTCCTACTTCGCGTCAGCCTTAGTGCCCCTGAAGTACACGAACATCACGATGGAGTCGAAAACATTATCGTTACCTCTGTTCTCTACCGAGTTTCCTGTTCTCAGCTGACAGGAGCGGCACCTGGTGTGGTCTTCTGCTGCTGTAGTCCATCTGCTTCAAGGCTCGACTCGTGTTATGTGTTCAGAAATGGTCTTCTGCAGACCTCGGCTGTTCCTGTAGCCTTTCTATTGAAGTATCTGATGTGAATGTTTTAGATAAATAGGTGTCCTTAGGGGTGAGGACATGAGAGGACTGAAGTTGACCTGTTCTTACTCAGGATACAGATGGCCGGATACAATGCCCAGGAAGCTTCACACAAACATTCTTCACATTCTTGTTTCTTGAAATACTGAACCCCTGTTGTTAGGGTGATAAACCCTGTGTCATGGCTATCATGGGGTTTGCCCTTTAGTTCACGGGTTATTTATCTAAGATGCTCTGGTCCAATGAGAGTCCACCTATATGTATGTCTGTGTATAGCTCAAACAATGAGTCTGGTATAAATACATGTACTCTTAAATGTTTGGGAGGTTCCTTTTGGCTTGGGCCTCTCAGGCTGTCCGGAGTGCCTGATTCAGACACTTGCTTGGTTTGTAACAAACTTCCTTTATATGCAAACAAGTCTGTGTCGGCGAAGCTTCTTCATCATCTGCATCTACACATCAACATATCGAGAAACTACACTATCATCTTGAATCAGTCTGGCCATTCACCATCAACAAGGCATTTTCGTCTCTTTTTCAGACCATTCCACGTTCAAAGATACCTAAATCTCCTTCCTTCTCTATACTGATCGCTTCATCATGACCATAAGCTGAAATGCTTCTAGTTGCTGCCATATGGTTGGCTTATTGGCTACTTGCATTAATAAGCAGTTGAAAAGATTAGATTAGATTTGATTTGATTAGATTAGATAGAACTTTATTAATCTCTTGAGAAGACTGCCTCAGGGAATTTAAGATTCCAGCAGCACTGTAAGCACGCAGGGTAAAAATACACACAGGTATCAGAAAAGTAAAAACGTAAAAACAATTTGCAAATATGAATAGAAATAAATATAAATATAAATAATAAAATGGCTACTGGCTACTGCTCCTTCCCATCCTCTGTCTTCCTGTTACTCCTCCTTTCCTCCAGTGAGGAGTTGTACAAAAGACTAAAGAGTTTCTCAGTCTGTTGGTCCTGAACTTGTGAAGGGGCAGTTTTGGGCTGAACAGGCTCCTCTGGTTGCTGATGACGTGTACAGAGGGTTATTAGGTGTACCTAATAAAGTGGCCATAGGGCTCCATTAGGGCTCCAAATGCCGTGATCCCTGCCGAACCCTCTAAAGTCCATTGGTGATGCTGTAAAGGTGCTCTGAGTGGTCTGACTACTAAAACAAGCTGAGATCCATTTACCTTTGACCATTTTTGTGCTCGAGCTCAACAACAAAAAGCCCAAAAAATATCATTAAAACTATTTCAACACATCATTATAAGGACTGTTGTTCTGTGAGCTCAGATCTAAAGACTTCATCTGTAAAAAAATCAAAGTTTGTGTTATTGTTACCTGCAGCCACGCAGAAGAGCAGCAGTCCCAGAAAAACAGCTCGTCCGATCATGTTTTCAGTGGATGAATAACTCAGAGTGACAGATTCCTCACACTTTATCTCTTTTACTGTGCTGTCACTGGGGAGGGGAGGAGAGGGGTGATTGTGTGTGGGAACACAGCAGGTGACAAACGGACACACAAACATGTGCTCTCTAGAACCTGCAGCCTTCAGCGCACACACATGAACACACGGCCGAGCTCAGCTTTTGTCCAATCACAGGCTCCAAACTCCTGCCATGCACACCTGATGAGCTCATGTGTTTGTGCTCGCTGAGGTCATTCAGAGGGAGAGGTTCACAAGCTAAAATATGATCTTTTTTCATGACAAAGAGAGGCCATAACAGCTAAAAATACATCTGTAATGATAAAATTCATGTTTACTTTTTATCAACCAGATGAGATCAGACTGAAATGTCAGGGCTGGGCTGTCTGTGTCTGTTTTGAGAGCAAAATTTCAGACCACCTACAGGAAGCAGGGTGTGTCATATTTCAACAACCTCTCAAACCTCCCCTAAGGTAGCTCACATATTGCTGTTACATCTATAATCGATAGTTCCATGATAAAGTTACCATCATAATATGATTTCTTGACCCTGAAAACCCACGCCTAGCACTCAGAATCATGTTGATATCGTTATTAGTTAGACAGTTATTGAGCAAAAACCATCGTTTACTTATGGTGGTTTATCTGGATCACCACCAAAATCTAATCATTTCTAAGTTGGGCCATTACCAACATCTCCTGAAAATTTCAGCAAAATCCTTCTTGTAGTTTTTGCGTAATCTTGCTAACAAACAAACATATGCAGGCAAAAACAGAACCTTCTTGGTGGAGGTAATAAATGAAAAGTACTGATAGTGCTGTCACTACAGGCTTGTGTCTAAGGTAGCATGAAGAGGGTTTGACATTAAAGGGATAGTTCAGTGTTTAAAGTGAGGCTGTATGAAGTGGTGTTCATGGTCATACACAGTAACTCTGCCCCCTAGTGGAAGAGACATGGAAGTGCCACTGTGGACAGGGCCAAGAGCTCCCCACAATTCACACAAAAGCAGAAGACGAGACAAAACTGGGTGTCCATAAGCTTGTTGCTATCATAAATTATTATTTTAAGTCCTCTGTCTCTGCCGCCCATCCCAATTTTTGATGCTGTTGAATTCAACGTCAGTCATCTCCACCTTAGATGTTGGTGTAAATATTAGATTATTACTCTTTTCATGATTATTATTGATTACATTTCTATAAAAAAATACCTTTACAACCAGATAGACATGAGGATCCTCTTGAAAATGAGATGTCGCATCTGAAGGGGCTAACCTCTCATAAACTTATATTCAGCAGAGACAAATATGACGAGGACAGATTTATAATTGGTCCATGGATCTGTCTCTACCTTCAGTTCTTACTTTAGTCCATTTGTCTCTGTCCACCTAACTTCCTTTGCCCACACCCCCAACCAGTGTTAATTTTGACAGCACTTTTGAATTTAGTTTTAGTCTTTTGCCTAAAATATTTTTAGTTTTAGTCATAATTTAGTCATTTAAGTTGTTTTAATTTAAGTCTAGTTTTAGTTAATGACGTTTCACAACATTTTAGTCCCTGAAATCTACCGTAAATTTGTTCGACTAAAATATGAAGTGTAAAGGGTAAGACACTTTTTATGTTTCCTTGAATTTCTGAAGTCATACTTCACACTTTAATAAAATTAAACATCTAATAACCCTTTGTTGAATGCTAGTAAAGTTTAAATGTATGAATGAACAGAAACAAATTGAACTTTTGTGTGAAATGCAGTCACCTTTATTTAGGCTACCTGGCAGAGCGTCTCAGTTACAATACCAGAACTGACAACAAACAGTGAACCTGCTCTACATGAATATATCAATTCATAAAGAGAGAAGCTCTGATTGGATCGCTCCACAACTTATCCCACCACCACCAGGCTAAGGCAGCTGTGATTGGATGTCCCGCTTAACTCATCCAACCTTTCCACTCAACCAAAGTAGCTGTGATTGGATATATTCATAACTTGTCCGTACTTTCTACATGACCAAATTAGGTCTGATTGGATTAAGTCTCTGTCAAACATTTTAGTCTAGTTTTTATCTGTTGATGAAAATGTCAGTTAATTAGTTTTAGTTTGTGTCCATGTGCACTTGTTTTTATTAGTTATTCTCTGGTTTTCGTCAGGGGAAAAAGGGTTTGTTGATGAAAACTACGACAAAAATAAGTCAACAAAAGTAACAGTGCCTCCAGCATAGCTTTGTGTGGATGGCTGTTCAACATGAGACTGGATCTGCTCCAGACCTCCTGCTGGTAAACAGGTTTTTCTTGCTGTCGTTACTGTGAGCCCTCCACAGACACACCTTCCTGTAGTTTGGTTGGCCCAGTGCTGTGCTCATGTCATGATGGATTCGTGTTAGGTTTGGATATATGTATATATGCATATATGTGTATCCATTAATCAAAGAGTTTGTCTTCAGCCTGCTCTATTGTAAAGTGTCTCCAGATAACACTTGTTATGAATTGGTGCTACACAAATAAAGATTGATTGATTGATTGATTGGTTGACTGATTGACACAAATGAGCTCAAGCTGAGCTATAAAACAAGGGCAGCTTTCAACCTCCAAGACATATTTAAGCTTACTTTACGGGATTTTTGGGGACAGACAGAAGCAATTAGAAAGGTCTACACTATACTGTGGACGGATCCATTCAGAATCTGAAATGAAGGGGAATAAGACAACGTCAGAGATCAGCATTGTTCACGAACAGCAGGGTAACATAAATGTTGCCCCTTTCACACATGCACATTTGTAAAGCAAAACATGGGTTTTCACTGGTTTTGTACAGTGATAACTGGATTTTCACCTAGAACATGATTGGGATAATGTCCGGGTAGTCCCCCGGGTAATTCCCTGACACGGTTGTTCCCATTTGCTCATCCCAGCAGGGGTAGTCTCTGCTGGACGGGATAATTTAAGGGCTTCTTTTTGCGAGTGTGAATGGGGTGTATTTGTATTTTTTTGCCTTTCGTTGATTTTTTTCACATTACCAAGGCCCAAGTCCTTGTTTCTTAGAAGGACCCTCCACTGACCACAGACCTAACTTTCGTGTCAGCACAACTTACTGGTATATCTTTATTTGTAAGGATGGAACACACAACCCTCGTTCCTTGGACATTTTACAATTTGTTGTTCCTACAGAAAGCTTTTTAGGTTCTCAGCTCTTTTTCCTTGGAATACTTTTCAGACTGATTTTAAAATGCAAGGCTTAATTACCCATAATGCTTTAAATCTTTGGTAAAAAGTGGAATGCAGTCTTGCATGTGTGCATGTGTGCGTCTGTTTTAACTGATGATTTATTTTCATTTGTTTTACTGCTTGATGGGTTCTGTTTATGTTTAGAAACTGTGTTGCTGCCATCCTTGGTCAGGGCTCCCTTGGAAAAGGTTTCCAATCTCAGTGGGACTTGCTCCGCTGAATAAAGGTTACATAATAAATAAATACATGAAATATAATAAATTGATTAAAATATTTGAACTCTTTAAGGCAAATTTAAATAAATATTTTTATATATGATAAAGATATTGAAGTATATGTATTTTTATTTCAGTATACTTTGCACTCTCTCCACTCCTGCTACAATGTAAATGTTCTTTATAAATTCTTTAAAACTTCATAAATCTGAAGGAAAATAAAAAATTAAAACTTGAAGACCAAATGACAAACAGCAGCTGAAGCAAACTCTAATGAGAGGGTCTGAAATAAAAACCCACCCGGTCGAATGAGGGTTCATTTTCTCTTGGCATGTCCGAAGGTTGAGTCACATGTTGGATTTCTGTTTGAATCTGACCTGCGCTCGAACTCAGCACCAAATTAACTCGATTACAGCCTCGGGATCGGGTGTGACACAAAATGACAATTCATCATCTGACTGGCGACAAACATCCGTGTGATTTAGTTTCAGCCTCTCGTCATCTTGGCTGATGAGTCAAAAAGTTAAATTCAGACTGACTGATGACAAGACAAAAACAAAACAACGACACAGCAGTTTTCTTCAAAATGTATGAATTTCTTTATTATTAATGCAAAGAATAATTTTACACATGAGTAACAGACTCAAACAGCTGTTAAATACTTAGAAATGTAAACAAATAATAATAATAATAGAATATTGAGCACGGGAAGAGAAAAGTCACCACCTCGGTCTGTCCTGTATTCTGTCTCTGTCTCACTCCTTTCTCTCTTCATTTAAAGTGTCGAGCATGAGCTGTGATGCAGAGGTGAAGCTTCAGATTAGATCTAAGGTTTTAATTCTTTACTCTTCTACGTCTTTAAGTCTACGTCTGGTCTTTGAGGTCTATAAAGTGCTCACGTTCAGCAGAGCTCGGACTCTGCAGAGATTAAATGAAACACAATTAACGGAAAAGAGCACCACAATGACAGTCTGATGACGCTAAACCCTGGGTTAGATTCTTTAAATATTCTGTCGGACTACAAAGCTTCAAAACACCTTCTAACAAACGTGGTCCCTGTTTGAGTTTAGTCTGGACTAAATCTGGAAACATGATCACCGGAGCATCAGAGTTTCTGACGCTGCGGTGAACTTCTGTGTGGCAGCTCGGACTGAAAGTCTGGAATTTGGCAACTTCACCAGAATTTATATTAAAAAAAGATATAAAAAATGAAATGGCAGAGTTTAAATTCTATGGATTTGCTTCACATGAGAGAATAATGTTTGCTCTGGTTTTCTGCATCAACTTGGCAACTAAGTTCTGTTGTAGAAGTGGTACAGCAGTGTGTGTTGTGTTTGCTGTGTAATATTGTTATGTATATTTTGTGTTATATTTTTGTATCTGTATTGGGATAAAACACTCTGGAAAACAAGATGCTGCATCTCAAGGGGCTATCCTAAATAAAATAAAATACAAGTTCCAAGATAAATGTCTAATTAATTCAGAAAACCGAGTAAATTCTGACTCTCATGTGAATGCAAGTCACTGACCTGAAAATGTGCTTTTCTGCTTTGAGGAGGAGGATCTTCTGAGTGAGCTGATGGATTAAAAAGATCTAAACTTCACAAAACTCCCAGATTATGCTGGTTGATCAAACATACACGTTCAGCTCCTTTTGGCACAGATAATATTTGTTCACTCCACTGGTAACGTTTTTTTTTTCTGACTCGACATCACAATGTTGCTACTGTACATAATAACCACACCAGAGCGATGAATCCCTCCCATGATGCCTTCACACTGATCTCAGGGTTCACCTTTTTTTATTTTTACAACATGATCTTGATGGAGACCCTCATGAAGACCCTCGTGACCCAGCACTGTCTCTGTCCTTTGAGCTGATCCTGCTCTCGTGCACACGTCCAGGTGCTGACAGTCCTGGTGAAAGCATGCAGTAAATATTCCAAACTCCTCCTCACTCCTCTGGTTTGGTCGCCTCGGCTCTGTTCCCAGAATCCTTCAGTTCCGTATAAACAGGGACAGGTCGAGTATAAAAAAAAACAGGCCAGTACATCAGGCTGCTTTACAGACATCGAGCAAACACAAGATTTTTTTTGTTTTCGTTTTTGACGATGAATGTTTTAAAAAAGAGGAACAGTCAAGTTTCATTCATCATCTTCACAAAAATCTCTTTTTTGTGCTTTGCTGCGTGATGGTGTCGGTTGTTTACATTCCTCATAGCAGCTCATTGACGTTGTTTTCCTTAAAATGGAGTGCTCACATTTTTCTCTCCAACGTGATACAGTATAGGCACTGTGCTGGACTATGTCAAGGACGAAAAACAACAAATTAAAAAGATAACTTGATACCAACCTTTCTGGAAATTAACGAGGTTATGGTTAAAAAATCAAATTAGTAAAAATTAAAACTTGATTGATTTTCCTCCTCGGGTCATAATTGCTTTTGTCAGTCTGCGTTACATATAAAAAAAAGATAAACTGCTCTTGGTAATGAGTAAAGAAGGTTCAACCCTGATAAAAAAATATTCTGTCCTTCAGTCGTTGGCAGTGATGATCGAAGCTTCTTCATCGCAGTGAGATTCACACCAACACTGAGCACTGCTGACCACAATCAGGACCACAGGAAGTCAAACCTTGAGATATTTTCTTCAGAGTCCCTGATGTTCGTTCCAGTCGAGCGCAGGATGAAGAATCCCACGGCTGCTTCAAGTGTTCGAGTCTTTCTCTCTGTCCAGTGAAGGAGGGAGCGCCGGTCTCCTCTCCTCACGGAGCATCTCCTCATCATGAGTATTTCATTCTTGCATTGATTTGCATTGAGTGTTCATCATCTTCAGTGTCTGTCACGTGACCTGCAGTCTGCCCCCTCTCAGGAGGCTGTGCGCTGAGGTGCAGGTCCACTGAGAATGAGAACAATTAAAAAAGACTAAAAAATAGAATTAAAAAAATGAGCCAAGTCTCTCTCCCCCCTGAACGGTAGTGGTCCGTGGGTTCTGCGTCCAGGGGGGAGGGTGGTTTGAGGGTGGGGGAGGTGTCTCGGCTCCCTCCGGTGGTTTTAAAAAGGGGAGTCAGACACAGCTCTCCCTGGTCTTGTCGTCCATTAGGAAAGAGTTCAGCTGAGAAATGTCCACCACCACAGCGTCCCTCTTGTTCAGGTGGACGTCTTTCAAATGGTCCTCGTCGCTTTGGTCCTTGGCGAAGTTTACAAACACCTGAAGGGGAAGAGGAGAGCGGGTTAGTCCACCTGAAACTGCAGACAAGGTCATCGGTTGGTCACAGATGCAACGTTTTAGCTTTATCTGACCAATTACAGGGCTGTTTCCTGACCTAGTCTTTACTCAGTTGTTTGGTTTTCCTTAAGGGATCATGTCTTGTACCTGGGACAGGGTTTCAGATCACCACCACTGGGGATCCAAGTGAGCTGAGCTCAGACTAAGGCCCCGTTTACATGACAACGAAAACAGCGTAAAACAGAGTTCTTGTTGCATTTTCACCTCCAGTTTACACGAGAACAGTGCCTGGAGTGCCTGAATCTGTACACTTTTGAAACCAGGGTCCAGATTAAAAAGTTCTGAAAACGTTTTGGTCACCGTCTCCGTGTAAACAGGAATCAGCGTTTCCAGGGAAAACAAGATATCATCAACAGTTTACCTTCTTTGTTCATTGTGTTTTTTTGGTATAAGCATGAATTTTTTATGGTGACCACCTATTTTCATTTTTTTACACGTTCAAAATAAAGCATTCAATTCAATTAGACGCATCTTCCCGGCATTCAATGCAATTCCCACTTCAGAGGTCCAAGGAAGATGGAATGAACACACAATTAAACTGAGCTGAGGATGTCAGAAATGCCCTGAAGTAACTTAGCCCGAGGAGTAAAGCAAAGGACTGCGCTCAACACCACCTAAATATAAATGCAGGTTAAAACGATGCATGGTTGTCCAGGCCGACTGTGAAGATCTGACAGTGAATTAGGGACCAGGCTTTGGGCCTTGTTTGAGCAGACTTACTTGGTCTAGAGTTGTCTGAGAGACGGAGTAGTCCTCTATACTGAGCACCTCCTTGTTCTTGGAGAGCAGGGAGAAGATTCGGGCGAGGGAGGTGAGGGAGGAGGGGAGCTGGTACTGCAGCATGTTCCGGTGCTTCTCCTTCAGCGTGCTGCCGGGAAGCTCCCGCTCGATGAACTCCATCACCGGCCGCAGGTCTGGGTCTGGACCCGCCACCCTGAGGATGATGGTGTACCCGTCGCCGAACCTGAGGGGAACATGGAGAGGATGTTTTCAGTCAGCTGAGCGCACACTGGCCCGATTCACACTGCGGTTTTGAGGTGTAACTATTTACACCCCTGTGATGTTTCTCACTTTCCTTGTTTAATTTAAGTTGATATAGCTTAAAGATTCTGTAATTTTTTTACTTTATTTTTTTATGATATTATCTATTCAAATGTCTTTATTTGATATTCCTACTGCTATACTGTGTATAAGAGCAAGTGAAACAACCAAACTGATAAAGTGCTTCTGATTCTGGTTTCTCTCCACTGTGATCATCATGAAGACAGAATAGGGAGTGAATTGATCCCCTCTTTGTTCCGTCTCCATAGGCAGTAACAGAGGTGTGATATTGAAGAAAAAGAGGCAGGAGGACTTGGCAGGAGACAGGAGCGCTGCGAGTGAGCATCTCTGCCTTTGTGTGTATGTATGCGAGCACCAAAGCCGTGTTGCAGCGAGAATCCACAAAGATGCAGCCTTATGAAATTAATGTGAATGTCTGGAGGTGTAAATATAACAAGCTTTGTTGCGACTCTCTGTGTAAATGCACTGTGAACTGGGCAACTGAAGACAGGACCAGGAACTCATAAAGCTCACTTTACAAGAATATTTCTTTGAGGTAATGAGCAGTCTTTTTGAGAGACTTTAAAGTTTTTGAGGAATGAACCAAAACATACATTTAGGTGTATTAGCCCGAAGCTAACACACTTTACAATTAATGTTTTCAGGCTAACAGATTAAGTTTTTTTTCTTAATTTCTCACTGATCAAACAGTCTATTCTGAAAGACAATACTGAGGGAAATAGATTGTTAAAATGATGACTTCTGATGAAAGTGCTCAATGAAATACAATTTTTTAGATATCAAAAGTAAAAAAAAGTAAATTTATTCCTACAGCTGTTGAGCTCTAGTACTGTCTAATAGAACAATGAAAATGCCCTTTTAAGATTTTTGAGTTATGGCCTCACAGCATAAATGTCAATGTCTGGAGGTGTAAATATAATGAGCTTTGCGTAAATGCACTGTGAATTGGGCTACAGAAAACAAGACCGGGAACTGATAAAGCTCCCTTAACCAAGAGTATTTCTTTGAGGTAATGAGCAGTCATTTTGAGAGAATTTAATGATTTTGAGAGATGAACCAAAATGTACATTTGGGTTTGTTAGCTTGATGCTAATAAACGTTTTAATGGACTTTTTCGGGCTAACAGATTAAGGTTTTTTTTCTTAATTTGTCACTGAATAATCAGTCTATTGTGAAAGACAATACTGAGAGACATACATCTTTAAAATGATGACTGCTGATGAAAGTGTTCAGTGAAAGTAAGAAGTGAAGTTATTCTTTCACAGCTCCTAACAGCGTTCCTACAACAACTGACGAGCTTTGAGCACCAAATTACAACTATCTCATAAAAAGATTTTTGAGGTAATAGCTGCTTAAATGTTCATCTGAATATTCAGGAGTTGAAGCCCATCCCTACTCTGCTCTTTGTTTCTTGTCGTTTCTGTTTTTTGTGAGCGTTGGTGTAAACCCACCTGTTTTTCAGATGCTGCACGCTGCCCAGACAGCGGAACCTGCCGTTGACCATGATGGCCATTCTGGTGCAGAGCGCTTCACACTCCTCCATGCTGCAGGAGCACAGACACACGCAGGTTAGAGATATAAAATATATACTTATAAATATATACTTGCACTATGATAAACGCTGCTGCGTGGTCTAACCTGTGAGAGGTGAGGACGACAGACCGTCCCTCTTTTATGATGCTCAGGATGGCGTTCCACAGAGCGCGGCGAGCTTTGGGGTCCATGCCTGTGGTTGGCTCGTCCTGTGAACAGACAGTAACAGATTCTCAGCAGCTGATTTTTTGTCTTTTGTCCTCACTTCAGTACTTCAAAAGCTGTATTTCCTCCTTCAATTTATGAGAAAGTCTTTCAAAAACATGTTCATCCCCATAACACAGAAATGCCAGTAACATGCACAAGTAGAAAAAAACAGTGACCAAAGTGATAAAGGCAGATTGTGGGTTTTGCTGTCAGAGTTCACAGAGAGGTTCACAATCAGGGGAAAGTTTCTGCTGTTGAAAAGAGGCTTCACTCGTGTGTATTTGTAGTTGAGTTTTTCTTTAATAGAGCTTGTTCCACTGACCAGGAAGACGACAGGAGGTCCTCCTATGAGAGCGATGGCCGTGGACAGTTTCCTCATGTTCCCTCCGCTGTAGCTGCCCGCCGCCTTGTCCACATATTTAACCAGGCCAAGCTTCCTGATGCCCCACTCTGCCACCTGGTGGACAAAGCAAAGACTTCACTGTCATGAAAATGATCTGAATATTGGATGTCACAAAGAGAAGCTGGTGTGTGTCTGTCTGACACTGACCTCACAGACTTCCTTCTCGGGCACGCCCCTGAGGATGGCGTAGAACTCGAGGTGCTCTCTGCCCGTCAGCAGGTCGTTGATGGCGTCGAACTGAGGGCAGTAGCCCATGTTCTGATGCACCTCGTCTATCTCTGTGTTAACACTGGAGAAATAAAACATAAACAAGAGTTTAATTAAGTTTTTAAAGAGTAATTCAGACGGATATTGACTGTGGCTGCAGATATGAATGTAGGCTAATTTAATTTCCTGAGCTGATCAGCTTGTTTATTTTTCTTCGGAGAGGGAAGAGCTCACATTGTTCTGCCTTGTTTTGATCTTAACTTCAAGTACTTTCAATCATTCTGTTTGTGATTAGATGATTATAATTAAGGAGGTGGCTGAGTGGAGCAGAAGTGTATGAATTACATAAAGAGAACAACTTAAATGTTGTTAAATTTTACTTTTGATGGATTTTTACCTCTTTCCAGCCAGATAGGCCTCCCCGCTGGTGACCAGAGAGTCTCCTGTCAGCATTTTGAAGGTGCTGGTTTTTCCTGCGCCATTCACCCCGAGCAAACCGAAGCACTGCGAGAAATAAAGACATTAATGTCAGTCTCTGGTTTCAGTCAATCAATCAATCTTTATTTGGATAGCACCAGTTCATAACAAGTGTTATCTCACTTTACAATAGAGCAGGCTGAAGACAAACTCTTCATTTATAGATACACATACATGTATATATACAAATACATTAAAATTGATATAAATGTATATATTTGTATATACACATACATCCAGAGATGTATCCATCCAGGCAGAGACAAAAGGACTAAAAATAAGAATTTATGATAGAGACAAACCCATGGACGTCCAGATCATAAATCTGTGGTCATCACATTTGTCTCTGCTGAATATAGATTCAATCAATCGTTGTTTGTATAGAGCCATATTTGTCTTTGTTGAATATTAATGCATTAAAGGTAAGCCTTTTGTGATGTGGCATCTCATTTTCAACAGGGACCTCATGTCTATATGATTGGAAAGTTAGTTACTATGGATGTATAACCAATACAACCATAGATAGAGAGATCAATCTATTATTAACATTAACATGCACTATCAAACCCAAAGGTGCAGCTGCCACATCAGACATGCACACCATTCATAATTAGCTATGTCAAAGATCACCATGTCCTGGGATAAAAGGACGCCCCAAAGCCTCGTGTCCTTGACGTCACGTTAATCCAGATTTTCCAGAATATGCTGTGGTGTTTCGTACCTCTCCAGGCGGGATGCCGACACACAGCCGGTCCACGGCAGGCTTCTGTTTGCGCTTGTAAATCTTGGTGAGCTGTCTGAGCTCCAGGATGTCTGTCTGTCCCGCTCCGCTAAGGATCCTCTGCCGCTCTCTGGCCACGTCCTCGTCCTCTTCTCCGATCGGCTTCAGGTGACTAGTGGACGACCTAAAGGAACACATTCAGGACAAACTCAGGATGAGTCCTTCACTGAAATGTTTGAGTTTAATATCTTGGACACAAACGTGGAGAAGCTTCAGTTCACCCACCTGGCCTTGATGCAGAAGCGGTACTGAATGAGGACTGTGATGCAGAAGAAGATGACACCCTCGATCGCCATCGCAAACAGGTTCTTTCCCACCATGTCCCAGGCCAGAGGGGAGCGGAAACGGTTTTCACCTAAAAAAACATGAAAGGAAATCAAACACTGGAACAACTTTAAGCCAAAACACCTTATCTATATCTCATTATATTTTCTTTTGATCAACATTCAACAGACTTGTCAACATGTTTTTCTTATTTCATGATTATTTGGGGCTTCTTCTGCCTTCAGTGATATTGAGGAAAGAGCAGATAGAGTTGAAAAGTTGGGCAAGAGTCTGGAAAGTGTGCAAAGACTGGATCGGTACATATGATCCACGCAACAGGAGCATATTCTCCTTGTACATGGGGCTTCCTGACAAAACACTCAGCTATCTATTTGTATAATTTCTCCCTCAAGCTATTAAAGGAAAAAATAAGGCCTGAATGCTTGTGAGAATTTGGAAATATCTGCCAATCAAAAAGACAAAATTTGACTTGTTTACTGACTTGGAGTAACAGAAACTGGTCAAGCAAGATTTTCTTCTTTCATATGGTGATATATGTTAAAATGAGTCTAAGCCTTCATTTTCTTGCATTTTAGTCTTTTATTTTTAATGTTTATTTCATTTATTAATAAAAAAAGCACTAAAATGCTTAAAAAAAGGCAAACCATAAAGGAAAAGGAAGAGAAAGAAGAATAATCTAACATGATCTGCCCCTGTTCTTACAGGACACTGATTAACAAAGTACGAAATAAAACATTATGCTTTAAATTAAACAGCTGAAGGGGCAAAAATAACAAACTCAAAACTACTATACAAGCAGAATGGTTTGAATGGTTTTTATTCTAATTTTTTGATATGAATGTTAATGAAAAAAGTGTTATAAGATACTTAGAGCAAGAAATCATATAAATAAACTTGCCATGATTTGAGTTCATGCTTTGCACTTCTTCTAAAATCAATTAAAGACACATATTTGACAGAGAGGCTCCTCTGTACTTACCAAATCTCTCCAAAGCATCGGCCATAGCCTGATTCTTCACCATGTCGATCAGCCCTCTGCCCAGGCAGAAGTGAGGGAAGATCAGGAACACGTTTTTCAGGATGTCGTTGATGCCTCCGATTTCCTGCAAAAACAAAAAAACAGTCACAGTTAATACTCAATCCGATAGAGTAAAACTACCTGGATCATCATCAATGTTCATCATCTGATCCAAAATGAATGAGAAAACACATTTACGTTGCTTCCAAACAGCTCCAGCACGAAAGTGGACACGCTGCCGTTGATCCCGATCAATATGTTGACGCTGGTCAGAACCACGTACGCCGTGCTCGGGATCTTGAAGAAGAAGGAGGCCGGGTACATCAGAGGGGTGATGGACCATCTGGGACAGGAAAAGAGATAATTTTAAATCAGTGAACAACACAGGGATAAAAAAAGAAAAGTAAAGCTAATGACTGTGTCAAACTGACCCGTAGAGCAGCAGCAGAAGGGCCAGCACGGGCAGATTGGTGGAGGAGACGTAGGCGTCTTGTTGGAAACAGATGAAGATGATGATGACGAGCGTGGCCGGGACAATGTAGTTACACTGGAACAGAAGAAGAGAGGAAGGTGAAGGAAAGGCTTAATCATAATTTTGTTTTTACTGACTTTTTGAGCAAACAAAAAACACATCACAAACTGTACAAGCATACGCACAGTCAAAAAGTTAATAAGTAAATAAATAATTATAAATAAATAAAAGATACATAAAGAAATATAAATATTAAATAAGTAGATAAATGAAAAATAAGTAGAAACATAATAACAATAAGTACTGAAAAAAAGGGGGACATATAAATGTACAAAATGTTACACCAATGCAAGTATCTGCTCTTATAAATTGCTGTTCGTTGGACGGACACCCAACACAGCAACCTTATTAAGCTGTTGGCTCTTGATCATGATATAATCAGTGTGATAGCTTAATCAGAATTTAATTTAATTCAGTAAGCTACACTGACATAAAGGTTGTGAAAAACAATATTGCAATTACTTGTAATTATTAAAATACTTCAGCGTTTTCTTCCTTTCAGTGTTGAACATTTTGGTTTAAAAGCTTTAAAGAATGAACTACATTTCTCACCATATCCCAGACGAAGTTGGCCAGCCAGTAGAGGAACGGCTGCACTCCGCTGATGAACTGCATGTGTTTGGCCTTGTTGACCCTCTCCTGGATGAGGAAAACCACGAAACTCGCCGGCACGAAGGACATGGCGAAGATCACGCAGATGGAGACAAGCACGTCCACTGACGTTGTCATCCTGAGAGAAGGAAAGGGAGAGGACATTAGAGGTGACCTTTCTCGGAAAAAGAAACCAGAAGGCGTCTCAGCTTTGAGCTCCACTCACAGAGCTACTTGTGACAGCTGCTCTTTGGTGAGGTTGAGCGGGTGATTGTGGGCGGTGATGCCGAACTTTGACGGGTCTTTGTCGCCCTTCAAGCTTGCACGCAGGATGCCATTGTTCATCACGTTGAGGAAGGAGCCGATGCTGTGCCAGCCCTTGTTGTTGAACCAGATCTGGAGGGAAAGAGGGAAGGATATATTTTAGGTTTGGCAACCTGAGGATACAACTTAGAGTAAATTAGTAGCAGTGCTGGTCTGCAAGAGAGAAGATTACAGACTTTCTTTCAAATAAAGTAAATGTTTGGCATTCTGCTCTGTCTGCATTTCAGATGGTCTTCATTTCTGCTTCATGAAATCCCAAAGTTTCAAACCGTGTTAATTTTGAAGCTTAAAAACTAAGTTTTCAATGGATCCTCTTTCTCCTATGCACCTGTCTAATTAATTAAAGTTGCATAAAGCATTTTTACATTTAAATTTTGAGACTTTATGTTCACAGATCTGTAGACACTTAACTTCCTTATGCACCACACTAAAATTCAGATAACGCATTGGAAGGCGATAAAATCAAATTTACAACCAGCAGATCAGATGTATGCATGAATGTTGTGAATTCAGAGACTTTAAACTAATGTTATGCAAAATTATTACACAATGTTTACTGAGTCAGAGGAGAATGTTACTGTGGTGTGTGGGGGGAACAGAAGCATTGTTGAAGAGTTTGTGGAGGAGAGCTTGAAGGTAACCTACAGAGCCACGTGCAGTTGTGTAATAAGAGAGAGTGTGCATGTGAATGTGCGCTTCTGTGTGTGTAAGTGTGTGTGTGCTGACCTTGACGTTATTCTTGGTGTCCAGTCCTTGGATAAAACTGGAGAGACTGTGGAAGAAACGATCTGCTGCTGTTCCCTTGAGGACGGAGGAGAAAGAGAGAGTGTTATTAACGACACGAGAGAACTGACGCTGCTCAATAATACAGTGCACGTCCATCTAGACCAGCGCTGAAGTAGAAGGTCTGAAGACCATAAAAATGCTCTTCTTGTTTCTTTGCTAAAACCATCAATGTCATCAAGAGACAATGACTTCAAAACAAACTGATAACTACTGCAAAGCTATTCATCAACTGACACTGCCCTCAAGTGGTTTTAAAAAAATAACCATGATAAACCAAAGAACAATGGAGTTGGATTAACTGTACCAAAGTATGCACACCATCCATGACAGGGTTTAGTTCAGAGTGAAAATAAATGCAACAGCCTTTTCTTACTCTCTCCAGACGGAAGCGTCTTCTCAGCTGAGCGATTGCCACATCGATATCGTCAGAGTTGGAAAGAAGCTCAGAGTTACTGGCTCCCAATGAGAACCCGCCGTATCTGACAGGAGGAAGATGATTTCAATATTAGTGAAGGACAAAGAGCTGAGAGGCCTGCAGGTCGATGTGATGATGAATAAACTAAAGATGGATTACGTCTGATGACTCACCTGAACTCGTTGACCCAGATCTTATTCTTCAAGCTAAAAGAGAAGAAACACATCTGTAAATCTGGAAAAGAGACACAACATAAACAAACCCAGCTGTGAGAAACGAAGGTTTACCTCTTGCCGATGATCTGAGCATAGGTTTTGACCAGATAGTCTGAGATGTTTCTGCCCGTCAAGTTCTGGAGAGTGTCAGTCTCGCTGATCTTCATCTGGATCCACAAACAGACAAAAAAAAATCAGTTTGCCGTTGTCAGAGAAACACATAGGGTTTCTTCTGCTTGACTTCTGTCTGGGCTACAAACCTGTGGTGGTGGAAGCCCCCCGGCACCAGCGGGACACTCCGGCAGCATCCTCTTCCTCCCCTCACAGCTGCACTCGCACAGGGGAGATGGGTTCTCCATGGACCAGTTCCCTCTGTTGAACATGTCCGTCACACTTTGAGAGACCTCAGGGATCGACCATTCATCCTGCACTGCTGTACAGGGAACATCCCTGGAGAAAGGAGGTGGGCACAAGGTGTTAGCTGCTGTTTGGATCCTGTGTGTCTTTGTATTTTAAATTTCTGGAATGATTTTTAACTCACAGTATGGGGTCTCCTTCCATGCAGCGCGTCCCAAATCCTGGTTTATCTGTCAGAGCCCCGAGAAGTTTGTTGGTGTGTAGGTCTTCAGGATGGTCATTACTGGAAACAGAAGACACAAACTATTTGAGCATTTCTCCACATATATCAATCACTGACATTAAAAATAGCTTTATCATCAACATCCTTAGTTTCGACTCCTCTTACAGCCGTGCTTGGTCAGCCGTTGGTTAATAATAAAGTATTAGGTAACAAACAGCCGTAGTGCTGTTAGATAAGCTCCTGCATCTTTAATGGGTTAGGCACTTTGCTGATGGGAATAAAACCATTTCCATATTTGGAGCCTCGAGATGGAAACACATTTTATTTATGGAAGGAATGAATAATGGCTTACCTGATGAAGGTAAACTGCTCTCCGTACATGCCTGGATCCAGAGCCAGACTTGGGTACTTTCCAAACGGGGGAACAATCAGACTGAAGACCAGGGCGATGCAGACGAATACAGCAGGAAGAACAATCTGAAAGAATACGGAAATGCTATTAAAATGATGCAAAACAAGAGGAACTACACTTGAAGGCTGCTCAACAAGGGGAAAAACTGTTTTCATGATTGTTGTAAATGAAATAAAAACTTGGTTTAACAACATTTTATTCACAGAGTGTGCACGTCATCAGTGTACCTGAGCAAAGAAGCCTTTCCTTGAGCGCCGTGCATAGAGGAACCGTTTCCAGAGAAGAGCGACAAACTGCTGTCTCTTCAGACTCCAACCTTTGACCTGGTATGAACCTTTGCCATCTGTTCCACCGAGCCAGTCAGTCTCACGAGATTCTGCACGAAGACAAACAAAATAAGTGTCCTGACTCTTTAAACCTTTACTAAAACTATCCAACCACTGAATTCTAAAGCAATGATAGCAGCACGTCTGCAGCTATCATTGCACTGCATGCTGGGTAGTGCAGTTCTACCTGGGTCACCTTCAGAGTCGTTGAAGTCAAAGTCATCCTCGGTGAAGGGCTTCAGGCAGCTCTGATGGTCTCCAAAGGCGTGGCGGCGGCGAGTCCTGGTTGGAACGACTCCATCTGTGGAGAGGGGAAGGTCAATTTGTGTAATTTCACAGCCTTCCTCTGAAATATGTCCACTGATGTCTATAAAGATCTGGTACAGGATCTGTAAATATTAGTAAGCATTTGATTCATATGTAGTATTCGCCCTGTTGTATCTTCTTACAACATTTTTTTGATAACTTATTGACTACAATCAGACTAAATGAACCAAAGTCAAGCACACAACCTAAGAGTGGGTCACTATTTTTCTACAGTCTCTGGCAACTTCTCATCAGTTTTACTTTGTGCCTGAGTGTCAGATGTTTGATGCTGAATCGCTGAATGGTGAATGATTGTTATTTCATGAAAACTGCTTCATAACTCTTACCTGAAAGCTCAACAGAATCCACTCCGCTATCCTCTGCCACTTTCAGGAAAATCTGCGGAGGTCGGAGACAGAAGATTAAAACATTTTTTCAAAAATATTATGAGGCCATGAGAGAAAAAGAATCTTCTTTGAATCCTTACTTCTTCCAGGGTGGTGTCAGATATTCCATAGCTTGATATCCCCAGGTCGGTGAGGCGGTCGTCCAGCTCGTGGAAGAGCTCCACAAAGGCTCCATCTTTGGCTGACTGATACGGTAAGACATAGGTGAGCTCATGACCGAGATCCTCGACCAGGCGGGCTTCAGGGACATGCTTGAAAATCACGTTGGAGATGAGGGACACGTCTGGAAATATAAAGATTAAGAAAGAGGTTTGAAAGCAGGAACAAGAGGACTTTAACACTGTTCATGCCCTGCAAAATTTGACATAATCATACAGCATAAAGTTTATGTAAAATACACTATACAGTAGCAAGAGAGGTAGTTTGGTTTGAAAGAATCATCAATGAAGCGTTCGATGTCAGGATGGAAAGACCATCACTGAACAGAGTTGGCAGGCTGAGACATAGTGTGTCTTTCATAAACCACTAAAAAGACACTTCGTCCATGGACCATGTAACCT
Organism: Cetoscarus ocellatus; assembly: GCA_037902135.1. NCBI lineage: Eukaryota > Metazoa > Chordata > Actinopteri > Labriformes > Labridae > Cetoscarus > Cetoscarus ocellatus. The sequence goes on along the minus strand of JBAMNC010001240.1, from coordinate 1,330,900 downwards.
AAATCTTAAACAATGCCCAAGGGTAACACCTTCATGTTTAACTAAGTCATCAACCTTGCCAAGACTCTCAGGTGACAACCAAAATTATAAAATATTAATGCTCAACAGAGGCTAATATTTCTTCCTCATCTTTAGTCAGCTTTTAGAGCCTTGACCAATCCTTTACCCACTTGGATCAAGCTTTGGATGCATAAACAAACTCTCAAAGCTTCTTGAATGTCTTACCAATGGTGGTGGTTTCACTCTCCGGTTCGCTGCCTAGTCCAGCATCCGAGCTGCTCTCTGATACGCTGTCCTCCTGAGAGACATTCAAAGAGGGTTAACTTAAACCGCCTTAGCAACAAACACATACAAAAACAGATATGCTGTCCTCCTGATCTAACCTTCTCGTTCTTCTTGCAGTAAGAGACGGTGCTGGCAGAGTTCCTGCAGGACTGAAGCGTCAGGTCGTAGTCCCTCTTGACCAGGGTCAGATAGTAGCCTGTTCCCAGCTGAGTCTTCAGGAAGAGCGAGGAGCCAACGCAGCACAGCTTGCCGTGGGAGATGATGGCAATGCGGTCTCCGAGGATGTCGGCCTCGTCCATGTGATGTGTGGAGAGGATGATGGTGCGCCCTAACAGAGTAACAAACATTTAGCTTACAGACTACAGGTTTGTTAATATCACCAGATGCATTTGCAGCATAATTTGTCACATTCACCTTGTCTGTATTTGAGCAGAAGGTCCCAGATGCCCCTGCGTGCATAAGGATCGACCCCAGCAGTCGGTTCATCCAGAATCACAACCTTAGACCCTCCAACAAAAGCCAGAGCTACAGACAGCTTCCTCTGCATTCCTCCTGCAAAAACAAAGAGGGATGTCATTTAATAATCTGTCAGAGTAAAACAGCCACCAGAACAAGATACACTCCTACAATTACTGACCAGACAGCGTGCTTGTGCGAGACTGACGCTTATGTGGAAGTCCAACATCATTCACGATCTGCTCCATCTCAGCCTTCACCTTCTCCTCTGGCAGCCCCTTCAGACGAGCATAAAACCAGATGTGTTCCTCCACCGTCAGCCTGGATTACAGCATGGAGTAAACACGGTTACAAAAACGCCCGCAGCTGCAAGTCTGCAAAGAATTACACACTTGATCTTTAAATATTGATGTCTTAAGAGCTCACGCACATGCTGAATAGTACATTGTGCTGAGGGCAGACGCCCAGGTTCTGGCGGATGGTGCTGAGTTCAGTGCGGATGTCTTTGCCGAGGATGTAGGCTGTTCCAGAAGTTGGGGGGAACAACCCCGTCAGGATTGACCTGTCGGTAGGAAAAGAGGAGCACACTGTCAGTTTCTACTCATGTTAAATATGTAATTCTTCTTGGGTATTTGTGTGTATTATCTTACATGGTTGTTGTCTTGCCAGCTCCATTGTGGCCGAGGAAGGAAGTAATCTGACCGTTATAAAACCTCAGGGACAGCCCGTCTACGGCCAGTTTGTTTCCATGGCTGTAGACCTTCACCAAGTTCTCGATGTAAACGCCAGGCTCGATGTGGCTTGGCTCCTCTTCGATACACACAGCTGTTAGTTAGACAAAGACAAGGACAGCATTTTATTGATGACGTTAAGCTTAAGAATACAGTTCACCAAGTTTAAGTTAGAGTTTAAGTAAAGCTAGACAGCTAGATCCATTATCCGAAGCTTCAAGCTGAAATATTCGTTCCTATTCAGTATATGACCGGGAGCAGCTGATTAGAGAATTTCTAGTAATTATTTTGGTTTTTATATAAAACAGAGAGATGAGTAGGTAGATATTTTCACTATAAATTGTACCTTCAGCGTTGCCCTTCTTTGACAGAGGAGTGGAGAGGTTCTGGTTCTCTTTCTCTCCGCACCAGTACGTCCTTGTGAACGGGAAATACCAAGGCCTGGGGATACCATATTGGCCTGAAATAGAGTAACAGTTCATGTTTAAGTTTGCCTAAAATGATGACTTACAGTAAATTTTCTGCACAATTTAATGGTAATTCATGCTTCAATGTATCAAGGACTCACCAGGGAACACAGCCTCGATGTACCAGGTCATTATCCCGTACAACACAGCGTCAAACAGCATGAGGCAGATAGATGTGGTCAAGTTGTAGCTGTCTTCCTCCAGAGGGCTGGCCAGCAGGTTGGACCACTGGATGCCCACTCCCTGCTCTTCAAAGAGGGCAAAGTACTCACAGCCGAAACCAAAAGCCACAGGAGACAGAAGGCTCTGCATGGAGAAGAGAGAAGTCAGAGTTTAGGGAGGTACAAAATCTAATATATGAGATATCTATGGGCCAATCTTCACAATGTAAGGACAATATTTCCTTACTCACCACAACAACTTTTGCTCCAAAGCCGACGTAGTCCTGCCAGGCGACACATAGCACATAGGGCAGGTAGAGGGTGAAGTATATGATTCCACCACAGGCAGCTGCCAGGTTTGCCCTTGAGAACAGCGTGCTGATGAGGAAACACTGCATGATGGTGACTACGCCGAAGGATCCCAGGAAAAGAAACACCACGCCTGGATCACTGTATGGCAGCAGGTTTCCCATCTGAGGAGTTAGACAATGGAGGACAAAAGAAGAGAAGGTTAAATAGTTTTATGGTTACAACATTATGACTTCATTTTATTCCATGATTCAGACAATGAAGTGTTGCAATCATGGGACAAACACTGATTATTGAGTGAAAAGTTAAGTACAAATTCACATTCCTGCATGGTGACATAATTTCAACAGATGTACGAGTGTGTTTGTAACACTGACCTTTAATAACATCACCAACAGGCCGGCACTGATCAGGAGCGGGATCAAGCTGCTGATGAACCAGCTGAGCCACAGGATGCCATTGTTCAGTCCCATGATCCTCATTGTCTCCTTCAGCCGAGCCTCCTTCTCGTAAACAACGCCCTTGATGATGATGGCAACTGAGTACATCCACGCCAGAGTCATGAAGAGGGGCATCGAGCGGCTCATCACACGCAGGAAACTGATCAAAATGAAGGAGAATGTGTCATTATAAAAAAGTAAATATACATAGGCTTTTCCGTCTCTATTTGAGAGGACAGGTCTGTAGGCAGATCCAGAAAGTGAGAGCTGAGGGAGCATAAAATGCAGAAAAGAAGCTCAGGGATGGATTTGAACATAGACCACACTCTGCACAAAGGGTGCTCGGACACAGCATTCAGATCATCAGAGCTATTTTAGCTTTTATAAAGATGCACAAAACATATCAACATGCCTGGAAATTTTTCAGCATAAGCTAAAAGCTGGCTTTCTCCAGATATTTCCCTGCCAAGCTTGTTATATCTGCAATTCACCACAAGATAAAGAGCATATGTATGAAGATCATATCAAATGACTTCTTAGTAAATAACCAAGCACAAGTAGCTCTGACCCAGACCAAAGCTTTGAAACAAGACAAGTTGAACCTTGTGACTACTTGCAAAAAGCCACGCTGCAATTATCCAAAAGCATGTGAATTCACACTGATGCAACCAAAAGAGACTTTGAGCTCTGACTCGATGCTACAGCTTCAACTTCTGTGTTACATGCTTGTCTTGCTACATGTTTATGAGCACACACTGCAAAAGTTCAGATCTAGCCAAGTGTAGGTCAAAAAACTCTCACTAGACTTATTCTTAACCACAATGTCCTTACATGTCCGGATAAAGATCTTATTCAAAGATATTAAAACTAAAAATAAGGCCTGAGTTGCTTGTAATAAGTAAAATAACCAGCCAATCAGACAAGACAAATTTAACTTAAAGGTTGACTTAAAAAAAAAAAAATCTCTCCAGAGCAGATATTAAACCTGATTTAAGACCCTCACTGAGTCAAACTTTGCTTGTTTATTTGGCAGATATTTTCTTATCATTATAAGCAATTCAGTGCCTTATTTTTGCTTTTCATTCCTTAAAGTAAGATATTTATCTCGACTTGTTAAGTGATTATGGATTAGAAAAAGTGTTTCGGATGTTTCTGACTTGAAAATAGACAAACAAACTTGCCTAGATCTGAGTTTTTGCAGTGCAATTTTTCCCCTGTCAGAGGAGCAAGAACAAAAAAACACACACAATGAGAGTTTGGAGCTGTTTGTGTATAGCACTTTGTGCTACATTTTTAATGTATGAAAAGTGCTTTATAAATAAAGTTTGATTGATTGATTGATTAAATGGTTTGGGGCTTGAGACATGCAATCTTTTGTCATTTTCCCCCAGTAATTTGAGAGGTATTTTTGTCATTAAGAAGGACTGATGTGCTTGTAACAGAGACTGTATTTAACTGAAGAAGGGCTGATGAGAACACTGCACTTCTTGGCAGCAGGTGAGCCATAGCAGTTGTTGAACATATACTGTATTTAGACTACACTGTACATCTCATTTCACACATTCCCCCTCTTGGCTTCGAGGTGCTGATTGGCAACCATCAACCGACTTGATTCAAGTTGCGATGGCCCCAATTCAGAAAGATGCAAACAGTATTGCTGCGTGGCAGTCTGACTCAGGCTTTGACGATATTACAGACTTCCACAGCATCCGTCAAGCTTCACGTCGTGACTCTTTCAGATTTTTGTCACTTACATGTCGTCAACGTAGCATGGGTAGGGCATCTGCTGAATGTAGATTCCTGTCCTCTCTTTGCTGCCAGTGATGGCTCTGATGATCCCTTGTTCGATGACGTCCTGCAGGTAAGAAAAACCACCCCAGATGTAACGAAGGTCCTCGAAAGGGTCTGCCCTGGGACCGGGATCCCAATACCTGAGAAGGAAAATTCAGTCGGAAGGTGATGACACAAAACTTCAGGAGCAGTTGTGGGCCAGATGGGCTAAGCCCACCATCTGTCAGCAAAGTGTTGACAATTATTGATTATTAATGCACAAATGTCAGATTTTTTTGCTAATAAAATGGAAACACTAGTTTAGGTAGATTGTCTTACCCGTCCTTGATCTTGTTTGTCCTCTCAACATTATCAATGTCCATGCGGATCTTGTAGTTTACGTTGGGAGGTAAGTCAGTGCTGTTGTTGTGGGCGATGTCAGGAAACACGATCCCAGCCCAGAATTTCTGGTTGTCTAAAAGACCCATGGACTTGTTGACCAGACGCTCCTCGTTGGCTACTGGCTCCAGTTTGTCCAGGTTTACACACTAAAAGGAAATAACACCGGAGGTTGGATATATTTTTATTTCAAGACTCAAGTGCTTATGTGATGCCCCTGCTACCTTATTGTGTTTGTGGTTTTTGTTGTTAAGAAGATGCTGACCTTCCTCTGTGCTTAAATTGTAGACACAATCACATGCTCTCCCCCTCCTGAAGCTCAAAACAACAATGAACTCCGCAACCTTTAACACGAATCAGGAGCTTTGAGTAGACACACGGTAACCCAGTCAGGGTTGATTTGTTAATTGGGCCTTTAAGATTAGCTGCACAGAGCTGACATAAGCTGACTTATTCCCCATCCCCTTGCACCTTGTTGGGAAACCAATGAGAGCATAAAGAGCATGGCATTAGTGCTCCTAATGCTGCAGGCATGTCTGGGTTTATGCTTGAGAGGGCCTAGTTGTTATTCTGTAAGGAATGTCACTTCACAAACGTTATATCATCTAAGTGCGCAGCTCAGTCAGCAGGGCAGTGGGTTGTTTGTGTGAAACTGATGAAAGGAATGTCATCGTCTTAAACTCTGTGTGATGTCTTTGAACCTTCCTGACATGTACTAGTTTAAAATCCTCTCTTAAATGATTGTTACTTGGGCAGCACAATACTTCACAATGTTTAAGCTTCAGTGAAAGGAAGCAAACTTTGATTTTATGTGTTCAGTGTGTGATTGTAACGAATGCACTCGTGGTCATAGCTGTGTGTCTCAGCATTTTATTTTGGTAAATCGATCGCATCAGAGTATAGCCTCAGCCAGCTTGTTGCCATTTAGCAGTTGTAACACGGATTGCTTCCTATACCGAACTCCATACTGTCCAACTTCTTTTGGCAGCCTTCTGTTGGTGTACTGAGTGTATCAAACTGACTCCACATGGTGAAACTTAAACATAACACAGTTTGTTGACTGGTGAGAAGAATCATCACTTCCTATTTCAAAGTGTGGTTCTTAACTTTCTTGCATTTTATCCCTGCTGCCTGCAACGTTCCCCACACAAAGCTTGTTATCTTGTGCTGTTAAAGTCAAATGCTGAGAAGAAAGATCACATTTTGCTGGGTGTCATTTGTTGCTGTTTGCTGACTGTGTTGGGATACCCAAAGTAAGGCGCAATATTTTTAGCTGAATACCAATAATCAACACATGCAGTATTTAGATATTTTTTCTAGGTAAATAATTTTAGAAACATAGATTGACAAAGCTCAGAGTCAGAGTGTTTTGATGTAGAGGGCTGCAGGTCAATATTTTCCAATCAGGCACGTAATGAATGTGACTGACAGCACTGTCATCCCGCCACCCGCTGGATATACTTTTGAAAGGTTCTGCCTATTCTAAAACACTTTCTATGGGCTGTTGTCTGGATGGACTGGTGAAATATGTTAAACAAACCCTCTGGTGTGTCAGGTTAGACATCTACAACAGGCTCTGGCAGAACTGTTGCTAAATACATGAGAAAACCAGCCATCCACAAAAGCCATCTAAATCTGGCCCAAAACATATTGACCCAAACTCTTCTGCCAATTTCAGTGGAAATAGACCACCTTCAAGTACAGACCAAATTTGGCCCAAAGAGTGTTGATCCAGGAAGTGTTGCCAAAGGTGAGCAAAATCAAACATCTTCCTTAACTGACAAATTTTGTCCAAAAATCAATGACCCCAGGTTTTTGCCAAATATGAGCGAAAATTGGCCATCTAAAAAAGCAGTCTATATTTGGCTCAAAAATCGTTGATCCTGGACCTGTTGCCAAAAAGCAAAGTCTGCCATTCTCAAAAAGAGCCAAATTTGGTCCCAAAAAAAGATTGAACCCACACTTGTTGCAAAATTTGAGCAAAAAAAATTTGACTTTGTGGCATTAATGTGAAACTTGGAAAATATTTGTCATGCTCAAGCTTTTTTGTCAACTTTTCTCAGCAAAAAAACATCATTCTGATGCTTGCCTAAGATGTTGATCATTGAAACAATATTTTTAATTTTATGATCCAACCTCCTCCTTTTTGGTAATGCCTTGCTCTCCCTCCATGTTGGCACCACTGAGAGAGAATTACCCATAATGTTAGCTTATTTATTGCTATTTTAGCACATCAACAGCTATATCAATATAAATAACACTGTATTAACCTATATCTGTTTTAAAAATAAAACAATATTTTTTGAAATCTCATATCCATCTCCCAGCTAAACTGGATGAGCAAACCAGACCACCTGAAGGGAACGTGGTGGCCATGACAGCTGATTGGACTGTGGTGGTTCCCACATTCTGGGACTATCAGTTTGAGGGTCATGGGCTGAAAAGTCAGGGAACCCTTATGTTTGACACAACATGAAAATATATGACAACACTAGTTTCTCCCAGTTTCATTCAGCCCCAGCTAGTGCTGCATTTGTGCCTTTTATTGCTGTGAAAAGAAGGCTGGATTGCTGGGACAAAAGCTGGATTCAAGCTACACAAAGTGCTTTGTCTGTGGTCCACAGATTATTTTATCATTATCTAATCTGATCATAACATCTCTGAGGAACATCTTTACCCAGTTTGTTTGTTATTAAGGCACTATTTAAGTGATTGCCCAGTGAAATTAAACACAACAACCTCCCATTCATCAGGGCATGAACATCAATTAATGTTTGGCAGGAGTTTAGCCCTGGTTGTTTATGCTTGGGGCTCAGCTCTGGCACACTGACCCACAGCACAGAGACAGAGCACAGTGACACACTCGGCAGGGGCGCTAATTCGATTTGATCGGGGAAGAAGGGGAGAAGAACATTTGATTTAAAGACTTTTTATAGCAGTGCCAGGATCTAAATGCAGCTCAAAGTGAATTTAAAAAAGATGAAGATGGAGGAGGAGGTTGCAGTGTAGTGAACTCTTTGGTTAACTTGCATTTAACCCATTTTCAAGCTTCGTTTTCGCTGCAGCTTGACCTAAATGTAAGATACTAGGAACATAAACTTTTACAGGCTAATCTTATGGCCCTCAAGACTCGGAGTTTATTGGAGATGTACCTGAACACACAAGGAGGCACTGTAAAATATCATGTCTACACCGAATTTTAGTTCCTCATTTTTGTTGCATCTTTTATTCCAGTACACAACATTTCTTGGGTAAGCTGACCTAACTTTTTGCGGATGTGGATTTGTCTGTCTTTCTCCATCAAACTAACCTCCATGAAGCGAGAGATGGTCTGAATGGCCTGGTCTGTCTCGTTGAAGACTTCTCTCCAGGTAAAAACGGATCCTGCAGGTCTCTTGTCCTCCGAGACCTTTGATAGAAAGTTGGACACGTCTGACACTTTCCAGTCTGACCCACTGAGCTGGGCGTTGAAGAAAGCGGCACTGGCGTTGTTCTGAAGCAGAGTCTACACAAAGAGAAAGAACACATGGGTAAAAAAAACCTAGAAGAGGAAAAATAGGCATCTTTAAACTTTACCAAACAAACATTATAAATCATCAGTTGAATAATCGGAGTGTGATCTTTATTGTTGCTGCGTTGTGTTCATCTTTCGTAGTTGTGACCTATTTAATTATCATAAGATTGTTTGTTCCCACTGGTGTCTCATGACGGGCAGGAAAGACGCCCTCTAATCAAATAACAATCATAGATTGATATAATTACATTGTCATTTTTATCCCTGAAGAAATTAGTTCAGTGACCTTCTGATAACAATTGAATGTGGATTTATTTTGTTCTGCTGTCCAGTCTTATTCTGTCAGGTATTTGAGTATCATCCTTCTCTCTTAAGTCAACTGAAACCATCAATAAAGAAAACCTTAAAGAGGAATTTTAATTTAATCTTCAATAAAACAAAATATGTTAGAGCATGAAAAATAACAATAGCTCCATAAAAAAACATTTACACATGCAGAAAACTCAGAGTATTTCCTGGATTTACACAAATAAGCTGCATTTGCAGACAAAAACAGCCCTGCTGGCCTCTATAGAGTTGGTCACAATTTACAGAATCAGTATCCCTTACTCCACTTATTTTCTCTCAAGCAAAAGATTTACTTGCAGGTTTAATGAGGGTTATTTTAAATTTCAGAGTTTGCAGTTATAAAAAGAGATCAATGCACCTGAAGTGCTGATTGAGAAGATTAAAAAAATCAACTTCACCTAATTATATAGAATTAGTTTTTTCCCAAGGTCAATAACTGACAAGGCATTTCTTATTAACTTTAACAATATTGCCTGCATTTTCAGTTTAATGATTGTTAGTGTGTGCACTTTTAATAAAGCTGCTCCCTGACATTTTTTAAAACTCCCAGCTCTCACCACTAGGTGGGGATGGAGCTTTCGCAGTTTGCAGGGAAAATGGAGCTGAGGTTTAACACCAACAGAGAAAAAAAACACATTCTCAGCAACAGTCAGCCATGTTACGAGCTACACGTTTTCTGACAGAGAAGTGTTTGGACTGATAATGATTATTGATGCAAGTAAACAACATGAAAATCAATCAGTTTTAGCCCTCCACCATCATAAAACTAGATGATCAAACTATTTTTCTCTTTTGGTTTTGCCATCCATCCATGTACTCCTTATCCCATTTGGCCTCGCTGGAAAGGTTTTGATATAAATGGTAATTATTTACTGGAATCAGGGTTAAGACTGTCTAAGACCTTTTAAAACCTGAACCAAGCTACATAACTGTTTTTATTTATTATGATTAAACATGAAGGTACAGTGCTTCACAACTCTATTAGACAAGCACCAAATGTAAGGTTAATGCCAGAGCTGCTCTAAATTAACAGCACTGGTAATATAAAAATCATTTTTTTTTATTTTTGTTATGTTAATACATCAGCATGTAGAAGCTCTGTAACAGAAATTGTGTCTGTAATGCTAAAATATACTTATTACTGTTATGCATAAATTTTCAAATTTACTGTTTTATAAAAAAAAGCACATAATTATTTTTTTTAAGACCTCAAATTATATTTATTTACTTGCATTCCTGAACATAAAAAATAGTTTTAGTAGTTAAATGTTATGTTTGATTAATTTCTGACTGAAGCCCAGTGAGCCTCAGATTTGGGTATAAAAAGGTGAATTCAGTTTGAAATTCCTTATTCCTGTTCAAAACATTTTTCCAATAACAATAACATTTACAGTTTTAAACAAGTTTTCAAAAGATTTATTAAATATTTAGGTTTTCTGGTTTTTATGGCAGATGGTCTAATAAATTTGTTAAGCACCAAATATTTTAACTATTTATTTTGATTGATTGCTTGTTTTTCAAAATATTTACTATAGTCAAGTTTGACAAATGGATTTGATGGAGTTGTTTCAAATTAAAGAGAGACCCAAGATATCACAGAGATCTCAAAATCACTGGGATCTGGATTTTTGCTCAAATTGAAAAGGCTTTCTGGTGCTGTGTCTGTAGTTTGATGCTCATAAGACCGTCTCATTTGCAGGAAAATCTCTGAGGGTGATCAGAGTGAGAACAATCCTAATGACGAACTTAAAATCACTTTCTCATCACGTTAAAATCTCTTTAATGACTACGATTGATCCTCCTTTGAAAAACAGTGGATTATTTTGGTTTTTAGAACAAGACAAATATGGCACTATACCAGTAAAGACTGATTAAGTCGAGACAAATGTGGTTTTAGTCCCTTTGTCTCTACCTGGATGGATACATCTCTGGATATATGAATGTGCATACACAAATATGTATTTATATTTATTTGAATATATGCATCAATGTGTGTCTATTAAATGAAGAGTATGGCTTCAGCGTGCTCTATCGTAAAGTGTCTTGAGATAACACTGGCGCTAATAAAGCTTGATTGATTGATTGAACAGCTATAACTGGAGAAAACACCCTCCAACTTATGAAGGACCGACTACAACTGTGGCAGCATAGCCACTGGACAGGCTTGATAAGAATATGCCGACATGGGACCCTTATTTTTCCTGCCCGTCTGTCATTCTAATAAATTGTGGATTTATTTCATAATATGGACAGCTGTACTGAAAATGGGACGTCAGTGTAAGTAGCTTCTCTACGTTCTTGTTTCGTTTTTGTCAGAAAACTTCCCTTTTGTTTACTTTTCCTCTCTTCTCTCACTTAAATGCCCATTTCATGCAGACATTTTGCTGGTCACATTTCTGCCAAATGAAATGGGGAATCTGTTTTGTGTTGTCTTTCTAATCAACAAAAACAGTTGAATACAAAAAGTCTTCTTTTCTTCTTTTAGTTCACTTCTCTGGATGAAATTAGAGAGTTTTTCTGTCTCTAGTTTCTGCTTCTGTAATGTTTATCTAAAGGTCACAGATCAGCATGAAAATCTGACTTCTCTTTAAGTCCATGTTCTTTCTCCGCTAGTCTCCCTGTTGGACAGAGGCTCTCCAGATTTAGTGACATTTATGGCCATTAAATATGGACCTGGACTGTAGAGGCGTGGGTGGTCACCTTTACAGAGGCCTAAGTAGTTTTCCTTCCTCTGCGGTTACACCAGACTCCTCGTCGCACAGATGCCAGATTACTGCCTTTTTAAGTTATGGTGTAAACAGGAAGACCTCTGAAAACAAAGCTTTGACGTTTGAGCGGGCGTGTCGTAAAATGATTCCCACTCACCCTAACCAAGTCCATTTCCTCGCTGTTCTCCATGAAGTTCCAGACTTTGGGCCTCATCTCCTCCCACATCCCTCCGAGGTCCCTCAGCACGCCAAGCTCCTGGAAGGTCTTATTGACCTCGTGGATGATCCTCTGGGTTGCCGGGGTATCTGGGGTGTAAAGGATCTTCCCCATGAGCAGAGGCTTCAAGGCTCTCCAGATCATCCTGGAAATAGGGCTGGACTCCAGGCTCCTCATCATGTTGTTACAATACGGAGCTGAAAAAGAAGCACAAGGCATTTTCAGTGCGTCAGTCTCCTTTGGTAAAAAATAGGCGAGGATGAGGTTACTTCAGGTGATTTGGAAACTTACTGGAAGAGTTGTCATAAGTGGAGAGGGGCTCGCTGTCGCTGTCGTTGCCATGGTTTCCAAACAGGGCTTTGTAGTTGTTGTCCTCGTACCAGTTCAGAGATTTGATTTTGAGGCCGCCTCCCTCTGGGTGTCCACAGACGATGCGTGACACGGCCTGGTACATCTGGTTGGGAGAGCCTGTGGCATTTGCGGTCAAGTAGAGGATCTCCTTACGCATGTCCTTCCAACTGTTCATGCTTGCAAGCTGCAGGGTCGGACAAACAGAAACATCAGCATGAGCCTTCTGTGATACCTATCCAAATGTCTTAGGACCAGGAAATTCAAGTACAAAGGTGGCACATTTTTGTGCACATGAAGTGCAGAAAAAAACAAAAATTACTTAAACTTAAATCAAATTCTTCGTTAGACACTTGAGACATGATGCAAGCCAGGGGTGTCCAAACCATTGCCCAGGGGCCAACTGGGCAATAGTTTTAATCAGCCTTTGGCTAATTCTAATAATAAAATGAAGATATGAAGACAGCAATTCACTTTTGTGTAAATACAATTGGTAAAATTGAGGGAAAGCATTGATGGTAAGCATAATTTCAACCAAATTGATTAAGTCTGGTAAACTGAGACAAATGTTTTCTTGTAGCAGAGCAGTGTGAATTGTTCTCATTTGCTCTGCTGTCTCAAAATTCAATTTAGTAAACCCATTGCCCAATTTTAAATGTGGATACGAGGGATGTATATTCCCTCTCTGCTGTGGAGACCATAATTCTGACCCTATTTAAAAATGGATCCAGTGTTAGCCGGAGCAGGCCCTCAGAAGTCTGACAGGCTGCCCCAAAATCTTCATCAAGCAGCTATTTGCCTTCACAAGCCATAAATAAAAAGCTGTGCGATTGGCTGTGTTTATATGACATTGGTTTTCCTAACTTAACTAGCGTAAAGTTGGTATTTTTCTTAAATTGGCCCTCGGTGAGAAAAGTTTGGATTCCCCTGATGTAAGCTGTCAAACACACTAGGATATGAGACCTTTAAAATTTCCCATTCAGAGATGTTGTCACAAGAGAAGATTAATACTAATATTTTTACACCAAGTTCAGTATCTGGGCTGGAATAGCATTTATTACAAAAGTGATCAGCTGTGTTTTTGTGTTTAATTAAGTGGCACTGAATTCATTTTCTTTGGTCAGCGAATTACATAAATCACAGTCTCAGTCATGAACCCTTGATGACAAAAGTTTCAATGAAAACACGAAGGTCTCTGTTTATGAATGTGTATCTGCTCCACATGACATATCCCCCTCTTCATCCTTCACAGTCTCATAAACTGGAACAAACATTGTGAGCCGCATCATCTCTCCTAAATGAAGCCCATATATGTGCATGTCTGAGCTGATGAAGAAGGTCTGAAGTTATCAGAGGTTATCGTCTGCTCTCTGAGAGGTATTTTTAACAGCTAAGTGTTGCACATTCGCGTGGAGACACTCAGCACTTCACCGTCTGCCCGACTCAGATAAATTTAACTGCGGATCTCTGTCATATCTTCCCCCCTCTCTGCACGCACATGTGTGTGTTGGTGGATTTGCATTTTTCTCTGGAGCTGAGGTCAGATAACATTCAACATTCAAAGGTGGAGTCATCATTTAACAAAGGCATGCAATTAAATGTGGTTTCAGGCTTTAGGGGGGCTGACATTATAGTCGAGCATTGAAGGAGGAGTACTTCTAAAATATTTCAGCACACAGTCGAATTTTGCACATTTCACACTCCAAAAAGGCAAATATTAGGACGCACAGTTGTAGACCTATCTTGGGAGACCAAGGGGGGGTGCTGATTCAGAGGACCATTTTGTCTTGTGCATAGAAGTACTCGATCATGCTGAAGAATCATGTGAAGCACACTTCCAGGTATCCAAACCATTAAAAAAAAACAGGTGACCTCTTTCAAACGTTTTGTTGACAGGCTGCAGAGTTCAATCTACCCCGGATGGAGTTACATGCCTGAAAATATACTCACAGATGAAAAAGAGTTGGTGTCGAAAACAACTGTAAAATTGATGTTTCAGTAAATCAGATCCATAGGTGTCACTGTAGGATCTTTAACTCTGAACTTTTCACTCTGAACCTGCAAGTAATACCTACAGAGTCAATCATCCCGCCTGTCTTGCCTTTGCTAAAAACCCATGTCATGAAACTTTTAATTTCAATGCCCTCACCAAACATATCTTTATTCAGCTCATTTCCCCAATTAATGTACAGTAAATAAATACAACGATGTTTACACTTTGCAGTGTTAATGTAGAGTTAACACTTACATAGTTAAAAATATACTCTGAGAGTGCATTACTACCACAACAATGAAGAGTTGATTAAAAGCCATGTAGTTAAGTTACAAAGTTTTAAAATTTAAAATGAGGTACATAGTACTAGCCTGAACATTAGCCTGAGTGATGGAGATCAGCTCTGCCTCCGTACGGAAATAGCTGGCACAGTAGTTTTTGCTACATTGGGCAACCCTCTCTGTTTAATTTACGGAGTTTAATGAAAACAAGACATAAAAACAGTGTAGGGGGATTGCATGCTAAATCTTATATATAAACAACTATTTCCATACAGACACATAGATGATCCCTGTCACTCAGGTTAATGCTCAAGCTAGTGTTATGGACCTAATAATACCTCACTTCAAAAATCCCGAACTGTCCTTTTAAAGCATGAAAAAAATTGATTTCATGGCAATTTTAAGTGCTGTCTTTTTTTTTGGTATTGGTAATAACACGTTTTTATATTTTTCCAAAATGAAACTCTTAATACTTGCGCTTGGGGCCACAGTAGTCCTGATATCTTGTTATAACAACACAAAGTACTTTGTATTTTGTCATATCATAGTTAAGTGCTTTTGGCAAAGTCCTGAATAGAAGGTAAAAGCGTATCTGTGGCTAATTATGTGTTGTTGTTTTTTTAACTAAATTAAACCAAAACATCGACCCCCACTAAAGTATTTTTGAAAATGTAAAAATAAAGGCTCCTTGATTAAAAAATTATGCAACCAGACTGATAAACAGATAAATATCAAGTACTTTTTCCAGCCGTTCAGGCAACAGTTATTTCTGTCTTGCCAGTGGGGCATGAACAGACCTGATATTTGTTTCTGTTTCTCCACAGCTGTCCTTGATTTCACCTTTTATTATTTATCAGGTTGTTGCATCAGGCTAAAGGAAGCTGGGAGTTCATTTTGGTGCATCCAGAGGTTACTACAGGTCAAGGGACAAGTCACCACAAGTTCCCTGTTCAGGTCCTAAAACTGATCAACTGCACGCGCAGTTATGTCACAGACTCGTGATAGGAAAGGCGCAGCTGGAGGAGGTGTTGTGTTTTCCGTGTGTTTGCAAGAAGAAAAGGAGGAACAAGAGGGGAGCTTTTGTTCTCCAAGAAAAAAAACACAGGAGGATACATGAGGTTAAAGGTTAAGCTCAAGTGTGAGGAAGGCTTTTCCTGAGTGAGAGAGAAAGAAAGAAAGATCATATGATGAGAAAGCAGCAGAGCAGGAGCTGAGGAGAAGGTGCCAGGACAAAGAGAGGTTACTATCGGTCATCTCCTAATAGGCAAACCTCCGCAGGCTCAACAGGCTGAGCTCTATTATACTCAGTGACACACAAACACACATGCACGCACAGACACATGTGGGTGTAACAAAGCACAACAAGGGAGAGGATCCTGGCAGGGCATGCATGGATGTTTCTGAACAAATAACCCTGTTCTCCCTCTCTTGGCTCTTTGTCGGCACTGTGCTACTTCGAGTCAGCTGTCTCTCTCACTTTCCGTCACTGAGATATTCAACACTGTTTTCCAACAAAGAGAAAGTGAGACTGAGGGACCTGCCGCTTCTCAGATCACAGATCAGCACCGCAGCCGCGCACGCCGCCCATCCGGGGTTGTTGACAAAATATGACCTTTTTCCATGAGCAAAGCAACAATAATTAATGAAAAAATACATCTTAAATAATAAAATAAGTATAAAAATATTTTAACAAGACTTTTTAGAATGTATCAACTGCTTGTAAATGCACATAGTTAATCAGCCAATTACATGGCAGCAACTCAATGCATTTAGGCATGTAGACATACAAGCCTTTCACATCAAGTGTGATGCTTTTGTTTCTCTTTTCATGCAAACTGTCATTGTATCAGACAACATAATGAAGTTGTCAAGCAGCAAAGATAAAAATGAAGTTGTTTCCCTTCTTCAGCATGGAAAAAGAAACACTCCTCACAGTGATGTGTTGATGCGTCAGTTTTATGTGTCACGCTTTGTGCCGAGTGCTAAAAAACTCATTGGAGAGTGAGAATGCACCAGTCTGCATCAACTGAGAGCATAAATTTAGTCCATTTCTGTTTTTTTCAATGTTGAAATGAGAGTAAGAAAGATAACACCCCTCTAAAATTGCTTGTACTTATGCAACAAACCCTGAAATGGAACCTGTTCTGAAAAAAATGACAATGAACAAAAGTTTAAAAGTGTGCAAACAGGACATCTCACGACACAATGTGAGATGGCTCTTCTTTAACATGCAGTATTGGACAATTAAAACAGACTCAGTGTGAAAAGGCCTTCAGACTAAATCCAGAATAACAGCTTAAATGAACACTGTGTCCATCATACATTTTGCATGCTTTTGGACTGGACTGGCAGAATATTTGAGTCTCTTTGGGGTTTTTGTGCTCTAACATAAAAAGTTCCCAGGGTGTGCATGTGTGATTGTAAATATGTGCATTTGTGTGTTCATGCCTCAGGCTGCAGCGGCTGCAAACAGAGCCTGACAGAAACCTCAAGCTCTATTTTTTGTGCTGATTTGGTGTCGGATGTTTGAGCACACACACAAACCAACATCACCCAGAAAAGAGTGTGTGACAACATCTCTGCCTGACAAGAGTAAGTTCGTCTGCGCAAGTGAGTCCCTTCGCCTCAGCTGTGAACACTTTAGTACGACTGAGTCTGTGTGTCATTTCCCCTCATGGACGGTGCCCATGTTAACTTGGGTGACTTGATGACACACACGCAGACACACGAACAGGCTCGCAGACAGACGGGCAGGCAGCTGAGTAGGATTGTCCCTTAGTAACCTCACAGCGCAGCCTGTGAGAGGTTACTAGAGTTCACATTTCCACTTCAGCACGCAGCTATTTAGACCTGAGCTGCTCTGAGGCTGATGATAATTTAATCAGTAACAAAATATTTTACAGTTTATCTCGGTATGAACCAGGTCACAACCAGAATACCTGAAGATTGTCCAAGAATAAGTTTGCCCTGTTTTTTTTATGGCTGAATGCTGCTCTCTGGAACAACACTGAAAACAAAAGCTCACTCTGCAGCAGTCAAAAACTTAAAAACATTGGTTCATGTATTTATACTGGATACATTAAATATTTTTTATGTTTGTTTTGCTGGGTTAAGTGCAAAAGTCAATAGAATGACTGGGGAGATCAAATATAGTTTTTCCCTCGTGGTTCTTGGTTCTTCATTAAATTAAGAAATGGTCTGCAATTCTCATCAAACTGCCACTAAAGCAGGCAGCATCCATGCAAATCGTGTTCACAGGCTTGCAGTCACTTCTCGCTGTAATCACACCCATTGCTGCCACCTCTGTGCCCAATCGTTCCAGCTTGAAGCTTTGCAAGATAGATCTGCCAGATTGCAGACACTATTTACAGGAAAATCTGACATTAAACTAAACACTTTTAAGATCTGTCTAAGACCCTCTATTTTAAATTCTGAGACTTCATTTCAAACTGATAACCTAGGGTACATAAATGTAGAAACTGACCAAAAACAGGCTCCGTAGATTAAGTGGTGATTTAAAATTGCTCTTAGGCGTGAGTAAGTGTAAATGGTCGATGTCTCTATATGTCAGCTTAAGATTAGGTGATACCTCCCTCACAATGTTAGCTAAGATAGGTTCTAGCAACACGACACCTGTAAGGAATAATTCAGTATATATCAATATTAAATTCGTTGAATTTTGCAAACCTGTTTATGAATTAACTTCTTTTGAAAGTATGGGCTCAAAAAGACAAATGTTTTACTGTACTGTTAAGTCATTTTTAATTTGCTTACCTTATTTTGTGATATGTTATTCATTATTATTGATTTTTACCTCTTTTTTTTTACCCATCTTTTTAGCTAATGGGTTATTTTCATGTTTTACCAAGGGTAGCTCTTTACATTGAGCCTGATGGTCAATGTTTGGCCTTGTCCTGTGCTGTTGTTTTTATTTTTTTTTAATTGCTGTGTATATATGGCACAAACAGTGCATGAAATCCAAAGAAATAACAAAAAGTAATCCCTATGTGCTGGTGTTGGCATCAGCAACATAAGTTTAGAAATATTGTCATTCAAACACCCATAAAAATCCAGTACTGTACAGTACAGTACTTTCTGATCTACAGCTCTGGTCCTATATTTTATATGATTGAACTACAATCTTTTTTTTTCAGAATATATAATATTTTTTTATTCCATAATTTTTTTGCACAGTTTTGGCCTCCTTTGCACTCTCTCTGTTTTTGTCCTTGTTTTATATCTTTGCATGCCACTGCTCACATGCCTTGTGTTCCCTGCCCAGGACAAGTAAATCTGTTTGTATTGAATTAAATTTATAGGTTGGAGGTATGAGTAGTGCGTTTCTCCAGGAGAACAGAGACAAGGTGTTAAAATCACAGAGGTTACTAGAGTTCATTTAAACACTCACGACTGCTCCGCTCAGCAACCCCTTAATCTGCTTACGGCCGACAATACAAAGAAGACAAATACCTCCTAAGTACCACTTAGGAAACGTATTGATTAACTTACCAAAATATACTCACTTTGTTTTATCATATTAGAGCTTTAGCATCACTTGTCGTAATATGTTAGGGGTGATTTTGGATTATTAAAGCCCCCTGCGCTGCCAGCCTCCTGAGCCAAACAAAATAATCCTCTCTCCTTCAGAGGGACAGGCTCAAGAGGAGTAGTGCGGCTAATTAGGATTTAACAACATTAAATGAAGAATGAGGCAGGCTGCTAAGCACTATTGGTTAGCTTTCATTGAGAAGTTAGCTATAAAACTTTCATCATCTTGCATTACTCAGAGCTGAACTTGTTTTTGACATTCTTGGGCTCCTCTAATATCAGATATAAACGTAGATGTATTTTGCACCTTTGTGGTGCATGTGTTTGTTCGGAAGTTAACCATGTTATCCATGTGGTTCTTTTTGCCCTCCAACAGTGATAAGCCCTGGATTGAAATACAGGCTGCAGATGATTACTAGTTAGGGAGCGGAGGTTACATGAGTGCATTTTTCCACCCTGCCAGGTTCATACTGCATCTACCACCCAGCTCAGCACAACCATATAATCTGCTTGGAGCAAAGTAATACCCCCTTAAGTGCAAGGATTTCAGTAAGAGATGAAATAATCATCAACTGAAAGAGACTCTGTTTACAATTACCTTCAAGATGACTGCCTGTTGGTACATGTGTTCACACTGTGCATTAATGACACGTCCTCTGTGACGATCTGATTGGAGCTTGCTTTGAACTAACATCATCCTGAGGCTTGTTCACTTATTATTCAACAGTATCTAACAGTTTCCTTGCATGTTTTAGACAGAATGAGGAAGACAAGCTGAAAAGAATTCCACTGAATCAGGTGTGTTTCATTTTTTTTCAATGACAGAAAGTAGATTAATTCTGTCTTTAATTCGTCTTTATCATGTGCCCGTGGGTGTGAGCAACCAGCTTAGTTAAAAAAATACACCTCTTTGAAGCAGTCTGAGTCATCTAGTATTTATAAATCAGTGTCTTTGCAATTACATGCAATAAAAAGGGCCACCAACTGGAACCAAATACCCCCATCTGATGTTACTGCAGCTGCAAATGGAGTCAAAGATGATCTTTGAATACACGAATCTGTACAACCGTTAAGTATATGAAGAATAGGAAATTTAACAAAATGAATGCCAAGGCCTTCTCCTGTAACTTTCAATTATCAAGGTCTCCTCTTGCTGCGCATCATATATGAAGCAGATTATGAAGCTAGCCCATACATGAGCCCTGAAATATGCCAGAAAACCCAGATTTGACTTAAAGAGACTTTTCTTGAAAGTCTCATTTGCATTTTTGCAACATTTAAGCTCCAGGGGCTGCTCTTTTAAAAAACCAAACAGGTTATTATTGATGCAATTCCTGTTATATATATAGGAAACCATTAAATTATACACTTTAACCAGAAGTGCTGTAACTGCAAATGCTTACGACTTTTCAAGAATTTAAGTTCAGTTATTTATGGAAATATTAGTCATAGTAATCTTTAAAGTAACAGTTAGGTTTTCACGTTCTTACTAAATACTTCCCAAAGGGTCAAAAACTCCAAAAGGAACAAACCAGAGTTCGTAAAACTAAGAGGGACGATAAGAAAGATCCGTTTTGGTCCCACCTTTGTCTTTCATTTATTACATTTAGCTCATTTTCAGTGATCACTGCGCTCGCACATGGAGTGCAGTGAAGGGGATAAGGTTGGGAAAGGTTGATAAATTGCTGGTAGCGGATGAAAGAAAGAAAAGCCCATTAATATTCTTACAGCTGCTTCCACAGTAAAGGCACAGGCACGCACACACGAGCAGCTGGGTCATAATGTTTTGCCAACTCAGCAGAGCAGGAGCCTGAGAGCGAGAGAGAGGGTGTTGTGTTGTTTCTGTGCGTTTGCATCACCGTCCTCCTGCTTCTGTTCTTTCATTTGAGCAGATCAGGCTGTATTACATTAGCGTGTGTGTGTGCCAGAGAGTGTAGTGTGTGTGAATGTGGACAATGAGCACTGTGATTCTAGCTGACTATGAAACCCGACTCTGACTGAGGCATTAAACACAGCTGGTCTAGATGTCTTAGGATAGGGTTGGAAAATAGAGACAAAAAAATCACAGCTCAATCATTTTATAGCTAATCGGCAAATGTTTTTGAGACTTTTTCCTTTAAATCTGTGTTAACAGTAAGCTTGTACCACTTGTGCATCATGTGGGTTGAATAATTCTGATTCCCGTAACAATTATGACTACATCCACTCCCTTAAGTGTCTAATTTGAAAGTGTTTCCTTCACTCCAGCACAAGCCACACGCCCAAACCTCCGCCAAGGCATTTCTAACAATGTTCAGCAAGTTATTATTGAAAATATGCAAAACTGCCCTATCATGCAGTATTTACAAATCCTTGAATACATTCCTTGATCCACATCCTGAATCAGATCGAACCAAATAGAAAAGCTTCTCCCTTGTGCCATGGCCGACCCTCCAAATCTCATCAAAATCTGTTGGAAAAATGTGGAAAACTGCCCTATCTTGCAATGTTAACAAATAATTTAAACAATTCCTGGATCTGCAACCATATTTGGATCATCACCAATATTGAATCACGTTCTTATTGTGCAATGACCAACATTCCCTGAAAATTTTGTCCAAATTGGTGGACAACTTTTCGAGTAGTGTTGCTAAAAGTTGGACAGACTGACAAACAAATAAATGAACATTCTATAACAGAAGCATGACCTCCACCTAAAAACTTCCTGCAGCTTAGATACCAATGCAGCAAAATGCTGTGGGATGTACAGTCATAAAGCACAACTTGATGCCATTAAGAGTTTCCTTCCATTCCTTGTAGCTTAATGTACAATATGTGGCAACACATGCAGGGATGCAAGGCTGGTGCAACTTTTCAAAAGCACTCCTCCGTCTTTGAGGAAGAGGCGCTGATTTGTTTGAAAAGACTCCTCAGTTAGAGATCAACAGAAGTAGGCAGCAAAAACTCCACAGGCTGAAAGCACTGAGAGCTCAACTACCATAATGTATGTAGCAGAAACGCAAGCCAGCCTGACCTTAACAATAGGAACAAAAATTGCACGTTGAGGGCTTGTATGACTGCAACTTGAATCATCACGCAGAAAGACAGTTAAAACTCCTTATCCTTCAGGGACAGTACAAGAAACTAACTGTAGCTAAACCAGTGTGACATATATTACAGATTTAATGGTAAATCGACAAAAATATAAAAGTGTTCCAGGCTCTATTCAAAACTATCAATACTAGTAATCTGAGCTCTTGGGAGAAAGGGAAAAATCTGAGCCCAATGTGGTGGAAAAGAGATTCAAAATCCTTTGTGGCATAAAATAAATCTAATTTAAAACCCATGACTGCCTCCTGACCGTCACCTTTTTGATCACACATTCAGGCTAATGAGATTTCAGAATTGTTTTCAGCTACGAGTGCTGCGTTTGCCCTGACATTCCAGGAATCCCCATTTCCCCTTTTCACCGTATTTATCAGTGTTTACATCAAGATCACCTGCTTTGCTCTTGGCACTTGTTGGACCCTCTTAGTTCAAAGGGCATGAATGATTGGTTAGCATGTGTACACATATGTTTGTTTACATCGTAGAATCCTCATGTGATGCAGTTCTTGGGAAGAATCGATTTCATCAACAAACATTACAAGCACGGACTGAACTTTGGAAATAAATACCTGTTCCCTGTAACACGGGTGATTTCTGTGTGCAAGTGTGTGTGTGTGGGGAGCATTTACCTCCACGGCCAGTGCTCCCAGGTTCTCTAGAAGATTATCAGTAGCAGCCGAGACTTCTTGAACCACTTTGGGGTCTGCCCTGACATCCTTCTGTTGGAGAGAGAGGGGGAAATATTTAATATTTATATTGTGGTCACTCTTCGGACAGTGTTTGCGCTGTGTGCACATTTTACTCTGGAAACTAGGCATCATATACCATTGGCACGATTGGCACACTGGCTTCAAACATTAAAATCTTTATTTTCTATTATGTCTCTTGAATCAAATTTCTCTGTTAATTTGAATCAGTTCTGCAGCACTTCAGGACTTCTATCCGGACTCCAATTGGCAGTAAATTTGTCGACCAACTGAGCAGACACTTGTTGTCTTGTGTGCTTTAAAGAATAATTCAATGTATTTTTATTAAGATAGTACTCCTGCACTCAAAGGATCTTCTGGAACTCCCCTCAGTCATCAGAGGGCCTCACATTTACCTCTTAGCTCTAAATTGTAACAGAAAAGAAACTTGACTCCTCACGGGGCAAAAGCTTCAGAGAGAGAGAGAGAGAGAGAAAGAAAAACACTGAGGTCAAAGTTGAGGAATGAGGGGAGGGCGAGACAGAACAACAGGTCAGCCTGACTCTGACCCCAGCTCCTGTCCCTCAAACAGCTGTGCATGAGTGAGAGTGTGTTCACATCCATCACACTAAGCTGTCAGCTGCTGAAACGTCTGCTACTCAGTGAGGCACGTGTCACCAAAGACTGAACAGCCTTCGAGGAAAAAACAAAACAAAACAGAACGACCTCGTGGTTCTCTCTGTGAGCCTTCCTAACAGGCTCTCCTCTAACCTGATGGGTTTGTCCCTCTCAGGAGAGTTGTGCTGGTTTAATCAGAACCTGAGGGCACCCGTGACACTCTGGCATGTTTGCATGTGCATGTCAACATGCTTTAGATGCAACAGTATTGACCAGTGAATACAAGACACATTGGTGTAATGTGGGAATTTGGTGCACCTCATTAAATATTCTTTTCTTACATTTGATCTGAAAGACAATAAACTGTGTTTGTGTGGTTTGTCTTCCTTGCTATGCTGAACCTGGACCATGTTTCCATCTCTACAGTAGCACAGAGATGCCTTTATGACTGTGGTCAGGTGCTTCACATGGCAAGACAATAATGGACACAGCAGAGAAGGACGACCATCATCCACCAGAGGAACCATGACCATAACTGTAGGCCATGCTCAGGGTTTTTAAAATTAAAAAATGGTTTATATTGATATGTTAATTAATGGCTGTCAGCTATTTTTGGTAGTTACTTATTATCGTGGGGCAGCAAATCTTGAAATCTGTATGTGGAAATGCAACATTTTGACATTTTTTGAATACTATCATTAAGTATTTTAAAAGACTGATCGACTTTTACTTGTATGGAGTAATATTTGACCAGCAGGAACACTTGGTTTTCACAGCTGATGGGACTGCTGTGAGGAATCATTAATGTTTGTTCTCTGACCCATTTAATGGCTTAACAAAAGGGGAAAGAACTTCATAAAACTGTGACCAATGAAGTTTAAATGTGTAGATTTAAGTTTTAAATTAATCCTTTAAAGAAGTCTTTTTAAAACTTTAAAAACCGTCTGTTTGATAAATCAATTATCTTCTAGTAGATAAAAATGATGATTTACAGACTGATTTATTACTGGCACACAATTTTTTTGTAAATCCTCGCCACAAAAAGAGAGACATAGGACACCACACATTAACAGATTCTTCACTTAGCTCATTCACCAACAGCCAGGGTCTCTACTATCACGGCTTGTCATCAAATTTAAACAATTTAATGTAAACAAACATGGCGGACAACAACAGAAGTTATTCCTAATCACATGCAGCTAGTGGTTTTCTTTCTATCCTTGGCAGTTATGATTTCCGTCCATCTCCTCCTTTTATCAGTCTGTAATAAATAACTTAGTCATGTTTTTGACATAAATCAACAGGTCAGTTCTCCGTTTCTGACATCCATCTAACTGAACGCTTTGGTTTTACTCTCGTAGTCAGGCCTGGGCGGCCATGATCATCTTCCAAGAGGATATAATGACCCTTAACACACCTCACACCACAGGAGAATCAGGTAAGATAAGCTTTAGGAGCTCATGATCAGGCCTTTGCTGAGTTTGGTTGAAAGCGAGTTTCCAAGGTAAAACTCGGGATGAAACTCATGGATTGTGTACCCTGCTTGACATGTAAAAGAGGATATTTTGCCTGGATATGTAAATGGTGTGACTTTGGCTTGACTCGAGCGCTCCTTGGACAAAAATAGGTCACAGAACCAATAGCATGCTTACTTGAACTTCATATGCCCTTTAGCGTGTCTCAAATGTCTCCACTACATGAGAGTTCGTCTATGAACAAGACAAAAAGTCAGAAACATCAAGATAGTAGTGGCCCAAAACGAGTGTCAACCATTCAGAGTGGAATGGGGCGGGATTTAGGGGCACCTTGTATGCGAAAAGGAAGGTTTTTGGGACATTAGTGACCTTGAACATCTTTGAGCAGTCACCAAAAATGAATATATGAATTAAGGCTAAATAGCAGCTCTTGAAAAGCCACTCATACAGACTTTAAACCAGTTTGATCCTGCAGCATGACACTTGTCTATACACCGAGTGACAGAAGGGAGAAGGTCAAGTTAGGTCCTGCTCTCTCTTTACACAAAAACTTTCGTTCAGTGAGAGTTTCCAGTCTTGCATCACAGAGTTACAAAGAATTCTGTGTGTTTATAAATCACCCAGTCTTTTTTCAACAGATAACTGAGAAGCTCTCTTAATCTCCACTAACACAGTACAGCCTGGGTTAGAGCATCGCTGACACACTCTCTTCCCTCCACCTTTGTCTGTTTCTTTTGCTGAAGATCAGCACTACTGCACTGCAAACCATGTTTGTTTCACCTCTCACCATCCGTCACCGCCGTGACTCACATTGAGGTCACGAGGCTTTGTGGGAATGGGGCACACTGTTCGGGAAGATACAGGCAGAGGAGGAGAAATGATGCTCAGCAGAGCGGGGAGGCCAGAGGAGCAGAGAAAAGTCAAGAAAACAAGAGAGGGGAGAAAGTTTTAGAGTCAGCGAAAAAGATGAGGGGTCAGCGGTTTACTTAGCAGCTTTTATCGGTTATTTGAGGACTGCCCGTGATAAACATCAAGTCCTTCTGTCATGTTTCATTAGTGACACAGCCGGTGGCGCCCAATTAGCAGTCACAGTAGAGCGACTTCAAAAGGCAACAACAATACATCCCTGAAGATTGGAGGCTTCTGCCCTCCATATAGATGTGTTTGTGCTAATTTTCTTTCTTTACATCATGCTCCAGCTTGGACATTCATGTTCTACAATAAAGCTGTTTTTTTTTAATAACATACTTATATATTTTCAAACAAGAAATAAGCTTGAACAATGTCATTGATGATGGTGAGGAATACAAAAAAAGATGTCCAGACAAATTTGTTTAGGAACTGGAGTCATTGTGGTGGAACATGAAGACTTTTGTTGAGTGTTTGCCCGTAATCATATGTTCATCTCATGTGGTTCTCTGTCACAAAATACGCTGTTATGTTTTTTTAGCCGCCACTGTGGCTGGTCGGTTAAGCAAAGTCACCTGCATTTGGTCGGTAGCTCGGTAGCTGGTGCTTTTTTCCAACCCTGTGATGTAGATGTTTTTGTTGCTCCCTGTTTGTGTCTTTCTTCTTTCTCTCTTTAAGCGCCACACACTTTCAGCAGATGCCTGTGCACGTGAGTCAGTCATGGTTTCAGCCTTTTAAAAATTTTTTCATGCCACTGCCGCTTTGCTGAATGTTACCAAGTAATTTGCTTATGGTGTGTGGATGCTAGGTATCCGTAGATTGGCTTTGTGCACGAGTATGTAGACAAGGATTACACAAACTGGTGAAAAAGTGTCAAATATTCCGATGTATCTGCAAGATTTTCTAAAAATAGACATGTCCATGCATAGTTGGTGCCAGTTTACTCATTACCAAAGGAAGTGGAAAAGGGAATCCAAACTCAGAGTAAAGAAACCCTAAAACCGTTTTTTAGTGAAATGTTTTGGTGTTGTTCATCAGTTTAGGTCCAATTCTTGACATCCCAGTTCTAATAATCAAAATTGTATATGCTGTTATAACATTCCTAACAACCTGCTTTGTACCAGTTAAGACCTGTTACCTAAACTTTAATGATAATATTTGCAGATATCAGGAGCCTGGTGACGAATGTTGCCAATCAAGATTACCATAGAGCTCGTGACCATTGTTTTCAGTCGCAGCAGCTGACAGGCACAGACAAGAATTGTGGGTACTTTAATTTGCCCAAAAATTTGCCAATTAACCATGTGTTCCTCTAAAGAAGTCTCTGACATTCTGACATTTGTCTTCTCCATGTCCATATTCTATTATTTCCTCACATAAAGTGTCATGCTTTTCCTCAAAAGAGCATAATAAAACCCATCCCTGTGTCTTTTCAGAATGTTGCTAAAAAACTAACATATATAAATAAGTAAATAACAGACTAATAAATGAAGTAGGAGAAGCTCACTGCAGATGTATGCAGGAACCAGCAGGCTCCACCAATCACAGACATCTCTAAAACACAAGTGTAGTTTGTGCCCTAAAGATGTTGAAATATTATGTTAAAATAAGAATGATAAAATAAAAGTGTGTTTTCCACAAGAGCATAGATCATTTTTTTACCCTGTTAACTCGCTGCAGGTCTGCACTGGGCGGTTATGACATTTTGAAACAGGCTGTGAGATGAGTGGGTAGGTGTGTCGTATCTCTCCCACAGCATTAGTTAGCATCATGCTAACCCTAGAGCTTGAACTTGTTTACAATAATTGTTTCTCTTTCTGAATTAGTTATCCTTTGATTTCTTAAGTAGATTAACTACCTTGATAAATTGATTATAAGTGGTTCAATTGTATCTTTGATTTAATGGATAAACTTACCCTAATTGGTTTGAGAAAGTCCAGGTTGGACAGGAAGTGGCTCTGTGCTTTGTCCAGCCAGTCACTGGAGGACTTGCAGATAATTTCTTGTGTCAGACGGGACACGTTCCTGTCAGCGATGTGAACAAACTCCTCCAGAGGGGTGGTGTTACACAGATCTCTGAGATGGAAGCCAAAGCCTTTAGTCAGGACCTGGACGGAGAGAAATGGGCATGATCATTCACAAAGAGCAAAGAAATATGATACACATGTCCTAGATATTACAGGAGGACACAAAAGGATAGGAATGAAAGGAGTACAAATGGTGACAGAACCTTAATGATTACTGTTAAATTTGAAAACATACTACAAAACAAATGTTTAGATCTGTGAACAGACCTGGTTTAAGGTGGTTTAAGGTGCAGACATTTTCTGCAGCCTCAAAGTAGGAACACACTAGCTTTCTGCCTGTCCTGGACACCAACAGAGCGCATGTTCATTTACTTTAACAGCATGAACACATGGCAAAAGAGTGACACCTGCATCGAGCAGAATATAACGACATCTGCACTGCATGCACCAGGTGGATGATCAGGCTCGTGTGTTCGATCCTGGGTTCCCTTGGTGTAGAGACCACTATCAATCACTCTAAAATGATCCAATTAAAATGAAAACAAAACAGCATGGCTTACACTGAGACATTGACAGGAAGCCGTAACTGAAGAAATGTTCTGAATGTTGTCCCTGGTGCTCGCCAAGGACAGCCGAAGTGAAGTTATTTACAAGAAAATCATCCAAATATAACTCCACTCAAAATGTCCCCAACTATTCCAACTGAAAGTAGTTTGTATGGAAGTTCAAAGTAGGGCTGGGCAACATGGACCAAAAATCATACACAGCTGCTTAGAAAAATTTGTCAAAAACCGTCAAAATTTTATGAATTCTATTTGATTTTTTACTATAAATATAAATATTCCTCAAATATATGAAATTCACCATTTAGACTGATTATGTTCGATAAATGATCTTGTAGTAAATAAGCACTCATCTGTAATCACTTCTTACTGTGAAATCACTTAACAAGTTTATGATAGTCCTCGAGGTTTCTTTTCAAAAATGATCGACTCACATTTTGGACATTAGCATGCCTTTAAACCCCTCTGTTTGAGCCCCACTAGAAACAGGCTGTTTTGATGTGCCTCTCTTGGTGAGAAAGTCATGGCTTCTGCTCTAAAGTTTACTGCAGCTGCACAGACTTGCCGAGACTTCATCTTTGTCATTGTCAAACGAACTGCTTAAGCTCACATTTTCAGAAAGATGGATCAAGTAACAGGGGAAGACAAGCAGTTTTTCTTATGTTGGGGTAGGGCTGTAAGTTTGCAGTGCAGCTGAATCCTCCTGATTCAACATCTGTAATCGGATAGATCCATCTTGCCAAACTCCAATCTACTACGAATAGGCTTGGCCTATAGTGGCACAACCCAATCAGCGTCCTTTAACACAGGAGTAACTGGGAGATAAGGGCAAGATGACAGCAGGAAGTTACTGAAACTTGATTAGCAGTCCAGCTCTGTGTTGGAAGGTTGATAGTTTTGGGATTTTTGTATAAAAATATGTTCAAGGAGAATCTGGTATTACTTGTTACCTTTGCACCAAAATACCTTTGCCAAATACTTTGTTTGAAATGAATCAAAATACTCTACAAACTTGATAAATTGCCCAGCCCTAATATGAAGCATATTGTCATTTCTGGCACTTCAAAGACTGAACATAGACCGTATCCTCTCGCACAGAGTGAAGGTGTTGTCCCTGTGTGCCTCAAGATATGAGTCTGTTTGGCTTCAGGCTTCGCATTTCTCATCTAAACATCCTTGACAAGTCTGTGTTATGCCACCATGTCTGTCAGAGTAAAAACTGTAAACACACACAGTTGGTAATCTTTTCATTGGAAAAACATCAGAGCTTATTGCAGGGCATTTAGCAATCCAATGGCCATCTATCAGGAGCTGGAAACACCTTTTTCTGTTGATTCCTATGAGTTAATGGTGTGTATGTTTCCTCTCATTGATAACAAAATGATGTCACTCAGTAGAAAAAAAAGCTGCAGCAGTAATAACCTCCTCCACTTAAGTAATGCTCCAAACGACCTTCTCAGACTAACATGACCTTCGTCCTTGATCAATGTCTGGCAGAAACAAATGGGCAGAAGTGGATGCTGTGACGTTTGGTCTGTGAGCCCCTGCCTCTCCACGTGAGGAGAAACGGGGGAGGAAGGGGGGACGGGAAGAGGAGCAGCCATGTGACGGCAGCCCTCCAATCGCAGAGCGGGGATAATATGGAGGGCTGGGGCTGGGAGCTGTTGTTAAGGTGGGTATCTGGAGCAGTCAATGTATGTGAGTGATACTGGGTGACAAATATGAGTAATCTTGTTTGATAGGAGAGAAGGAGGTTTGTAAGAGTGTGTTGTGTTTTGAGATATGTCATTTTGTGAGGGAGTTAAAGACAATAATGACAAGAGGAATAATTGTGAAAAAAGAGATGTAACACCCAAAAAAAAAATCACATTTCTAGATCTGTGGGAAAACGATAATTCACAGGACAGACAGGAAGGGCTACTAGACTCTACCACGTACCCCCCTCCCACACTGATTTCTCCGTCGGGTATTAAAGGCTTAGCGGCAGCCTGACAGATACTGTCAAGCCAAGGTCACCACATTTATGCACGGGCACCATGGTCATGAGAGTGTGATTATCTGGTATATGAAAGGGCCTGCACAAAAGATTGTACACAATAAATATACTGTACTGCTGTCCGACGGGGCGCCGTTGCTACTGGCTCTGGTGGGCTCCCGCGTTATGTAACAATAAAAACTTTTGTGCTGGAAATATTGAAAGATGGGAGATGATTTACCTTCTCCAGATTGACGTCAGCCTCCACGATCTGCTTCAGCGCGTGACGGGGGAGAGAGGCGTTGTGGTGCAGGAAGTGAGAAAGGGTCTCATTGTCCTGCAGAAAGTCCTTTAGCTTGAAACCTAGAGACAAAAAAGACAAAAATAAACTAAGATACCTAAGAATGAGACTCAAGATCCTCTTTGATTAGAAAAAAAAACATTTTATACAGGACCAGGGGCAGTTTTTGTCAGTAAGAGACCTATGGCACACACCAGTAAGAAGCCCTTCAACATTTATCAGTCAGTAAAGAATAATAGTTTCTTAACAAAATCATATGATTACAAAACTGAAGGACAGTAAAACAGAAGCAAATCTGCTCTTAAATATTGAAATCTCCTCATCTTAAGGTCTCTGCACACTGAGCCATTCAAATGTATTTTCTGGATCCATTTCCATAAAAAAAGAGAAAATCCCAGTGTAACGGAAGAGAAAAGAGAAAATAGTCATTATGTAGCAAAGATGAACTCTTTACTCCTCAATAAAAGGAAAAAGACACTCTTTCCATCCTAACAGAGCTGTTTAAGTGAGATGTGTCCTGCTCCTGCATTACAGCCATATAACTCATTGGAAAGAAAGATGCTACTCAAGTTAGGTCTGCCTATGAGCACAAACTTTTTTTCTTATCTATTATGTTCTAGGTCTGAAATCTAAAAAAATGGTACAGCACAGTGTTTATAGAGGTGTGATGAGGGAGAGCCACAGCTCGTCACAGCTGCACCTAATGGGGCTTTTCCAGCTCAAGTCTGCACAGCTTTCATCTTTTGGTTTTCTATAAGTGGTCATGCCAAGTCCCTGGCAATTATTCATATTATCTCCACTGAGGTACCAAGCGAGCTGAGCCAAGACTAATGGTGTGGTCCATTTACCTCAGAACTCAGGCATGAGATGTGGGTATAACGTCCCATCCCACTCTCACACACTGCAGTTACAAGCTGGTTAAGTTGGTTAGATGAAGCTAGCTTGACTTCCTTGTAGAATCTTCCGACCAAAGGAAGTTTCCAGTGATGCATCTAATTTACAACTCCAAATTCTGACTTTTGAGATCAACTGGAACACACCATAAATGTGATGTGGAACGCTGCTGACCTCTGAATGGTCAGAATATCGCCACAACGAAACTCCTCTGTTGTCAGCTCCACAATCCTGCATGACTTACCAAACTCTCCTCTGCTCAGATAGCATGTTGTTTTGCTGCTTTTTTTTAGAACAAAATCTCTCAGCTGTTACAAAAACTATAAAGGGGCCAGCAGCTCTATCAACTTTGTTTCCTCTTTTGTTGCTGTGAGGAGAATGTGACCATGATTTACAAGTACATTGTGATGAAAAACAGAGAGGTTGAAGAGAATTGTGTAGAGTCGAGCTGAGAAGAGATGATACCATTAATCAAAAAGCAACATTTGTGATTAGCTGGTGCCTCTTGTCCAGGGTTAGCTGGGATTGACTCCAACCCAGCAACCCCCGGAGAGATGGGCAGTAAATATGAATTCACTTGTTTTGAAGAAAGAAAGGGGACTTTGAAAACTGTATTTCATATCTAATCAGGTTCGCAATTATTTTTGGCACACAAATGAATCTGAGAGTCCTCAATCTTCATCAAAGAGTTTTGGTTATAATTGATCATGTTTTTGTGTACTCAGGGTGTGCGGAGTGTGAAATATTTTATGAGTCCTCTGTTTTGATGTATATGGATTCTTCTCGTGCTAAATTACAACTTGCTGATTTGCTGCACTGTGTGGCTTCACATCAGGAGGCCTCAGTTTAGTTTAAGATGGCTTTCTCAACACGGCAGCCGCTGCAGATTGGACCTAAGAGCTCTGTTCTGTAATCAACAGCTGACTACACTCAGGCTTTTTCTGATAAGTTTAAGGGTAGTTAATGGTTAAAAAGACTTCTTCCCACTTTAAAATTGGGCTGCAAACCACTTTCTTTCAACAACTAAGTGAAAACAGCAATAAATTGTATCTCAAGAGACTGATCGTAAAGCTTCTTAATATCCTGACATGAACATTTATTGAATCCTCAGACTTTCCATGTCCCGAGTTAACCTCTTCTCAAAGTTTAAACACTCCTACATTTAGAAAATCTGGCGAAAGTGAGATCATAAAACACAAATAAATCTGAATACTAATGACCTCTGACACACAAACTGTCCCTTCAGTTCTGAGAACTTTTTGCTCTTCTGCTGCGTTCCTGAGAAGTCAAACCATCTCTGAATCTGGCCTGAGTCAGCTGTGTGGTCACACACACACTCATACACACTCTTGAACACACACGCAGCTCTCTTCCTCTCAGCTCCTCTCATTTTTAACTTAGCCGGGGTTACTGCAGGTCGTTCCACTTTGGCCCAGAATTCGCCTTCCCCCCTCTCTCAGTATCTCTGGCTGCAACTCATTTCCTTCTCGAATTTTCATCACCTTTCACCCATTTTTCTTCACCCTGACCACTTATTTATCCACTTTCTCTGCTTTTACTCACTGGCTGTAACTTGCCCTTATTTTGGCAGCAGCACAGAGAAGTGTTATTTTGATTATTGCAGCGCTAGCCAAATTGATTGTGTAACTGCATACTTTAAATAAGCATTTATAATGTGGTTATTTGCTCTACAGCTCTGCTTTAAACTTTTAATTGAAACTATTCAAAATAATGAAATTTCAGTTCCTGGAGAAAAATGGGGATATAACTAAAGTATTGAAGAATTTGCTAATATACTTTGAACATTTTATTTCACATGGCAATTTTTTAGGCTTGCTGTACATCATGGGAAGCAAGATGACAGTTTAAACTATCCATGAAACTATAATAACTACAACAGCTGAGATTAAATGTCTTATGTGAGATAATACAGATGAGCATTATAATCAATGTGGGACACCTTGCAATAGAGGAAGAGGGGCTTTTAATGCTCTCTGGCGGACCACAGGGGACACCTGATAGCTTGGAAGCTTATTGAAGCATAACACCTGCAGGCAGTCAGAGATGCAGACAGCAGCTTTGATAAGGATACATTCTCTTCCAGGGGTTGATTGGAAATGATCTGAGACCACCTCTTTCAGGTGAACTTTGCACAGTTGTTTGTGCCGAAACGGGGACTAACTACTGTTTTTATATATTCCAACTAAATGTGTGGAATGAGCGCAGGTATCAGAAAAACTCTCCCACACAGTCTGGGGGTGAAAATAACCTCTGACAAAATAACAAAAAGGAAAACAACATCTGACCAGCTGTCTTAAATGGGGCACATGCTGAAGCATTCTTTAAGACTCTTAAGATCCTCCTGTTCCCATTCCTGTCTCCTGCTTTGCAGATAAATCTCTTTTATTTGTGGTCTTCTTCGGCTATCAGGTGACACACACACACAAACAGGAAGTACTTTGCCTCGTCTGAACTGAACATCCCTCGGGAGGAAGTGAAAGAGAACAGAGTGTTTCTGTGTGTCCGAGGGGGGAGAGCTCCTGTGTGCGCTATCTCTCCTCCTCTGTGGCCAAGTCTGAGGAATGTGAGTGTGTTGTAAACTACATCCTCACTATCCCTGCTCTCCATGGGCTTCAAAACATGTGTGAATGCACCTGTGCTCCATGTGTGCCACCTTCACTCTCAGAGGCAAACAACCAGGGAGCGCTAATAAGGTCTAATCAGT
Source organism: Cetoscarus ocellatus (assembly GCA_037902135.1). Classification (NCBI taxonomy): domain Eukaryota; kingdom Metazoa; phylum Chordata; class Actinopteri; order Labriformes; family Labridae; genus Cetoscarus; species Cetoscarus ocellatus. Next base: position 1,296,665 of record JBAMNC010001240.1, on the reverse strand, counting down.
GCCTCTGTAGGAAACCCCAGCTCCCATGGTGCATCACAACCAAAGACCCTCGAGGAAAGACCATAGCGGATGGTAAAACTGCCGTAAATTGAAAATGTAGCAATCACGTCTGATGCTTTAAGGGCCCAGTGACAGATCTTCAATCAGATTTGGGTATCAAATTTGGATATTTGCTTGTACCATGGGCTTGCTAAAGTACTTCAAGTATATAATTTTCTGAAGGCTGTCACCATTGCAAAAACAAACAAATAAACTTTGATTGGGCTCCAGTGAAAATCAAACTATATCTATTAAAATCAAATACCAAAGCTACAAGAATAAAAGTTTTTTTACAGTCAGAAATTGCAGACAAACTCCTGCAAATGGTCAAAAATATCTAAAATCTACAAGAGTTTGCTTGCAAATTTGGATCAGTAAAAATTATCAATGACAAAATATTGAGTGCTGAGGAGATTTGTTTTTGTTACCTAATTAAAAATGGTACAAATTACACATTATATAAATGTTCCTTCAATAAAATAAAGCAATGCAATCAATTACATGATAGTTCTCCAGACCATGAGATAATCTGTTTATCTTGTGGTTGATGATAATGTTACTGCTCGTGGTTCTCACTGTAAACAATATTTACTGAGTTTTAGACTTGGCAACTTGTATTCTTTTAAATCAAAGTGAACATAAACCAGATAAAAACTACAGAGTGGTGCAGGAATGAGTTCAGAAACAAGGAGGTGAGTTAACATTCGGCACCTGCTGTTTTCCAAGCCTGAAACTATACAGGATTTAACAAAATGCGTTTGATATTGCCAGCTTTTGAATCTTAAACCATTGTTGTGGGTTTACAATGATAGTTGCTGACAAACTGCTAACAAGGACTACAAAAGTGACTGGGGACCCAATAGCAAGCACTTCAGACCTTTTCTTAATAATCAATAATTCATACACCACTGCCACAGCCATGAGAGCTTTTTAGCTTTATACTCTCGCCAATTAAACCTAAAAATATTTGTCCTTTTGTTAAGATTATCACAAAGAGTGGAACAGAAGTTTTATACATTATTCATTTGCTACAGAGTTTATTATCAGCAATGATCCAAATCGCAGTTAACAATCTCAGAGGCTTTTAGCGAGCTCGCAGTCAAGGGAATCAGTGCAATGCTAACCCCGAAGTTGGCCTACAAAAATACGCCATCCCTGCATCTCTATTCGTCCCATCTATTTCTTGTTTGAAAATTTATCAGTTTAAATTAAAAACTTATCCATTCTTAGTTTGTGTGTCTTCCACTGTTAATATTTTTATCTTATCAGTGCAGATTTATCTCCACCTCTTTGTTGAGCATTCTAATACTCAAAGCCACAAAGGATTTGTGTTTGTTTATTGTCACTTTAATCCAGATGAAAACAAGGCTAAGCCCTGCAATAATACCAACAAGTCCCTACATGTTGCTGATGCTTCTCCTGATTTATCAGACAGTAAATAAAACACAGATCTCAACAACAAGTATCTTCACTGGTCTGACTGGTCGATGAAGAGGCTGTGCTCTCTGGCGAAGCACATATGCTGAATAATAAAACTGCTCTGTTGAGAGCGATGAAGAAGCTGACCTGAATGTCTGATCAACAGAAAATGGACACTGCACAAAGTCTCATATCCTAAAGTTACTGCATCAAACAGGATCATTCTGGAGGTCATATTACACATTTACACAGCACTTCTGCACGATCATGTACCTCTATGTGGAGGTTTACAAGTCCTAATTTAGTCTCTCTGACCTGCAGAGAGGTCATCCTTGTCCCCACATGAGGCTATTTTAAGTACAAGAGCTTGTTTTATCACTCAAGTTACAGACAGGTCAAGGTAAGTGCATGGGTTAAGGCAGACGAGCTGTGTTTATGGTGAAGGAGACAAAAGAGGATTTAATGGGGCACTTCGCCATAAAAGAGGGGACACAGGCTGTTTTCAAAACCCTCTACTATATGAGCAGCAGGGTTAGAAATAAACACTTTCACCAATCTGCCAATGTGGCAAGTGGGGTCAAGAATATACCAGCCACTCATGTTTTTACAAGCTGCTTTATCCAAACTGACAGGATTGCATAAAACCTTTTTTTTTTTACAATAACAAGCTAAAACACAAAAGTCTCAATTTTTTAAAAAGATCAGGCTCAGAGACATCAAGCCTTTTTTGCATCAAATTGAGTTTTTTGAAGCAGCCAGCCAGATCAAATATGGAGGAGGTGAAAGGCTAAGACTGTTCTCCTCTTTTATGAAAATCTCCTTTCAGCTCCACGTCTGAGCAGACAGCTTGGGTGATAAGAAAAGTCCTGTGGCATATGAAAAAGCTTCACATCTAGGATTTATCTCTCATCAGTTTTAACCTTTTAGTATTAAGAAAACTTTCCTCGAAAACCTTATGACTCAGTATTTCTATCCTCTTCATTTCATCTACCTGTTATGTCATACTGTTCTCTCTCATAAAGCAGAAGTGCATTACAGCTGATTAAATGATGGTATATCCTCTGTGTTATATCCAGTCATCCTCAGGGAGAAAAGCTCATCCTACCCTTCTGCCACTAACAATCCCCCCACCAGTCATCATGCCCTGACCCCATCAGAGGCTGAATTATTAACTGACACGTGAGGGACTCCACCCTCAGCTCTTTGATCCATTTTCCTATAGCGTCGGCCTGCATCACCAGCACTCTGTTTGCTTCCTCCCACATCAAACAAGCCCGGCTCCAGCCTGCCTCCCGTGCTCTACCTCACGTGGATTTAAAGCACACGTATAGACTGCAGTGCCGGATCAGGAACCATTGGAGTGCTGTGCATTAAAAAAATCAATCATGATGAAGTCATGATGATGTGCTCCAGCCTCGTAAAAAATGTTAGTTAATAAAATAAGGAAAATATCCAGACAGTTCCATATCACCTCCTCAATGTAGATACTGAGATAATATATAGAGGAAATCCAAAACACACATTCAGTGTGAGTTTGTCAGGAAAAAAATTACCAAAATTGATTGTTAAATAGCTTTTCACATATTGGCTTACTGGACACAAAATTTTGGGAAAATAAAACATAAACTAAAGCTGCAACTTTGGTCTGTGCCATTACTTTAGGGTGAATAAACCGTAACTGGATTCTACATGGAAAAAGAATCAAGTGTGATTAATTTGCTTCAAAGAATCATGTTTGCTGTGCGAAGGCCTTAAGATCCAACCATGAAAAGCCACTTCAGGTGGGTCTGAAACCTGGGTGGAACTTAGAGGACATCTCAAACCATGCTATGCCTTGTGGAGTTTGTTGCATAAGAAATTGCACCCCTGGGTGAACAGAGCAGAAGGCAGCAAAAACAACAAGAGCCTTGATTGTTCTGTTTTGTTGCATAATTTCTCAGGACACACTCCACTTAATTTACCCTTACATTTGTCCCTGATGTGGAAACCGAGCAGATACCCCGGTATTTATAGAAGCTGAAAGGGCTGATTATCACATGCGTGTGCCAAAGGAACAAAAAGCTTTATTAGGGCAACAGCTCAAGAACAAATACAATGACACCCATCGTAATTACACGGCTGTCACTGTAAATAAATGAGGTCAATCATTTCATTACTGACTGTTCGTAAGCTTTGTCCCACAATGACCTCTCTGATGATGTTCTGCTCCAATTAATGTGATACTACAGTGTTTGTTTTTCCCTAAAATGTTCGTCTTTGTTTTTCTGTCCTCACCTGGAAAACAGACAGAGCTCCAAGCTTTCCACCCTATCTCATGGAAAGAATTGAAATAAAACATTTTTTAAACACTTTAAGTTTTGTCTTTCATGGCAGTACATCTGACTAGGCAGTAAAAATCTTGTCCCATCTTGGCAGAAGTGATCCTGACAATCAATGTAAACCGTCCTCTAGAGGTTATCTGCTGACTTTGCAACTGTGTAAGGTCATAGGTCGTCTGATTGGCAGGTCAAGGAGTGCCAATAAAGGCTACAACAGGTGCTGTGTTTGCTGCTAGTGGCCTTGTGCTCAAAAAAGATAAAAAACAACAAAGAAGAAATGATAGTGGACTCATCCCTTCGTGTTAAGAAGACAACAAAGGCTGACCCTCTCAACTATCCTATCCTTTCAAATAAAACTTGAAGTATGAAAATTACGACATGTAAAGAACAACCAGAGTTACTCAATATTGGAATTTTGCTGATACCCAATATGCCAATATTTAAAAACTCATTATTGCTCATACCTATATGGATTTTGTTCTGTTAAAAAGGCCACCACCTGTTGCTTTCAAAGTGAGTCTATTTGTGTTAAAACAGTTGTGAAGCAAGAAAACAACATTTTATTCTTTGATATATGACATGTTAGATATTAAGTGGACATTTAGTGATAATGAGGTAAACCATCTTATTATTTTAGTACATTATGCTGATATTACGGCCAATACATGGGATATTCACAGCCAGTTTGGAAGATGTGTTATCTTCATAGATACAACCCTGTGCCTCACTTTACACTTCCACCGTAAGGCTTGTCTTGTTGCTGTTCAGTGTGTGCATAAGGAGAGTGATAACAATTTACTTGATACAGCTGCAGTTCTTCTCCAAAAACATAAAAAAGCAAGAAAATCGAGACTTTGATTTTACCCTAAGTTATGCAGCTCATGCCAACAGTTTGAGGCAGGAGATCTCCCATGTTTTGGGAATTTCTTTCATTTCTGGGAATTCCTGGGCGCAGTTTGTGATTTATGGAGTTGTATCTGAGCACACGCATTGCAGACAGGTCTTTATTTAACTGGGGAAACATCTGATGTTATGATGCACTTCTTGGTAGCAGGTGAGTCATAACTGTTCATAAACATATATACTGCAGACTATTCACAGTGAATGTCATTATTCACATTGTCTTTCCTGGTTTCAAGACTCTGATTGTTTGTTAAAGCACATCACATGCCTGACATTCTGAAACCAGATGCTGGCAATTGGACAAACTGAAACGCAGGCAATACCATCAGCCGGCTTGATTCCCTGGATCATTCTGGATCTGTCCCATTGTGTTGGAGATCTTCAGTCTGAACTGGGCTTCAAAAGTCAGTTAAAATAAGTCCTTTTTTTTTTTTTTTTTTTTTTAAATTTAGGCCAGGTCAGGACAGGTCAGCGTGTCAGATTATATAGAAAAAGCAGTTAAAATCATGTGGAGGAAGTACTGATTTTATCACACTTCAGGAGTGTTATTGATTCAGACATTGATATCAGGGTCCAGTCACAATCTGGTTCAATTGTGTGGCTTTATCTGATCCTCAGAGAGATTTCTTTATTTTCCAGTCACTTTGACTATACACTGTCAACTTGTTTTTTTCTACATAGATGACCTCTCCCTGCTCCAAACAACCATGCCCCAATGACGAAACCCTGTGTCTGTTTCAAAATGTTAAACAAACAAATCAGGGCACCAACATTTGATTTAATAATTACACCAGTTTGAAAAACTCAAGCAAAAAGAAAAAACTCTGGCCAGCTAAACCAGACAGGAAGCAGCATCGACTATCAGATTTATGCAGAGGATGTGTAATGATTGTCAGGGTGGTGCACATTTTTCTGCTTTTTTGTGTTTTATACCACCACCATTGGCACGTAGAAACAGGAAAGTGCAACACCCACTGCCTCTTCTGGGAGCTGGTCCCCCCACAGCTGGTGGGCAGAGATAAGAAAGAGGGAGATGGAACTCTGTCAGCGCTGCTCTGACAACTCTAAGCTGATATCAGCCTGAGTTTCTACACAGCCAGGCTGACCTTTACAAGTCCTTTAAATATTTCAACAAGTCCTTTATCAGCTTTTTTGTTTACTCATAATTCAGGATTAGCATTTTCCACTGAAGAACTTTTATGGGAAAGATTGGCAACACACCGGAGAGTTCTCAAATGTTAACTGGTCAAATGAAGAGGGGAACACTCTGATCATATGGGACATCCTTAGGTGTCTGAGTAAGATGCCAAGCTGGAGATATGCTAGCAGTTTTTCCCTGCGTTCACTTTCGTATCCATGAGTGTTTTTGTTTATATACTTGCCTGTTCGTGACACGTGTTACTGGAGTGTCTACTTGTGTTAGAACTGAACTGCAAACACGGTGATGATTCTGAGAGTCAAAGTAACAAAAAAACACTGATAACTAATATCATCATCAATTATTTGTTGACAACTGATAACTAGCAGTCAGATCTCATCCTTGCACCTTCATAACTGTGTTGGTGTACGGATGTAATGAGTTACCGTGTTAACAATTGAGTTGGTGCTGATTGTGCTGAAAGATGTCGTAGTTAAAGTACCAGAGAAAGCAGAGGGCGAACCCTTCAGTGATTCAGCTTTATTAATCACTGTATCAAAGAAAACTTCATTAGTTTATGTGAGAAAACACAGCCAAGGAAACCAAGCTAACACAAACACATCTACAGACATATCAACCATGCTGTTAAATCCATGTCACCTGTTGAATAAGTACACCAATTTAATTCCTTGTTTCCTGACTTTTAATGTGGATTTATCTGTCATTGGCTGGATGAACTGTCTGGTTTGTGTCTATACAGTCTCACACATTGTTCAGATGTTGAGAATGGTGGTCTTTATTTATCAGTTTGTCTGTTCTTTTTGTTTCTGCTGCTGTGATCAATCTGTTGTCTTTCCTCTGCCTCTACACTGATCCTACTGGTAACATGCAGGTGTTTGCCGCCATAATGCATACATGTCCACGTAGTTTACCGCAAGTTTATCTCCAGCTTTAGGCCTCAGATGAGAAGATATCAGGGCTCTGGAAAACCTCAGTCACAAATCAGATTTCATCAAGAAAATCATCATAAATAAAGACATCAGACAAAAGAAATCTTCAGAAAAAAGGAGCCAAGAAGGAAGTTATTGGATGAAAAAGATCCAGAGGAAAAACAACTCAGAGAGCAAGGAGCAAGAAGGAAATGCTTTGGGTAAAAAATGAGTCAGAAAAAGGTATAGCTATCACCTAATTCCTAAATGACTGACAGATCAGTCTGTTCTCATCAATATAAACAGTCTAAAGCTGAGATGCATTATGAGGCAACGTGTGAAGAAAGTGTAGGTGGGAGTCTCTGACACAGTTATATCATATCTGCATGCACAGCTGTGTGGGAGTGTTCTTTTATCTGCTTCAGTCAGGAGAAGGCCAAGAAAATGACTGACTGGGTGATCTATCTGAGAGTGCCTATCATTCAGAAAACAAATGTAACAAATAAAAGCATGTCCTTACGAGCTGTGTTCTTCTGCAGCTTCCGGAGAGCCCTCAGCAGCCCTTTGTAGCCCTCGTAGCTTTTATCGTTCTGGGAGTACAGAAGGATCTTCTTGGCATCGATGAACAGGCGGGAGATTCTGATGAGACGAGAAAAACACATGCTGTTTAACACCCCTCAGGCTAAATTCTGAGACAGATCTTTGAAGGTTTACTCTGGCTAAAAGCTGTTTCTTTGCACTTTTATCAGACAAAGGAGTTCGTGATAGTGTATAAGAGAGACCCGACACTCACATAGAGTCGTTGAAGTTTCCCACAACACCGGGACTCTCCCCAGGTGTGGGGTTTCTGAAGCAGGGGTTGTTTGCATTACAGATGATACCTTGAACCCACGGCAGGGTACCTGCTGAGGGCATGGCCTTGTTGGGAAAGTGGCCTGGAAAGGAGAGGACAGGAGGTCATCATCATTTTCATTTTACTTGCACAACAGAAGGATTGGTTAATGCCTGTTATATAAAAATGTGTGCTTGGTTTCAAACTACATATAATAATGACAACTAGAGGATAAGACTGTGATGCACAGTTAAAGGGAAAGTTGGTAGATTGGGTTTAGGAGAGTCAAGGGGTCCTCACCCAGGGTCAAATGTGCTTGTCAGTTTGTCATTTCAGACTGGACATCACTGAGATGATTGGGTGCAGGTGTGCACAAACTTCAAACTCGAGATGTCCACGTTTTGAGGTACACTGACACATTGCCTGTAAATCTTTTCTTGCCTGTCAGACAGTGTTTGTGTTTTAACCTGAAAGCTCCTGAACTGCCAAAGTTTACAAGCACATAATCTTTACGATTATTTGAGTCTTATCATCCCTCTTTACTACCGCTGCAGCTATGTGCCTCCGTTAACTACCTCTTTTACTGAAAAGATAAGTGTACAAGGCAGAAATGTTGACCTGTTTCTTTGCAGTTCACTGGGTTAACTGGACTTTCTTTGGTATTTATGCTTTTGCTCCAAAGTTCTTTAAATAGACAAACAAGTGTGTCAGCCAACAAAACAACCACATAAAAGCTCATAATGAGTACTCAAGATTTGTATTCTTGGCTGGACTGGAGTTTAACTATGGACCTGAAACAAGTCTGAAATCCCTTTAAAGAAGGTAACTCCATTTCAGCTCATACAGGAGGTCATATTTGGAGAATTTAGACTAAAAAACATCAAATATTGGCATGTGTTCTAGTATAATTTCAAGTAAAATATTTTATTGAACTTTTCAAAAGCCATGTTCAAATGGCAAGACCAGATGAATGCTTTATTTCACAACATTAAATGAGGCTTGAACTGCTTTAAGGGCATAAAAATCACCAGCCGAACATGGATATGTATGCGCATAAACATACACCGGCCTCTTTATTGGGTACACCATTCGAGTATTGGGTTGGACCAATTTCTTTTGCCTACAGAACTGCCTTAATTTTTAATGACATAGATACAGTAATTTAATAGAATCATTCTTATGAGATTTTGGTCCATATCAACATGACAGCATCACAGAATTGCTAAATTTGTCTGCAGCATATCCATACTGAGAACCTCCTTTTCAGTCTTTTGTTTATTTCTGTCCCCAATTTCCTTTTTCAAACAGTTTCTAACCAAGCTTATTTTAAATAATGTATTGTTTTTGCCCTGTTCTTGTTCATTAAATTAAATGTTAATGGCATAAAAGGAGCAATTCTTGGTTAAGAGTACGGCATAAAAACTTTGAAAAATCAAGAAACTAAGCTTGAAAATTATCATCTTTTTAAGAATGTCTTAATAAAAATCTTTAAACAAAATAAAAAACACACATTGTTTAAAGGAATTTTAGTACATTTGCAATCTCCCTGGACAATTTTAATTATTACAAGTAATTCAGGACTTTTTTGCATTTTTATGTTGTAAAATGATGTTGACTCAACAGGGAAATGTGACTTAAAGTAAGATCAATTGGATATTTTTAGAGAAAATACAAGAAATACCACTGCAAACATTATGTAATAAAGTCATTAAACTCTGGTGATTACATTAACTATTACTAATACAATTTCACTGAATACTTAACATAAATTAGGCTGTACTGAAATGTTTTCCATCTGCAGTGAATAAACCAACTGTAAAGGCTGACAGGGCTGCATTTGTGTTTTCAATCAGTGATAATCTTATCGAGCCTCTCAATTCTCTTTTCCAGGAGCTAAAGGTCCTGTCACATGTTTGTACAGTGCAAACAAATGTTGACAAATGGCACAGATCCTTTTTTGACAACAACACGTTGATCTTTCCTGGAAGTGGAACACACTATCTCAACACAGACAATGCCTTTGCACACACAAAAAAACAAGATTATACTCATTCTTGGTCTCTAAAAAACTGTGAGCATGATGCTTTCAGTAGACACAGTATCATATGATTAACACCTCCCAGCATGATTTTCACATCTTCTTTTTAGTATCTGATCATTTTGAGTATTTAAGTCGACATGTTCAGTGCAAAATAATAACTTGGTATTTGTTTAAAGCTTACATTCATGTTGCTCGTACGGTGGATAATGAATTCGGACAGAGATCAGGATGAAGAAGATGAAAAGGGGCCAGATGATCTCAATTAACAGCTGGATCTGTGAAACAAGGACAAGAGAGACAACAGCAAAGTTAATCAAGCAAAATAAAGGAGGGAGCTGGGTCGCTGAAACTAATCAATCATCACAAGTAGGATTGATTTTATTAACAAAAGATATGACTGAAACCATTTATAGACCACTTTTGTCATGACAAAAAGACAATTACTCCCTCTAAACAAAACTTTAATGATTAACACTTTGATATAATATATATAAACTCTTATCTCAACAGAATAGATGGGATCAACATGTCACAACTGGGCCTCATTCACCCAACAAAAACACCCTGAACAATAATTAAGCTGTTGAGTTTAAATTTATCATTGTCTGTGTTTTGTGTTTTAAATGTGTTTTAAACGTGTTTTGATGTCTTACAGATCACATGTCCTAGTGTGTTTGACCATTTACATCATGTCTTGGGTGTCACTTAAGCAAGGATTTGATTTGGATTGAACAAACAATAAAAAATTTGTCTCTGAAAAGGATAACTTGTCACTCTTTTCCCCTCCCCTTTGGAAACCCTTGGATGTGAGGGGGCAGGGAGGCTATGATAATGAACTCTGCATTGATTAGCTGTTGAAACAATGTCACTGGGAGGGGGAGGAGGGGTTACAGGGGGGTCGCTATGATCAGAATTCACACCCTTACTTCAGTGAAACAAGTTAAAAAGCACATTAATGGCATAAATTAAAGAGTCAGAGACACGTTGCAGCACACAGAAGTGAATATGGAGCAGCATCACTATGTGCACAACAATTACACCAGGGGAAGAAAGCTGCAGAGTTTTAGCTCTGTATCCAACAGCAGCGCAAGAGACTCATTGGTGATTGTTTTGAGCAGATGTTCCACAGAACTTTGATGATATGCAGTGAAAACACTTCAAAATGTCCATTTGAGTTTATCTTCATGCAGATAAAATACTAGGGAGGTATGAGGAAATTACCCAAGTCCGAGAGTAAAACTTTTGTTTATGTTCACACATCTAACTCACCTGAGTAAAGATGGTGTCAGGTTTTTTTTTCTGCAAGTATACTGAGGTTCAACAAAGAACCTGTCAAACAAGTGTGGTTATCTGTTAGTTTTTATGTCCATTCATGTCATTTCATAGTTTTAAACTCTTCGGATCAAAAGTCAAATCTAAAATGGTAGCCAAAATTAGCACTGCAGAAGGGTGCCATGTTTCACTTATGCTTTGCAGTTTTGTGTGTTCAGTTCAGCTGAGGTAATCCCCTCTGCTTTAGAGAAAAAACATCTTTAGTTTTGTGTGTTTGTGTGTGGAGGGGTCTGTCAGCTGTCGCCCTGAGTGCACTGTAATCCCACCATGAGACTGGGTAAAGAGTATGTGGGTTAATAAGGGGAGACAGCACGAGACAGGGAGAGGTCTGCGAGGTTTAGAGGACTACGACTCGTCCATCTGTTCCATATGGACTCTCCTCTTCAGCCGCCTGCGTCCCAGCCTCGAACAGCATGGCAGACATGTAGCGCAGGGGATAAAGAATAAAGTCACTGTCTTAGAAAATGTTCTGGATCCTTTTGTCTGGAATCACTGGACTGGATGTCGAGCAGCCGGGCCGTCACTTTGAGGAAAGGGCTCTGCTGTCAGTCGGCGTCATTGTATGCAGATGAGTGTCCTCACACATAAAGAGGCTGTGTGCTGCAGCCAGAGCTGAATCTGATTTACATACGTCTGAGTGTGTGGGCTTCATCCGGCACAAAATGTTAAATGGACATGTAAATGTGTCTTAGTCACTTCTTTGACTGGACCACAGTGATATAGTGTGAATTTTGGCAGCCATTTTAGGTTTGGTCTTAGTCTTTAGACCACAGTGTGCATTAGTTTAGTCACATTGGTATGACTCCTTATTAGGGCCATTCTTAAACCATTCTTTTATTATTTAACAATTAAGTTATTAAATTATGATTTTAATCAATATTATAGAGAGAAAACAAATGTATGACAAACTTAGCAGGGGTTTTATTTATTTGTATATATATGTATATATGTTTGAGTGTGTTAAAGTTAGTGCTGGTCCCATAGACCAGTGGTTCCCAGGCTTTTATCCTTGGAGCCCCTTCCTAGTTTTTCCTAAGAGGAGTTAACCCTCCAAGAACTACATACAAATAATTTAAGAACCTGGTGTTCAAAATAAACATCAATTTTAATGTTTTTACTGGATACAATCAATTAAAAAATGGGCTTGCAAACAAATTCTTCTGCCACAGTATTTTAAATAAATTGTGCCCCTCAGGCCTGTGCTAGAAATATCGATACAGCAATATATCGTCACCTGTTTGATACGACCCAAAATACTGTACCAGCATTTGGAATATACAGCTTTGAAGATAGTTCAGTTCAAAAGGTGATAGCTGAAGCCAGACTTCATGATGCAGCACATATTACAATTATACAGAACCGTTAAAGATCTCTGAGGACCTGAAATTATAGTCGAGGGGTTATTTCTTTTAGAGGTTTTCTTTTAGAAAGAAAATGACAAAAGTTGTGGGGAGCTCTGTAAAAGGTCAATGTCCACAATTTACTCATATTAAAAGACGCGTTTTCAGACCTGCACCTGAGACCAAGCTTTCTGACACCAGGCAGCACATTTCGCTCCAGAATGCCTTGATAGTCTTGAGATTTCATTGTACCCTGCACAGATCCAAGACACCCGGTGTCAGATGCAGCAAAGCAGCCCCAGAACATAACTGAGCCTCCTCCATGTTTCACAGTAGGTACAGTGTTCTTTTCTTTGTATGCTTCATTTTTGCGTCTGTGAACATAGAGCTGATGTGACTTGCTAAAAAGCTCCAGTTTTGTCTCATCTGTCCAGAGAACATTTTCCCAGAAGCTTTGTGGCTTGTTAATATGCATTTTGGCAAATTCCAGTCTTGCTTTTTTATTATTTACTTTCAACAGTGGTGTCCTCCTCGGTCATCTTCTATTAAGTCCCCTTTAGCTCAAACACTGATGGATGGTACGATCTGATACTGATGTATCTTGACCTTGGAGTTCACCTCTGATCTCTTTGGAAGTTTATCTGAGCTCTTTGGTTACCATTCGTATTATCTATATCTTCAATTTGTCATCAATTTTCCTCTTGCGGTCACGTCCAGGGAGGTTGGCTGCAGTCCCGTGGACCTTAAACTTCGGAATAACATGTGCAGCTGTAGTCACAGGAACATCAGGCTGCTTGGAGATGGTCTTGTAGCCTTTACCCTTAACATGCTTGTCTATAATTTTCTTTCTAATTTCCTGAGACAACTCTCTCCTCAGCTTTCTGTGGTCCATGTTCAGTGTGGTACACACTATGATACTAAACAGCACAATGACTACTTTTCAGCCTTTAAATAGGCAGACTGACTGATTACAGGTCTGAAGACACCTGCAATGCTAATTACAGGACACACCTTAGTTTAACATGTCGCTATGGTCAAATCATTTTCAATCTATTTTAGGGGCACCATCATTTTTGTCTAGGTCAGTTTCATTATTTTGTTTTTTAAAATTCTGTTGAACCACAATTCAAAAAGAATGTCTGATTTTCATTAGTTAATTTTCAGTAAATTTTTATTTATTATCACTTTTGTCAGTTTCAAGTTTTTTAGTGACCATTGTGGGTTTTCCTTTCTTTAACGGAAGGGTACCAACAATTTTGTCCAAGTGTGTAAACAGAAACTCTAGTGTGATGTCCTTGCATCTTGTTTAATCAACAGTATAAGCCCATTGGCTCGTAGAGTGAATCCAGAGTTGCTGACGACATGTTATTGAGCAGTGCTGAACCGACCAATTACCACAAAGAAGACTGTTCAGTCAATCAGAGCTGACTAGGTCCACGTGAGGAGGGCTCCAACAGAGCATCTCAGACAGCTAATAAAGTTGGATCAGGGGAACTCATTATGTGAAAACAAAAAGGTATTTTGAATATTAGTGATTGTGAACGTACTCTAGCAGTCAGCAAAAGTGAATCCTTAGTTTAGGATATGGGCTCTTTAATATATACCAGATATTCAACTTGAAACCAGATTTACTGTGGTGAAGGTGGCAGCTTGTTATGTAATTTCATAATCACAGTAAATGTGGCAGCACCTGTGCATCATCATAGCATCTCATAGCTCACTATAATTACTGTTTCGCATTTTAATCCTGTAAATTTAAGTCATAAAACTTTTGTCTAATCAAGCTACAGCTGAAGGCCAATTTAACTGTGCATATAAATGTACCATGTGTAAACCTCAACTTTAAAAGTTTGTCAAAAGGAATTAAGACAAAAATAAATAAAATGATAAGTGTTTTCATGACTCAGTAATGTAAGAAGCTCCTACTTACAGTCTGTCTCCGTCTGTAGGTGAAGTTCTTCCAAAGCAGTAAACCCAGCTGCGTGAAGACAGCCATGTTGACGTCTTCCCAACCTCACTGAGCACGCTCCAGCTCCTCACTGTGAAGCCAAACACAAAAAAACAAAATGGTCAACCACTGCCTAAATGTGAGCGTGGTCTTCAGCCTGCAGAGCTAATTACACTCTTCTCACTGTGCATAACATGAAACCTTGTCAACCGAGTAACCCTGGCCAGTGAGCTGTGATCTGTACTAGAACATGATTCCAACACAGACTGATGAACAACACTGATGTGAAAACAGAAGAGAGAGTTCTTACGTAAGGAAAACAAAACCGAATGCAAGTAACTTACAAAGTATAAATGTTCAGCTCAATTCAATGAGCAGCAAGAGAGCAGAAAACAAAGAACAGAACAAAACGACTTTGGAATAAAAGAAGCCAGAAAGAAGAGATGAAGCCCTGCGACAGTCAGCAAAAGAGGCAACTGATGATTGGAAAAAGCTGCTAAACGCTGCAGATTCAGGTCCACCTGATGTAGACTCATCTGTCCAAAGGTCAAACTTCAGGCCAACTGGAAGGATGAGTGGGTGTTAGACCATTTTGGTAATCTCAGTGTTTGGTAACCCTTCTCTGAGCAGATTTTTGCCATGTTTGCTCTTAAAAGCACCCCACATGACTTCATGAAAATGCTTAACAGAACAATCACATCAGCACAATCACTGAACACCACTTAGCTGCTTCCTCAGTGAAACAAACAGAAAAAAACTTTTGTCAGATTTATTGAAAGCATGTGATTCATCTGATATGCAAACACATGTGGCAGGGCACACTTTTCTATCTATTTGCTTGCTGTATTTGCAGAATCAAAAGTCCTCTGATTGGTGGTTTGCTTGCTTTATATAACCACCTGGATCACACCACTATTTGGCAAAAAAAACTTTGTTTGGATTTCTATCAAGACCAGCGTGTTAAAAAAGAACACTCTCACAGAAAAGTTGGGGGTACATTTTAAGTTTCCTACGGTTTCTATAATCAAATTCAAGACTTTTTAAACCTGAGCTGATAAAAAATCAACAGAATCTTTTGTACTGCAGAACTAAGTGCAATCATCACAATTCTTGTTTATGTAACTTTTTCCTGTGGCATTTCAAATGCCAGTTTGTTAAAGTAAGGTTTAATTCAACTAAAAGTCAAAAAGTTATTAAATATCTGAGTATCAAGGTACATTTTCTCAGAAAGGAGATGCAGACATAAGCTTTTTAAATTTGACTTTTCTCCATCAAAATCAGTGCTAATTTAGTTGACTAATTATTTTCGTCATAGTTTTCATCAACAACCTTATTTCCCCTAACGAAAACTAGACTATAACTAAAACAAAACAAGTGCACATGGACTTAAAGTAAAACTACATTAACTGACATTTTCGTCAACAGATAAAAACTAGACTAAAATGTTCGACAGAGACTAAATCCAATCAGACCTAATTTAGTCATGTAACTAAATAGGGACAAAGTCAAGTAGGGACAAGTTAGGAATATATCCAATCATAGCTACTTTGTTTGTGTAGAAAGGTTGGATGAGTTAAAGAGGGACATCCAATCACATCTGCCTTAGCTTAGTGGTGGTGGGATCCAAGTGCAAAACACGACTTCAGAAATTCAAGGAAACATAAAAAATGCCTTACACTTTACACTTCTCATTTTAGTTTACTAAATTTACAGTAGATTTTGTCAACTAAAATTGTTTTAAAATTTCATCAACTAAAATTGGACTAAAATTAAAATAATTTAGATGACTAAATTATGACTAAATCTGAAATATATTTTAGTCAAAAGACTAAAACTAAAACAAAATTTAAAAGTTTTGTCAAAATTAACACTGATCGAAATGCCATCAAATTTAAGGTCTCATAAGACTTTGTAAGACTTTCTACCTTAAATTTTAAGGATCAAACTTAAGACTTATTTAGACTTTTAGGGATCTGTAGGACCTTCTATTTTGGGAGGTGAACACATCAGGCTATTGGTGCATTCCAAGTGATATTGTAACTGGGATAGCCCAAGTTGCAAATTGGATAACATCACTAGGAACACCCCTTTAGTTGGAATTTCCCATTTTAAGTTGGACGTCCTTCAGTAACCCTGAATTTACCAGATCTTAACATTAGCCGGGAAGAGAAACAATTCCCACCGTCCTCTCCTTCAAATTGAAGCTACGAGTGTGGGTTGGTTGTGCTGAAAGCTACAACTGACTGCAAACCTCTGACTGGCCTGTAATGAATTCTCTTGAAGTTCTGCCCTTCCCAATCACAATCCATTGGACTTCGCCAAATAGACTTCTAACATATCCCCCTCATATATTTACTTGCTTTGAATTTTCTGCCCAAAGACTAAGACTAACCCTACAACCACTGCTTAAACCAGGTCAGTGACTCAAGACTAAGACCCTTAACCCTATATTAAGGTCAACATGTGTTAAAGAACAGAGGGATTATAAGGCCAGGACATGTGTGTCCGCCTTTCATGTGGTCCGAAGAACAACAATCGCATTGGGAATTTAAGGTAACATTCATGCTTAGAAAAACAAGTATCTCTGGTGTCTTCTATCTCTCCTTCAGGTTTAAGAGTTAAGGACAGCTCCACATGTTTATGGGCTCCAAATGGTGTCTTCTTTTCTGAGCTGCATGGTTGGAGCTGAAATCAAAACCGTTTTGGCTGGAATCTGAAGCTATCCTGTTTCTTTTTTTAACGGCCTTCATGCAGAAAAAGCCAACTGATGCCAAAAGGAGAGGAACGACAGCCCATTTAAGTCAAGGACATAATTATGTTCGATCATTGTTTTCCTTGAATCTCAAAAAAATATCACCATGCCATAAATAAGACTCTAAATAAGTCTTTCAGTACCTATTTGTTTTAAGAGATGTTTTCTTCAGCCATATCACAGTACTTTGATATCACCCCTGAGGGCTTAAATTAACTAGAGAGAAGAATTTAAAGCATCACATACTAAATTTGTCTGTTTTGGTGTAAAAAAAAATAGCCAGAGGAGACGTTCACACAGCGTTGACCCGCCTGTAAAGCACAGAATTTCCTCACTTTCTTAGAACTGGCTGAATCATATCCAGTGGAATGAATAAAATATTGCAATAAAACCAACAGGAACTTTGTGATCACAAAAAAACACAATGACCCCTGGACTGCATCTGCAGCACTGGCACATCTGTTGTGAGTCACATTCTTAATAGCAGCACACACAGCAGTTCTTAAACTACTCATTGAACAAAACTGTAAAAAAAAACAAAACAGAAAAAAACACCCTGTTGACTGACACAGACATTATACAATCAAGAAGATATCAACAAGGCAAAACAACATTCTAGCAGTAAAGTGTTGAAATCAGTAAAATCCAAGTAGTAGACTCAGCCTCGGAAAAAAGATTATCATTCACAAAGGCTCATCCTGACTTACAAATGTACATTCTGGTGATCTCTACAGTAGCACTGCTCAATTATGACATATAGTTTAGGCAATGTTGAGATCCCAATTATTAAAAAAGATAACTTGTAATTTCACAAGATCATCATGTGAATTTTGCAAACCTTAACACCTACAAAAGCCTCCCATGGGTGTGATGCACACATGAACCAAAAAGAAGACAACACATAACAACAATCACGAGCCTTCTTATTCATGCAACCATGAAAATTTCCAAAAAATGTTAGGGTAACCTGACCAGAAAATATCCTTATTGTTTACTTTTGGCCTTCACAGTGAAGAGGACTAGGATTAGGGGTAGGGGAGTTAATTAGGACAACATCCAGGGTTAAGTACAATGAAAAACTCAAATGCTATTTGTAACCGTACATGTAGCCTGGATGGTAAAATTAAGGATAGGGTTCAGCGATGTCACTGAAACCCAAAGGTTAACTAAACCCTGAGAAATGCAGAAGAATTAACGAGTGCAAGTGTGAACAGGTAAGTCTAGCAATTTTCTATGAAGGTTTCTTCTGAATTACAAGGAGTTTTCAGTGGGGAGAAGGGCAACACATGCACAAAAACCCTGCCAATTTCCTGAATTTACTTGGGTTTAATGCTTTTTTTAAAGGCAAACAACAAGGTTTTTCAAACAGATTTTACCTTGAACTTTCCCTGCTAGACCCTGTTTCTTCCCTTGCAAGCCCTCTGATGCCAAATTGGCAAAGTGAATGATTTTTCTGCTGTAAGTGACAAGTGTGAATGAAACCCTATTTACACTTGCAGAATCAAGATGAAATCCCCCCTGATTTACCTTGTAAGCAGCAAATGTTAATGTAAATAGTAGAATTATTCATCCTGACTTTGCCCTGAAATCACCCTGCTGCCCCCATAATATCATATCATTTATCATAATCTTTTTCTTTATTTATTTACTTCTTTTATGTATCCTGTGCACAGCACTTTTTAATCGCCTGCTGTCTTCTTAAATGTGCTTTATAAATAAACTTGACTTGATAACAGCTCTATTGTATGGTACATTTTTCTCTGCCTTTTCCCTCAGCACCCATGTTATGCTTATAGTATCAAAAACACCACCTACATCCACATATTGCTGTCTGCAATGTTGCTGAAAGTGTAGGTGTACAGATATGTGTTGAGTTGATTCTTACATCACATGTTGCCCACATTGTGTGTATTTTTATTTTGTAAGCCTAATAATACCAACAATATAAAGTGTTTGCCTCATGAATTGTTGAACAAAACATTCTCCCCTGGTCTCCCATCTTCATCTGAAGAATGACATCATGTTTACATATTTGGTTCTCACTAAAACATGGGATGCTGTTTTATGTGCGTTTGTTGATTATATTCATGCCTTCTCTTGTTCTTTCGTCTGAGGACAATTGCTCGTTTTCTGTCGAGTCTCCTCTGTGTGAATTCTCGGGTTTTTGTAAACACGGTGGTGAAAACACATCGTCTGCGGAGATAACAGGGGCTCTCTGCTGAGCCCAAATGGTGCAGAGCCAGGGCGCCTCTAGTGGCACAAAAATGGTCATTTTTTTCATACTTGTTTACCATCAATTCTTGCTCACGTGTTATATCACACTCATACAGGATTTTTTTTCCCGCAAACCCCAATTTGTTCATTGATTTCTGAGCACATACGGCAAATGATTCATAACATAAAGCCTTCCCGAGGGGACATTTCATTTTATCGAGTGAGAAAAATCAGTTTGTCAGCGTCGATGTTTTGACGGGAAAAATGATGAATGGGAACAGAAAACAATGGGAAAATAAAAGACCATTTATTTATGCTCCAACACAACAAACATTCACTTCTCTTGAAAAATATAAACAGTGTTGCTTCGAAGAATTTGCAGAAATTGGAGACAAAGAAGCACAAATTGAAAATTAAAGAAATAGCAGACATTTTGTCATCAGTCAGAAACACAGCATTAACATAATGTCACTTTTGAGACATTTACATTCCCATAGAGGCTGACTTCATTTGTCTTTCATTGTTCTCTTGGATCGAGGTTACAGTCGGTCATTCAGCTCCGCGATGCTGTGCCACGGGAGTGTCAAGTTTGTTGAAATTACACTACAAGTGAAGTCAAAGCGCTTCCAGACTAAAATGGCTGCAAATGTGGTTTTAAAATGTCTGCTATAACGTACATCATAAATGCAAATAGATGTCGATAACATTCTTATTGTCGTAACATAACGAGAAGGTTTACAACAACACCCAAATTTCTCATTTAATTCTGCTATATTAAGTTGTCAAGACGAATTGCCATAACAGCGGCTTTTATTTTGAAAACTTAACCGGAAGCTTAGTGTTAGCCTGTATGTAGCTCGATACAGGTCCGAGATAGACGGTCGAGGATACTCAGCACGGGATAAACAGGCAAAAACCAATAAAAGTAAAAATTGTCATTACATTGTAATTAAAGTTCACCCTTAAAAATATAATTTCCTTCCAGTGTATCATGTCTTTTTCAACCGTTAGGACGTTAAATGTACGGCTAAATGTGCGCGTGCAGCAGTTAAGTGTTAAACAACAAAAACAATTTCGGCGTTTTAAAGCTTAAAACAAGACAGAAAACTTAATTGAAAGGTTTCACTTGAAGACATAATGTAAAATTAAGAAAAATCTTTAAAATTATGTCATACATCTCTTTGTCAAGGCAACAAAGAAACTCCCCATCACCCCCAAAAACTCCCCAAAAAGACGAAAATAACCCTAAAACTCACCGACCTTTGACCTCAACGTCGCTTAAATCCACTCTTCCTCCGGTCATATATTAAAAAAAACTCCGTCCAGAGAAAGTTAAAAATGTTAAATTAATTCACTCATCCACGGTCCTCCGCTGCTCGATGTCTCAGAGTCTGACAAAACAGTTTTTTCAACCCCCTCCAGCAGCTTTTATAGCGCGGCTCGCTGCGGAGCGGAGAGAGGAGCAGCAGCAGAGGTAACTAACGGTCACAGGCTGATGCTGCTCCATATAAGGAAAGCACGTGCGGAGTCAAAACATCTCTTAAAGGGACAGGGACATCTTAACGAGGCTGCGATACACACGAGGGTGTACTGTTCCTTTAAGGCAATCAATAGAGTGGTAATTGATGTTTCAATTAGGCTCCTGTATGGTTCTACAACTGCTCTAACAACAATTATCATCTGTGATCAAGATATAAATCGCACTTAACATAAAATATCTCGTTTTTAATCAAATGTGTACTAGGTATTCCAGGTTACAAGAAAATTCTCTATACTCTTAAGTGTCAGATGTTTCAATATCATTTGAGTTTTACCGATTAAACAAATGCTAAAGTGAAAAACCAAGGAGAACAAGGGGAAAAAAAGAAAAAACAATTATACTTAAAAGAAAAAATAAAACATAACAAAAGACACACAACAAAAATCAGAAAGAGCAACAACAGAAAAAAATGTGCAACCACAACTGAGAAAATCAACAGGGAATAAGAAACAGAAAGGCATTCCAAAAAGCAAAAGAAGCAGGACGTATAAAAGTCTGAAAGGTTGAATGATTTTTTTTTTTTTTTTTTTTTGGAGTTTATATCATTTGTTGAATTTACATTTGTTGCTTATTTGTTATTTTTGTGTTAATCATTTTTGTTGTGTGTTGATCCATTCTTGTGCTTTCTTATTTTTTTGTGATTTTAATTTATTGTGTTTTTCATTTGTTGGTTTGTTCAGTTGTATATTTTCTGTTATTGTTTGTAATTGTCTTTGTTGTCATGCTACATTATGTGTCCTGCATGAATTTTATTGTTTTGCTTTTTATTTGTACTTTTATGTCTTGTGTGTTTTTTTATTTATGCTGTTTTATCAAATGTATTTTTGTTTTTTCTAGATTCCTCGTGGGGGTTTTGACATTTTGCTGTGTTTTAAGTCGATGTATTGTTTTAATAAGTTGCGTATTTTTGTTTTGCCGAAGTGTTTTTGTTGTTCTTGGGTTATTGCTTCATATAATGTTGTGTTCTGATTTTGTTGTTGTGCTGTGTTGGTTGTATAATGCAAAGGTTGGGCTTTTTATTATTGTTGTGTTTTGTATTTGTCGTTCTGATTTGTGATTTGCTGTGTTTTTATCTGTTGTATAGGTTTAGCTATTGGCATGTTTTTTTTGTATTTGTTGTAGTGTTTATTTGTTCTTGGATTTTTTGCCATTGTGTTTGTCTTTATTTGTTGTTAATGTGTCTTCTACTTTGTTGCTGGGTTGTTTGCTTTTGTTGTGGTGTTTTAAAACTGTTGTTTTAAAACAGTTTTTAAAACAACAGCTTTAAAAACTGTGTTTTTTTGCTGTTGTGTCAGATAGATAGATAGACAGACAGATAGATAGATAGATAGATAGATAGATAGATAGATGTGAATGGCTTTATTCAGAAATTGTGTGTACTCTTTTTTAAACAGTTCATTCTACATTGCACTCCCCAATGACAAAATAAATTCAGATAAAATATTTTCTTTATACAAAATTAAAAACTGCACAACCATATATCTCATTTGAAAATGCATGAATATCTATCAAAACTCAATACATTGCCCAGTCTAATTTGTTGTTAACAGATTTTTAAACTGCAATTTCAAAGAGTTTTCCAGTTAAACTGAATAGAAGTCAGGCTGAACTCTTATCGCTGTCATTTTGACCTTTACTGCTCCATCTTTGACCTCATCCTTGTTTGCTCTGTGGTGCCTGTCAGTCCTTTGGTCAAGCTCCACATGTTGTGTTTTTGATTGATTATTTTTAATTGATTGAACAATTGATCTCAATGTGCAGTTGCTGACAACAGTCATGATCGGGATAATGTCTGTTTGTATTATCATAAGTATTCAGAAAAGCCTGCATGCTATGATGGATTTTCGCTAAATGAAGAATGAAGAAGGACCAACACGACCAGCTCTGGCGTGTTTCCATGCACATAGGGTTAAATTCCCTCCATGCACTGGCTGCCTGCTCTTTTTTTTGCCTGGAAAACATTTCCAACCCATTTATTGTGTCTAAACAATAACAGACTGTCTTCAGCGTGGCCACTGAATAACTGGACTGCTCCAGTGACCAGCAACACTCTGTTCAGCAGCGAGTGTAAACAAATAACATGTCAATAGACGCCAACGTCAGGCCGGGTTACGCTTTGTCCAGCTTCACCCACACCAGGTCTCACAGGACCCAGAGGCAGTCTGAGGCTCTGTTTACATTCTGCAGAAACATCCATGTTTGGCACAAGTGCTGCACTTTAGTGCATGCATCTACACCTTTATTTTTAACATTTCACCTCCAGGAACATTCATAACTCACTTTAAACTGCCATGGACACCATAAAGTTTAATTTCTAAATGGTATATTACTGTTTTCTTCAGACCAGAGGTGTCCAAACTTCTGTAATCGAGGGCCACATACATAAAAACATTCACACGACACGGCCACTTAGATGTACCTCACCTCTAATGCATCAAAGTTTAGGGATTTGTGATGGCCAGTCAGATTTTTGTGTCCCTGGTCAGCCCTTGATACCACAGGAGCAGGCCCAGGTCAGGATAACAATGCTGCAGCAGAGCGGTCAGATGGCTCATTTCCAGTTTCAGACACAAAACCAGAGCAAACTGCATAAAGCTCTGATAAGGTGACTTTACATGATGCACAATATGCTTTTCAAATCTTGATAAGGTAGCAGATGGCACAGAAAATGAGTGTGATTGGTGCTATTTTCTTCCATAATCCATTTGTTTTTATTAGTAAAGTAAAAGCTTCACTTTCCAGTGCCGGCCATAATTTACAGTGCCTTTTGGAGTTAACAAAGGGCTGATTGAAAATTAGCTCGGCGCCATAGTTTAGACCCCCCCTGTTTTACATGAATGATGGTTGAATGAACAAAAGGCAGTTATTTCTCAATTAAATGGACAAACCACGGAGGAGACAAGTCTGAATTATACTTCCACAGAACCCAATCTCAGAGAGAAGGCCTGCAGGAAAAAACACTGACCGAAAGTAGTAGCTAATAATAAACCATGGCTTTTATCAATAGATGATATAAACAAGTGAGTGTTAGCTTACCCACCAATGTTTTGATGATGAAAAAGTTCCATTCCATGTTTCCAAAACAGCTGGATTTTTTAAATTAAACCGACTTTGATTCTGCCAATTGTTGAAAAATGTGCTCTCAAGTGCTCTCTTTGAAGCCAAAACGGTGGTAACGTGTCCTCCTGGTTGGCGAAACACAGTAAACTGCCTTCTTGGGTGGAAAAAAACACACTAAAGTCCTGAACACCATTACTGTTGCAATGATGTTTATGTTGGATCCTTTTTTGATCTATATTGAGCCAGAACTAAATCTCACAGAAACAGTTAGGATTATCTGGTGCTAATTTGGTGTTAAAATCCACTAGAATACAGGAAATGGCATCTACTTAACTGAAATGTTCTGGGGCAAGACCCTCAGACCTCCTGGGGATTTATTTATTTATTTCTGTCTGTTCTTCACAGTCCAGCATTGAATCTACACAGTTCTTGTGGATGCTGATCCTAACAACAAACTAATTTGAGTAGTCTGTCTAGTTCGTCTGTTTTAAGGCTATATAATGTGCCATTTTTATAACATATAAACATGTCTAAAGTGCCCTTAAACACGTGAAACTTAGTGCCTTCTTCAGTGGCGAGGATGCGCTGTATGTGCCCTTTCTTTTCTTTTTTGACCCTGCCCTTAAAAAAGTCTGTGCACGCCACTGCTGAAAGGAGTCCTTGCAGTGGACAAAACTTAATAAAATGCCCTAAAAGGTTGCCCCTCCTTGCCAAGGGACAAACCTTTATAAAATGCCCTCCAAGGTGCCCCCTTGAAAGGATGCACCCTTGCATGCCCTCACAGTGGACTTAAAAAGGCCCTTTTAGTGAACAAAACTTGATTATGAACCCTGTATGATGCCCCTCCAGTGGAAAACTTACAAATGTCAAAATGTACTTTAGTACATGAATGCCTTTACCAAGGGCTCTGACTGCTTCACTGTTCACATGCAGACAAATCTTCTCTGCACTGGTGCACAAACCACATACAGCAGGTGTTCTGTTATTTTTTTTCCTGCCCTTCAAACATCCTGTGACATATATCACAGAGGTGACACATATTTATTTAAACAAGCAGGTGCATGAATAAAAATCCCTTAACTAGATAGTTTCTGTTCACAGGTTAGCTCCGGTTGATCTAAACCCTGGAGCCTGACGTGCAGTGGAGGCGAACTACTGTCCGAGGAGCACGGCAACCATCTGGCAGTGATTATCTGTCCTCCTGTGCCTCCATGATCTTCATTCTGCTCTCTCTGCTTTAGGCTGCAGTTACTTTTAAAATACCACATGTGATGGTGGATGGCCACATCACTTGCTTCCCTTTCCTATTGTTACTAATCTAACTTTCTTTCTGAGAAGTCTGATCTTCATACTATCACACCGATTTTTCAGAGAGGCAATGTAATAAACTACAGAAGAGGAAAGATTGGGTGGGGTGGGGGTTGTTATAAACGTGTTATATGGACACAAACCTTAAAAACTGAGTCTCATGGGCTCAGTTTAATATTCATTTCAAAAACTCCCATATTTTGATAAAAAATGAGGCTTTAGGGCACAAGTTCAACAACAAGCCTTCAGCAAACAATAGAAGATGGTGAGCTGATTTGTAGACCGAGACTAAAAGATCAAGAGAACAGTGATGTATGATACAAAGAAGCACAAAACATCAAAAACATTGAGAAAATATCAATATTGGTGCCATTCACCTGGATAAGAGTTACTGTGTTGTTAAATTTGCTGTAGTGCTCTTGTTTTGAGGAGGAACAGTTACATACCGCTGCTGTTAAATGATTCAATCGTCCCTCTCAACACTCCTCAGTTTCTTTGATATTAAAATAAATGATGTTGGTTTCAGGTGATTTAGTTAAAAGAGAATGAGACTAATTAACTCCACGAGACAATGCTGAAGGTTAAAAAGGGGAATTTCTCCCAGTGTGTGTTTGAGTGTGTGTGGGGGGATTAGTTGAAGTCTGGGTCCGGGTCTCATTAAATCAGGATCCACGATCAGAGTGACTAACAGTCTAATCCATGAAAGACGCTGCAGCAGTTCCTGCATGGATGGAGATGGATGATGATCGGTCACTGAGTGTTGAGAGGTCCTCATGACTTTATGAATAAATGTGGAGGAATAAATTACTCAATAATGTTGCAAAACAATGTGTTTACAAGATGTTGCATAATTTGAGTTATGGTCAGTGAATATTTTGGTGATTTAATAAAAGCTAAGCTGTCCCATGTGAATATTCTTGGGTTATTGAAGCTTACAGAGATAACAGAGCTCCAGACATTACTAATGATGTTCAAAGCCAAAAACAGAGTTTCAGCAGAAAACCTACAAAAGCTATTTGTGTTTACTTCAGAAGATGAAAACCATAAAAGAAGATTTGAGTTTAAGCACCAAGTTGCTCAGAGTACTTTGAAACAAATGTGTATTTCAGTTGTTGGTGTAAAAATGTAGAATTCCCAACTACAGGATTTAAAAGGTTGTACAGATACTTATGGATTTAAAAAATTCACAAATGCAAGAAAAAAAAAAGTCAATATGTACCATGGATGTTAATGATCAATTTTTTTGAGCTTGTAAATTTGTACTTGCATGGGTTATTTTTTCTTTTTTGTACTTGTTTTGATTGTTTGTTTCTGTTGTTTTAATCAAAGTGTTCTTGGTGTAAGCTATTGAAAATGTTGAAAACTGTATGCGTTGTCAGACCATCTTTGCTTTTTTTAATTGTTCAAGTAGGAGGCAGACAAATATAAGAAATGTTTTCTTCTTGCTGCTCCTTCCCCAGTCATGGAGGTGTTGGTTTAAAAATGAAGTGTAAACAAACACTTATGTACAAACTCTGTTGTCCACTTTCACGTAAGGAACAAATAAACTAAGACTAAGACTAATGTTTCAGATTTCTTGGAGTAACAACAGACCCTCCTGATAACACTTTCTATGAAGCCCCTCTTTATGATGCATCATTAACACCTTATATGCATGTTTATAAGATATTAAAATGTCTTACCCTGCACTTACAATACTGAATAATCACAGTAATAAGGATGTGTGCTAATATAGCACCTATACTTTATACATCTCTTTTGGGACTGAGGTGGTTGGAGCCTATCCCAGCTGGCATTGGGCGAGAGGCAGGGTACACCCTCAACTGGTTGCCAGCCAATCACAGGGCCACATATAGAGACAGACACCATTTATGCTCACACCCATACCTAAGGGCAATTTAGAGTCACCAGTCAACCTTATGTGCATGTTTGTCTGTGGGACGAGGCTGGAGTACCCGACAGAACCCATACATGCACAGGAAGAACATACATCAACTCTACTATAATTCATTATAAGTCACTATTAGTAGTCACTAGATGGTCTAAATAAAGTGAAAAAATAAGATTCACTCAATGCCAGAAAGCAAACAAAATGTATTTTTAAATTAAATTGAACTTTCATTTTTTATCAACATTTCAAACCCTCATTTTCTCAAATTCAAAAAAATACATTTCCCATAATACCTATAGTCTTTGTAAAAAATGAATACTTAAATCTTTAAACATTAAAAAGGTAAAACTGTGTGAAAAGCTATTAAAAGTCTATTAAAAACCTGAAAAAGCTGACAACAAAAAGGGGAATACTAAAATGAATACTGAAAAGCCCATTTCTGGCCAATTTATGTAAGGCAGTTGAGACAGCAGATTGAGTCATCATAAAATGTCATGATTCACTCAGTGTCTATAGTTCGATATGATTTTTATCGTGTGCATTAAAAGTGTAGTTCACCATGATAACATTAATTAAAAACAGGGATAGAGGAGTATTAAATTCAATAAACAGTAAGGGTGGACTATAATTTATGAATATATTCAAATAAAAGAGTCAGTATGTTGGTCCAAGCCACACTTAAAGGTACCTCAGTGAAATATTTTGACTGAAATGTTATCACAGACTCATGGTGTTCATCTTTGCCTGGAACAAACAGAACATTTTATCAGCTAAAACAGGAATGTCTGATAAAAACAGGCTGCCTGAGGCCAAATTTATGGGAAAAATTCCCAAGAATGTCTGTTTTAGTACAGTGGTCCACGCCTAATTCTCAGAGATTTTCAGTAGTAAGCTGTCAGGTGTGATTACCCTCAGCGGCTGAGGAACAATGGTCTGTTTAGTCTGGCTCAGCGTGGGGCAGTCGACACACTCAGGACTGATGGGATCACCGCGCTATAACCCACTTACTGTCTTAAGACGCTCTGATCGTCTGGGAGCTCTGGATAAATTGATCCATTCAGTGATTGAGATGTTCACATCCTTTACAAATGCACTGAAACACAATGTAAAACTTCTTTAACCAAGAAGGTTGCACGTCTCAAAGGGAAGAGAAAGAGCCCAGCCACACAAGAAGACACAAAGAAACGATCCAGTGGGAGGGTGTTTTTACTGCCTGAAGGAGGATTTGTTTGGTAAATAATGCAATCTGACTCTTCAAAGCCGCAATGTTGTAAGAATAGTAAAAAGCCTCCTGCACAAACTCAGATTTCAGCAAGTGTGTTTGTCTAATTTCAAGTCAGAAATATCTAAACATTTATTCTAATCCACATCCATTTGACTAATCAAGATAAACATCTTATTGCAAGGAGTGAGGGTCTTAAATTCAGGTTTAATATCTGCTCTGGATAGAACAGTTTTGATATCTATGAATAAAATGTTCATCCAGACAAGCTGGGAAATTGTGGTTTGGATAAGTTTAGTGAGATCTAATATCTTGTAGTTGGACAAATACTTTCACCTAGATCTGAGTTTTTGCAGTGAGCAGCCACCAAACAAAAAAAGTTATTTCCACAACAATGAATCAGTGTTAATTTTGACAGCACTTTTTAATTTAGTTTTTGTTTTAGTCTTTTGCCTAAAATTTCTTTTAGTTATAGTCGTAATTTAGTCATCTAAATTGTTTTCATTTAAGTCTAGTTTTAGTTGATGAAATTTCACATTTTAGTCGATGAAATCTACTGTAAATTAAGTCAACTAAAATATCCAGTTTAAAGTGTAAGGCATTTTTTACATTCCTTGAAATTCTGAAGTCATGTTTTATACTTGGATAAAATGAAACATCTTATAACCCTTTATTGAATGCTAGTAAATTTTGAATCTACAAATTTATAGAAACAAATTGAACTTTTGTGTGAAATGCAGTCACCTTTATTTAGGCTACCTGGCAGAGCATCTCAGTTACAATACCAGAACTGACAACAAACAGTGAACCTGCTCTACATGAATATATCAATTCATAAAGAGAGGAGCTCTGATTGGATCGCTCCACAACTTATCCCACCACCATGAAGCTAAGGCAGCTGTGATTGGATGTCCCTAACTGATCCAACCTTTCCACACAACCAAAGTAGCTGTGATTGGATATATTCCTAACTTGTCCCTACTTTCTACATGACCAAATAAGGTCTGATTGGATGGAGTCTCTGTCAAACATTTAAGTCTAGTTTTTGTCAACGAAAATGTCAGTTAATTTAGTCATAGTTTTTGTCCATGTGCACTTGTTTTTATTAGTTACTGTCTAGTTTTGGTCAGGGGAAAATGGTTGTTGATGAAAATTATGACGAAAATAATTAGTCAACAAAATTAACACTGCAATGAATGAAAATTAGACCTAAATTCTAAATGAAATGTCCATGCAAACCTCTAGTGAAGATGGCAGACATCTAAACTCCAGGGTAGCAAAATGCTCTGTAATCCGACATAACAGATGGCCCGTTCAGTATACTTCACTGGTCCATACAAAGTTTTGAAAATTGGCAGAACTTTTTAAACGCATCTGCCAGGTCTTTAAATGATCATTATGTCAATCACATCCATTACAGGCCAATCAGATAATGAAGTAGGCAGGCACTACTGCTGATTTGTAGAGCAAACTCTCGCCAAAACATGTTAGAAGTGGTGTTAAAATATTCTTTCTTTATTTGTTTTCCATTTAATAAATAAATGTGGTCCAGATCTGACAAAACTACTGCTGAAGCCATTAGCATCTATGCTAATCTCTGTGCGAGCAGTCACTTCCTGCTGTATTCTCGTAGCTTCACCTGTTCCTGCTCTAAAGGACTCTGATTGGACCTTGATGCTTTGAGTAGAGTATGTCATTGCAGACATTGAATCAGGCAGATCCAGCTGCACTGCAAGGTTAGTGTAACGCAGCTAAGATAGAGCAAGACAGACAGATAGACGGGCAGAATACTGCACTCCATGCTGGCTCATTGTGCTCCCTGCTCACCAGTATTTAGTTGATCTTGAAAGTCAGAATATCTGAGTTGCAGATAGGTGACTGGTTTCTACTTGGGAGGTTGGGCTTGATTTAGACTAGGTTTAGATCAGGCTCAAATAATCCAGCATGAGCCTGTGGATGTTCTCCCCAAGCCTGGTCTGGTCCTTC
The DNA here is from genome assembly GCA_037902135.1 of Cetoscarus ocellatus. NCBI lineage: Eukaryota > Metazoa > Chordata > Actinopteri > Labriformes > Labridae > Cetoscarus > Cetoscarus ocellatus. The sequence goes on along the minus strand of JBAMNC010001240.1, from coordinate 1,266,453 downwards.
CCCTGAACTATGTTTCTGGGCCTGAGCCTGATTCAAACCCAATATTTTGGCTTCAATAATTCAGGCTTTTAAGCTTGATGTCCCAGTTGTTGAATTGTGAAAACCATTTGAGTGGGACCTGAATGAGGGCATCATGGAGGCATGTGTTATATAATAAAAACAAATGCATGAAAAAACAAATATTGGGCAGGAAATCATTTGTATATATTATTAGTTAGTAGGGTTGCTTGCTAACTAAATGTGTCACCACCACAGCTTATTCCCTCTCATGCCGACTCAAGTGAAGGGACAGGGATCCTTGGCCCAGCTGGGTTGGGTCTGACTGGGCTCTTGTAGAAAATCTAACCTCTATGTCAGATGAATGCAGGTCCTCTGAGTTTACCAGCTCATAACTGGAACACGTTTAACTGGGATGTGACATAATTCCTGACTCTGACATGCAAGTTCTGAGATACTGTAAATGGCACAAGCCATTTATATGATCATATGAAAATTCATATGAACTCCAGATATTTAATTCTGCTTTATGATGAATGCAAAAGGCAAACATCACATCTTAAAACAATATAGTCTAAGTTTGGTAGAGTTACTTACTATAGTGCAGGAAATATGATGCCCTCATGTGTGTACATAGGTGGCCAAAGAGTTAAAAATCTTTTACACATAAAGCTATGTAACTCAGAGACTCATAACCTTCTTATGTCTGTGACATAATTACATGGTTTAGATCTGCTGCCCTCAGCGAAGTCTTGAAGTAAGAGTTAGTGTAATTATCTCATACTCAAAGAGCATGGCTCTGACAACAGAAGCTCCATTTAAAGAGTTTATACCAATACATCGTACACAAAGTCTTCATGGAAAGATGATATTTGAAACTAGGGCAGCTTGGCTTACTCTGTCTCTGTTAGACCTTCATGTTTAATCTTACATCAGACCCGTAATACAATCATGGGTAACAGCTTTGGATGCAACAGAGCTGATTGAAGGGCCCTTACAATCACAGACTTTTCCATCACAGGAATGAGAACATTCTGCACAATACAAAATGTTCTTCTCAACATTTGGAAGGACAAGAAGAAAAATGTGAACTTATTTTAATGCCTCCAAACTAAATGACTTCTGGATGCATGTGGGGGTTGGTCTTGGGACCCGAGGGTGGCTGGTTCAAATCCCTGTTGACCCATGCTTGGAAGATGGTTTGGTAGCCGGGGACATGAAAGCTGACTTCCTGGGGCACTGGGTTTGCGTAGGGTTTGCACCCTTAAACTTCATTGCATATAAACACCTACGAATGAGGTAACATAGGTGTTAACATTGCTGGTTGTGCGGTCCAGTCTTCAGATTGATGAATGGCGAAATACCAACCAGACATGCTCCCAAACCTGACCTGACCACTATTATCAGAACCAGAAATACTTTATCAATCCTCAAGGGAAATGTCGTTTTTTTTCAGTTCCTTTAATACACAGTACAGCAGTAGGAATAATAAATAAAGACATTAAAATAGATACGAGCATAAAAAATGCAAGTAAAAATTAAGAAAGCAGGTTGCAACATGCAGAATCTTTGACCAATATCAACTTCCTTATGAGGGTAAAATAAAGTAAAACTGAGACTATAAACAAGGTAAAGGTATTTACTCTTTTAAAATCACTAATATTTACAGCATGACTATAATATGAGAGCACTGTGTGACAGTAGACCACATTTGACTGGGTATTGCAGTAGTGTGCATGCCAGGCCAGTAGCTGGCGATGTAGGTTTGAAATGTAACAGTGATGTTACAACACACTTATGCTTTCCGGTGAAGACAAACTTTTCACAAACAACAACAGCAAATGTGTCTGGATATTTTTGTCTGGATAGCAAACAGAGCACAGTTAGCAGCACACATGTTGGTCGGTAGCCTGCCGCAGCTGTTGTTCATCTGGATGAGTACTGCGCATGCACCACACGTCATCGTTTTCCCTGAAAACACTGATCCCTGTTTACAAAGAGATGGATACAGAAATATTTTCAAAACTTTTCACTCTGGACCCTGGTTTCAAAAGTTTGTGGATTCAGGCACTCCAGGCATCGTTCTCATGTAAACGAAAGTGCAATGAAAACTCTCCATTTTCTGTCATGTAAACGTCGTGTAAACGGGCCCGAAGAGCAACGATGGAGGATCTCCAGCACTCCAGGACTCTGTGGAGCATTGTTTCTTGTGGACATTTTTTTATAACAACAACAGTGAACAAATCACTAAATCCATGGTTTATTTGAACAAGTTACATATTTAGCTGCAGTCACATGGAAATTTGTGACCAATCAACAGACTGCTTTTAGCTCCGCCCTTTAGGGTCGGTTTGGTACATTCAGAGCGGCGCCAAAAAACTAGGACGGCACAGGTCGGTTATTTAGGTCCCTTTTCTTCTTGTGGCCTGTACGCAACAATGAAAATGGCCAAAAACTGAAAGTTTTCATTGTGTTTGCACTATCTGAATCCGCAAACTTTTGACACCGAGGTCCCGAGTGAAAGATTTGAAAACATTTTTATTGTCGTCTCCATGTAAACAGGGATCGCTGTTGTCAGGGAAAATGGTGATGTATGGCACATGCGCAGTACTCTGTCAGATACAGGTTGCGTGTGCACCTAGGAACAGCAACAACCCCAACAGTTATGGCCGATTATCGGGCAACGTGTGCTGCTAACTGTGCTTGGTTTGTTATCACTCCTCCAACAAAATGTGGATTTGCTGTGTCAATACTCCGACCGGTGGAGACACATTTGCTATATTCACCAAGAACACTACAAACCTACATTGCCAACTACTGGCTCGGCATGCATGCTACTGAGTTTTCAGTCGTTCTCGTGGATCCGTGCGAACACACATCGGTATCCCACTGCCTCCGTGTGAACGCAGAGCTCTTTTGAAAACAAAAAGCAAAGACCTTTCCGTTTCTGGTGACAATGTTGTCAAGTTAACAGGCCCTCAGTTGACAGTAGAAACCCCTTTAATTGTGTACCATACTGAGCCGAACTGCACCAGATTGCTTGATGGAAACGCACCACTACTGGTCTGCCAGAAATCCGACCTATTATCACTCCACATAGTAGTTCTGATTCTTCTCACAATGTTTTAAGTTCCTTGTATTTGCTCTTTGACAGAGTTCGTATTTGTAGAAGCAAATCCAGACAAACAAGGCAGTGTAACCTGTTGATTCAGGTTTCTATGCCAGCTGGAAAAAACTTCTCTCTTTTCCTTCATCTTCTATGTTTCTTTTTCCTTCCTTCTGAGTATTTCCTCTCGCTGGAGGGAGTTTAAACAGAAATGGTGTTCAAGCTTTACCTTTTTACTTTGACCGACAGTAACCTCGGACAAAACTCAAGCAACAATGTGAAATGTGTTCTCTGTTAGGATAAATGAAGCTGCAGTTCTCAGTGTAATTTCTGCTTTCAAGCCCATAAAAGTTCAGACCCTCTGGTAAAGGTATTCCTGAGAACCAAAACAAACCCGCAGGGCTGCGTGATGCGGCTGCAGACGAGCCGGATGAGAGGAAGAAGAGGAGATGGTTTGCCCGATAGTAACCTCAGCATACAGAGAAGAGGAGGAGGGGAGCTTTGTCCGATAGTAACCCCTGCACAATGTGTGATGAAGGAGAGCAGAGGGGGGAGGGATGGATGGTTCACGGGCTGCCTATATTTATCTCTGTGCTGTAAACTGTGTCACATTTGTCTGGATGGAGGAAATAAATCACAAAATGGATCCCAAAGACAAACCTGTAGTGCTCGAACAGCTCTGAAGACTGAATCCTACAGTAAAATGATCTCACAGACAGGGCTTCATCCAATTCTGCCTATTTTTCTTTTGTATTTACAGCAGTTTTTCAGTATAAAGTTAAAAAAAACACATATAAATGATGCTGAACAGTCCTCGAAAGTGCCACGGGGATGCTTCACTCACACGATAAGGATTCTGTGTTAAGTAAACACAGGCTTGAGACTCTCATCCTGCATGCAACGTCGGCACTCATGTGGCGTTCAGGTACCGTATGATTTCTCATGAAAGAAAATGAACCACCGTGCACAGGTGCGTGCGTTACAGAGATGTGAATGTGTGAACGGCTGGTTTGTCTGTAATCACTTACAGGTTGGGACCCTAGGAAGGCGGAGGGGTCATGAGATGCCTTTAAAAAGCAAAGCAAAATTCCCAAGGATGTATTTTACCTATAAAAAAATCACATAAATGGGTAAAGTAGGCAATCTAACTGCTGTCACTAAGTGAGATTTCTAAATTAGGGTAATTTCTTCAAGCATCCCCTAAACTGAAAGTTTCATGTGACTACATTAATCAAGGGGGCAACTCCCCTTAAGGCCCCTTCAAGGCATTATATTGGAGATACACTAGATTCAAACAAAAAGTAAAAATAAAAAATGATTACAGTTTTGAAAAATGTAAAACAGAAATGACTTATTTTTGTTTTCATAGAAGAAACAACAAAACAGAAACTGAAAAATAAAAAGACTCTCTCCAGCCAAACTTAATAAATCTGTTAATATATATAAAGAAAAAAAAGGAATTAAGTCTCTTACAATCATTTGTGTTGCATTATTACTCATATTTTGAGTGATATATTTATTTCCTCAGTGTTTATCAGCTTACTTTACAAACGTTTTAAAAGAAATTTAGTCTAATTCATTAAATTAAAAAAAAAATTTACTAACAAAACTTGGTGAGTTCATTCAAACTGTCCTCTCTAAAGAGCTTTGCTCTGAGAGCTCGGTTGTCCGAGCTTCTGTGGAGTAAGTAAACGCACCTCGTTTTGACCGCTGGTTACCTCGCGCTGCAGAGAAGTGGGTGAAAGGGGAATGATGTCACAGGCTGGTGAAGACAGCTGAGCAGAACAACACAGGCGGAGGAGCTGCTGGAGAGTGGTTACTGGGCAGAAAAACGGAAGTAAAGAGACAAATGTTTACTTTTAATTAATGAATAAGGAGAAAATGTTAAAGAACAGCTCACGAAGGGCTCAGGAAACACCAAGTCCCCTTTTTATTCTCCATCTGCCTCATCATTTAAAGGACTATTACGCTCCTGCCATCTTAAAAAAAGATAAGGGAACTCTAAAACACCTAAAATGTCTGTCTGTGAATTTTTTCTTTCACATTAGCTTTATACTTATCAAAGCCTATGCACATTTGAAGTCAACTTCTCATTTATAATTTATGTCCATTCATATTCTATGTTTTCTGTTTTTTAGACTTTTTGTTGTATACTGTGTATTTGCACTTCAATTTTTTCATTTATCTTTTCAAAGTTATTTTTTAGTTACTTTTCATGTACATATGTGTTATATACGGAGCCCTGGAGAGGACATAAGGAAGAGAAAAAAGTAAAGACTTTTGCAAGGTCTTATAAAACTTCTTTCGAAGTTTTGTGAGATCTCTCAAAAGTCTGTCCTTTTATTTTTTTTTTTTTCTGGATCTATATTTTTTCTCCTGTATTTCCTTTCCAGGGCTCTGTAACATTTTTAACACCATGTCAAATGTTAACAACAAATCTAATTTCCTCATATTTGAGGCAACTTTTAAAGTTAAATTCAATAAAATTGCCCCCAGAAATGTGTTTGTACCATTGTTTAGGGTTTCACATCTCGTGAGTACAGGAAATACAGTAGGACAAAAGATAGTTGTAGGAAACACAAAAACAACACAGATTTTTGCAAGACCTTGAAAAACTTTGCAAGATCTAGCAAAGTTTTGTGGAATTTTCTGTAGCTATTTTTTTCTGCCTTATGTCCCCCCCTGGGCTCCATAGATACACTGATGGGTAGAGAGGAAAGATTTCTCTGTATGTCTTGCACATTGGATAAAAATAAGTTTTCTTGATTTTAGTTTATTTATTTATTTATTTCTGATAAACTTGGGACTGTGGAAGAGAGGTGCACATGCAGCACAGTGCAGGCCATCCTGGACAACATGACCAAATGTCCAAATGTTGAGAGAAGTTGTGTGTAACACGTAAACAACTCCTGACTCTATATAAGCTGTGGTCAGACTGAAGTCTTGGAGAAGGACATTATCGGCAGTCTCTCCCAGGTATCCTGCAGTGCCTGTATGATACTGGTGTTTCTCTTTGTAATTAACCTATTATTCCGCAAGCAAGCAAGCCAGTGCCATCTATCTATCTATCTATTGATCTATCGATCTATTGAATCGTGAGACTAGTTAAGATTCACGGCTTTACTCATCAGCACCCTGAGAGACTTCTGCAAACTTTGCACGAACGTGGGAGCATGTCACCAGGTTGTGGTCGCTCCACTTCTGTAAGATTCAGCTCTGAACGCTGACGATGACATCACTTTATGTATCACTTCTTTATTTTTTGCTGCTTTAACTGGAAAAGACAATGTCGACATCTGGAGCAGTGATCTGCTCCCACTACCTTGTATTTGCGCACCATTGGATGAAAATGTAAGGTCTCTACGCACTAAGAGAGGAAGTCATCAGACAGGATCTAATTTGCTGTGTCAGGATGTACAGAAAATCAGGTCAATGTAGAGACATGAATTATTCCAACTAAGTGTGTCCTCTGTTTCTGATATAGCTTCTGTGTCCTCATTCTGCACACATTCATCACAGTAAGATATTTATGTCTTTATCTTATTAGTTAGTGACAGGGGAGCATGAATATTTTCCGTCTCTCCTTCGCCCAACACAGGATGAGTTCAAACCCTGTTTAGGGTGTTTGTGCACTTGTGTATCCGATCAGACTGAATAATGATCCCTCATGTAGCCTTGATGAAGTGTCCCACTTCTGCACAGACGCTGAATGAGGCCATTGTGGCACCACTCGGGGAATCAGTCTTCTGCGAACTGTTTGACAAGAGACTTCAGTGTTGCGATTCACGACCCTGTCTAATTCCTGGACTGTTATGTGTACGCAGTGTTCTGTTTATGTTTCATCTCTAAATGGGACTTTTGGAGATGAAGTTCTCTCCGTGTTTGTGTGAGCACTGAAAACATGCACAGATTAAATTACACGCTTCACTCACAGCGCATTACCACTTTATCTGCTGCTCATGAACGCATCAAGAGTTCTTTGTTGTGTAAACTCTAATGTTGAGGTTGTGTTGCGGGTGTCCTCTCCTCTACAGTTCCCTCCACTTTCAGCAGGGTCAGTGGACCCGCCAGCAGCATGCTCTCCTGTTCAGGCTGCTAAGTTATGGCACAAATTGTGATTACAAGCTTTGAGATCATCATCATCATGTTTATTACACGCCACTCAGAACATGTATTATAAATGATTAAATAATCCTGTTGCCTTGAGAGGAAAACACAACCACGTAACATTAAGTTATTCAACATTGTTCCAACGTCCAGCTAATAAAAGCTGTTCTGTATTAGAGGTGGTACACAGTGTTAATATTGTTAACTGGTTATTTTCGACATAGTTTTCGTCAATAACCTTTTTTCCCCTGACCAAAACTGGACAGTAACTAATAAAAACAAGTGCACATGGACAAAATTTTCATCAACAAATAAAAACTAGTCTAAAATGTTTGACAGAGACTTAATCCAATCAGACCTAATTTGGTCATGTAGAAAGTAGGGACAAGTTAGGAATATATCCAATCACAGCTACTTTGATTGTGCGGAAAGGTTGGATGAGTTAAGAGGGACATCCAATCACAACTGCCTTAGCTTGGTGGTGGGATATGTTGTGGAGCGATCCAATCAGAGCTCCTCTCTTTATGAATTGATATATTCATGCAGAGCAGGTTCACTGTTTGTTGTCAGTTCTGGTATTGTAACTGCAGGTAGTCTACATAAAGCTGACTGCATTTCACACAAAGTTAACTTTGTTTCTATTAATTTATACATTCAAACTTAACTAGCATTCAGTGAAGGGTTATTAGATGTTTCATTTTATCCAAGTGTAAAACATAATTTCAGAAATTCAAGGAAACATAAAAAATGCCTTACCCTTAGTCGACTAAATTTACAGTAGATTTCAACGACTAAAATGTTGTGAAATATCAACTAAAAAAAGACTTAAATTAAAACAATTTAGGTGACTAAATTATGACTAAAACTAAAAAATGTTTTAGGCAAAAGACTATCACTGAAACTAAATTAAAAAATGCTGTCAAAATTAAGACTGCTGTCACAAAATATTGACATGGAAATTAACTGTTGTCCTGGCACGTGCAACACAATTTATGTTATAGTGGTTCCAAATATAAATATTTTTTATTATAATTTGACCCATTTCTCTATTAATTTTACACAACATTGCAGAACTTAGGACAGAAAAAAAGACTTCAGATCAGGTTTGGGATCATAAGCTTCAGGAAGGTGCAACAGGTGCCCAAAGAAGCACAGCTGCTGTAGCTGACCCCATTCCTGCCTTTCTGAGTGTGCCAGCATTGGACACATAGTCCTGCCAATGAGACCCAAAAAGCAGTCACAAAAGAGTCACTAGTCCAGGCCTCATAAGAATAAAGTAAGACTAGAAGGACCAGGGACCTAAAGATTTTCGTCTGTGAAGAGGGGAGTTAGTCACCTTTTTATTAACCCATGGAAGTAAAAAAGGAAAAGCTGTTTGTGCTGTGGTGATAGCAAAAAGGAGGACAAACTCAAGCCAGCAGAGGTCCAAACTCAGAGACCGACTTCTTAGACTGCATGTTTGTTCAGGAGAGGAAATGCACAGAGATATTAGTGATGGCGAGATCAGTGCTTCTATGACAGGAGTTAAAAGACAACAAGAAATTAAAGTAACTTGATGGCTCCTTCACTTTGGATGTATTACAGCAGCGTCATGGCTCTGAAGTGTGCTGGTTTTCATTTCATCTCAGAAATTGTGTTTTCAAAGCAGAGTTTTCAGGCTGCTGGCAGTTTTTGGCTAATCTCAAATGTGCCTCACATGCCAAATGTCTAGAGAAGAGAAGACCTGACAATTTTCAACCTAAGCATCACCTGTGGCTTGGCCAAAAATGAAACAAAAAGACAAACGTTTGAAACATCAGGACTTCTGCCTCCCCTCTTGTTTATAGCATCAACTGCCTGAAATGGGTCCAGTGATTATTGTCCCACCCCCACCCCTCACCAGCAATACAAAATAAGTCTTTGGGTTCTTTTCGAGACATTTTCTGATTTCTTTACAAAATAATCCAACATCATTGATTGTGGGGTCATTTCATACCTGTTGGATAAAAGCTAACCTGCAGGGGAAATACTTCAGTCCTTTATTCACAATGTGTCATAATTTCATCAGATTAATGTGAAGTATTTAAGTGTTGATGAGACAAAACTACATCAGTGTTGACACAGAGCAGACACTGAAAAATACCCACCCCTGCCAGGAGGTTTATCTGCAGCAAACAGCACAGAGAAGAAGATCAATGCTGAAATATCAATACCACAAGTACTACCCCTCGTTTTAGCCGTCGATTCTGACATCAAGAGGATCCATGACATACACGGGATCAGGTTCTCTCATCTTAGTTTCCCCGTATCTATTTTTACTTCACAACAGATCTGATTATTTTTTTAGCAGTTTCTGTGAGTAGAAGTTAAAGAAACTACTTACACTGCAAAAACTCAGATCTAGGGGAAAGTATTTGTCCAAATTCAGCACAAAAAAAATCTCCCTAGACTTATTCAAAGCCATAGTTTGCTGACACGTCTGGATTAAGATCTTATTTGAAGACATAAAAAGTAAAAATAAGGCTTGTGCTGCTTGTAGTAAGTTAAAATAATCTGTCAATAAGACAAGACAAATTTAATGTGGAATGTTTCTTAAAGTAAAAATTTCTCTCCAGAGCAGATATTAAACCTTAATTTAAGACCCTCACTGAGTCAAACTTTCCTTGTTTATTTGGCAGATATTTTCTCTTCATTACAAGCAATTTAATGCCTTATTTTTGCCTTTTATTCCCTGTAGTATGATATTTATCTTGACTTGTTAAATGTATGTGGATTAGAATAAGTGTTTCAGACATTTTTGTCTTGAAAACAGACAAACACACTTGCCTAGATCTAAGTTTTAGCTGTGTTCTGTTAATTTATAATTGTTTCAATATTCCTGTTTTTTTAGAAACTAGTAAAGTAAGAGATTACGTTATTAATATTAGGATGTTTCCAAACTTTTCACTCAAAGTAACAGAGCTAAAGGCTGGCAGCCTTCACGATCCATGTAGGTGCTCACAGCAGCACACTCGCACTGAAGGCCTAAAAACCTGTATATTATATGGTTATTAATCATAAGAACGATACATTTAAAGGAGTATTTACACATTTTTGGAATTCAGCTTAAATCTCACCTTAATCACAACAGTCTTGTTCCTAATTTGCCTTATCCTAGGCTCATTATATTTAATTTTAAGGTGCCTTGAGTGCATTCACAATCACCAGTGTTGGAAAACTCTTTGGATTTCACAAACTGAGCACCCCTGATCCATCTGTATTCTCGCTCTTTCTGTCTGAAGTGTGTTTGTCTATTTTCAAGACAAAAATATCTGAAACACTCATTCTAATCCACATTCACATAACAAGTCAAAATAAATATCATACTACAGGGAATAAAAAGCAAAAATAAGGCACTGAATTGCTTGTAATGATGAGAAAATATCTGCCAAAAAACCAAGAAAAGTTTGACTCTTAAATTCAGGTTTAATATCTGCTCTGGAGAGCTTGAACTGTTGATGTCACAGTGGTAGAACGTCACACTTTTAGGTCAATTCAGGGGGGCTGAAATGTTTCAGGAAGCTACCAGCGCTGTTCACAGGAGGAGAGGGAGAAGTCCTGACACTGCAGAAACACTCAAGCACGTGGGAGAGACATGGAAAACAGGAAAGGGCATATCAAACTGAAATGTCCTCTCACACAGAACTTACTCTGCACATTATTTTTTAAGGGTTATCGTGACCTTGTTCATGTCTGCTGAGGAGCGAGGACCTGAAACATCACTTTAATGTTTATAATCCTCTTTAAACTGACCTTGGCGTGCGGGCCTTGCTCTCTTTTTGATTCAGTTTTCACGTCTAACACCCATCACGGAAGTTTTCAGAGGTGTTTTCTCTTTACATTTGTGCAGACAGCTTCACAGACAGGTCTTCTGTCAGACCACAGAGTGTTGAGATTTTGTTATGTGGCAGCAGCCTCGCAGCTTTGTCCTCTGTGGGTTGTGAATGTGGTGTGGTGTGTCTGTGGGCTGCTGTAGTGTTGACATATGCCCGTGTGGGTGTTATGGTTATCCAACACCACTGAGTGTCAGATCCATTTGTGCCTGTCTCTGTTTGTTGTTTCAGGGCTTCAGTTTGGCTCTTCAAGTGCAATTTACTGTCAGTGTACCTTTAAGTATTGTTTTTACTTTTAAAGCGAAAAAAATGGGCGTATGGAGACATTTTTTTAGTTTTCCAAACATTCTGCTTCAAACAAGAACATTTCTTTTGCTAGTTTCTTGTTTTACATGGCAAAAGCTCAGATCTTAGAAAGCTTTTATGTCTAATTTCAAGTAGAAATTATCCCCAGTACTTACAAAATTTTATATTCATTTGATAAGACCGAATGTTTATCTTATTACAAGGAATAAAAACAAAAATAAAGCACGGAATAACTTGTAATTATCAGAAAATATCTGCCAATGTGTCAAGCAAAATTTAACTCCTTGAGGGTCTTAAAATCAGGTATAGAAACTACTTAAGATAGCACATCTTACTTCCAAGACATTGTACAAGTAAAATTTGTCTTGCCACAGTGGCAGATATTTTAACCTTTTACAAGCAATTCAGGATCTATTTTTTAAATACTGAATTTAACTGTGTAGCTGGACATGGCAATTTTGGCTTACACTAAGTCTGGTTAGATTTCTAGAATTGAAAATGGATGAATAAACTTCCTTGGATTTGAGTTTTTGCAGTGAACAAATATAGGATGAGTTAGAAAAAGACAAAGTGGACACGCACACCTCTGGTTGGGTGCTGGACAAAAAAAACTCACATAAAAAAACACAAAGCGATCCGCATGCCGAAAGAAGCTCCCTTCAGGCATTTAATTTGAAAATCAGTGACACTGTCTCGAATATATGATGAATCATGAATAAAGAAATAACTGGGGATGGACATGTGACAGGAAGTAAAAATAAAACTGTCAAGAAAATGCCAAAAAAGAAGAGCTAGATAGGTTCCAATTAAGCAAATAATGATATTGACAACAGAGTGTGGAGAAATTCACAGCTGGCTGAAACTTGTACCATATCGCTCATCACAGCATATTGTGAGTTTAAATGTTGGTGTTGATAAATCTGTAAGTATAGAATTAATTATACTCTGGATGGAGTCAAATCCAGTATTTTTTTTTCAACAGAAAAACTAGGTGTCAATAAATTTATTATGCAGGTGTAAGTGGTGCATATTTAACTCTGAATTGGTCACTCTGAGCTCTGAAGCTGGATTTGACACTTATAGTGCGAATATACATACATATCTATCTATCTATCTATCTATCTATCTATCTATCTATCTATCTATCTATCTATCTATCTATCTATCTCTACATATCTGTATATATATATACATATATATGTATAGAGAGAGAGAGAGAGAGAGAGAAATTAGTTTGAATGTCATTGTTTTAACTGATGCTACTTCATTAAATGTTATAACTTAAAAAATATTTGTTTGTGATTATTGTTCATATTCACTGTGATAAGAACTGGTTGTGAGGATCAGTGTCAAATTCACACCTTCCCTCTTCATCAAATCATAATTATTATAATTAATGATAACAATTTGATATTTAAATGATCAATTTATGACTTTGTTGAGGGGCGGCACAGTGTCACAGCAGGTAGTGTGCATGCCTCACAGCAAGAAGGTTGAGGGTTTGATCCCCGGGTCGGGCAGGGCCTCTCTGTGTGGAGTTTGCATGCTCTCCCTGTGCATGTGTGTTGTCTCTCTGGGCACTTAGGCTTCCTACCACAGACCAAAAACATACTCATTAGGTTGATTGGTGACTTAACTTGCTCTTCGATGTGAGTGTAAATGGTTGTTTGTCTCTCTATGTGGCCCTGCTATTGGCTGGTGACCGGTTCAGGGTGTACCCCACCTCTCGCTCAATGTCGGCTGGGATAGGCTCCAGCCCTCGTGACCCAGAGAGGGAAAAGTGGTATAGATAATAGATGGATGGATGATTTTATCCACATTTCTGGTTAATATTGCCTATTTCTAGGCTGGTGACCAATTTTGGTTCATATTTTTAATTATAGGTACTAATTTTTATAATAATACAAAATAACATTTAGTAGTTTACCCAATGTTGTGCATTAAACCCCAACAAGAGTAAATGGGGATGTGACCTGTGGTGTAAAACTGCTTTAAGTAGTCTGATGACAGGAAAGCACCAAACAAGGTTGAGCCCATCACTGACTTTGATTGATGTCTGTGAGCCTTAGTTTGCAATAAGCCCGATTCTCCTCACTGTGAGTAAAGTTTAAGGAGGTTTTTTCACGTTCAGGAAGTAAAATCTTGTCCCCGGTTTTGTTCAGGTCATAACAAAGTTTCAAACTGCATTTTTAGCATCTGAACCTCAAAGAAAACCATGAACCCTCTGATCACAGAGCCCTCAGGTCTGTAATTTAACATTAACCCACAGCACATGACTCTGCTCTCTGACCCACATTTTAAGGGAAAGAGGATGTTTGCTTAAGTCAACACAGCCTGCAGTCTGAGCCAGCGTTAAATGCACATGAGAACTCAGAGTCAATACGCTGCTCTGTGTTCACAGAAATCTGAGGCTGCCTGACACGTTGATATGACTTTGAGGCGTTTTAAGAGGTCACAGTGATCTGCTGCGCAAATATGACGGCAGTGTGGAGGGCTGCAGAGTCATAAGGAACAGCATGTAACAGTCAACATATGTGTTTCAGAGGCTGTTGAGTGATTAAGAGCTTAGTATGTTACATCAGAGGTAACACAGAGGCACGATGACTCCAGATGAACTCCTGCATTTATTTTATTGACTGTAAAATATGATGTGACCGTGGTCAATGTGGAGGGTTTCCCCTGAAGATGCAGCAGATAAACAAGATTGTTTTACATACACAGCCAATGGTAATCAGATCCAGTGAAGATATTATGTTCAAAGTGACCCGTGAAATATGGAGCACCCTGAGGACACTCAGGGGAATGTGCTGGAGGTCCAAGAGACAAAGGTCAGTGAACAGTTTGGCAATTCATTTGGCCTTAAATGAGAAAAAAAGACTTTTGTTTGCCTCTGTGCGAAACAGCAGAAGCCAGGGGAACGATGTGCTTGGATTATCCATCCGGCCTCAAGAGGCAAATCATGTTAACACAACATATCATTAAGTCTTTGAGGGATTTTCTTTAAACTTTGCACTACTGTCCACCATAACACAGGATGATCCTAACCTGACCTAATATATCCCACTTCATCTTTTAGAAGATATTTTAAAGTTCTTTTATTGGTCTTTAAATCTCTTACTGGTCTTTGTCCAGGATATTTATCCAGTTTGCTTTTATGAACCCACTCGAGCCCTCAGGCCTTCAGGTCTTTCGGGTCGTTCTAACCCAAAGTTAGAACTAAAACATACAGTTAATTATCGTTTCAATATTATGGCCCTCGTCTGAGGAACAGTCTACCTGTAGACCTGAGAGCTGATGTTCATTTTTCTGAAAGCAAACTCATAACCTACCTTTTGAGTATGGCTTTTAGCTGATTATAATTATTATAGTTATCTCATCTTATTTATTTATTTTAATTCTCTTGATCTGTTTTTTATTTCTCCATTTCAGTTCAGATTTCGTAAGTTAATTCTCTGTTAATCGATTTTCTTAAGCAGGTTTCATTATGCACTTGGTGTTTGGCTTTCTCATGTTACAATATTATTATTTTAAATTGTATTTTATTTATTCAATTATTTAGGTATTCATTTATTTATTTTTCTATAGTAGTTTTATCTAATTTCTTATCATGATTTTATTTTATTTATTATTATCTTTATTGGATTGACATTTTAGTCTTAGCTAAATGTCTTTGTGTGTGTGTGTGTGTGTGTAAGTGAGTGTGTGTGCTATATGTGGATAGTGAGGATGGGTAGGGTCTTGTATTTTCATTGTATTCAATCATTTATTATTATTTTTTAAATTTTATTGTCATTTTTCACTTTTTTTATGTAGAGCACTTTGTGCTACACGACTTTGTATGAAAAGTGCCAGATACAAATAAAGTTTGATTGATTGATTGATTGACCAGCCCTTTCAGAAGCATGTTCAGCTGCATAAGTTCAGTGCCGTCAGTGAGCGTCTGAACTGATTTGACTGCGCAGTGTGTGTTTGTATAAAGAAGAGCATGTGATAGCGTCAGTGCGTGAGGGCACTTGAGGTTGAGTGTATCTAAGGTTTAGTATATTTACATTGAGCCTCGTCTCTGTCAACATGTTGTTATATGTTCTTTAAATCGAGTTTAAAGCTCCCTTTGATAAAATCTCTGAACAAATTAATCCCTACGGACTCAGAAGATCGGCCCAACACACTCTGATCTTCTTTATAGAGTGAACATAATAATGTTCCTCTTTTTCCAGATAATGACCAGCGTGAATGGAGATTAAGGGCTCTACTTTCCTGGTGCAACTCAGGGTGGCGCAGCCTGGTGCAGTGGTAATTTTGTCCGGCGCACCGCCATGCGCAAGCCAATTTGGTAGACCAGCTGCACCAAGATGGGTGTGACAGCGCACCAAGGGGAGGTGTCGACAGATTCAGCTTGGCGCAGTGACAATTTCGTGCCAAAAAAAGTGTGGGGCACATTTCAATGCAATAAACAATCACAGCAACCACTGTTTAATGTAACCGTCTTAACAAGCATATACGTTTGTATCTATATTAATTGTCCTGTCACATCTGATGTCAGATCAAAGACGTTTGTCATAATGGAAACGCAACCTGACGGCAGCTGGAAGTGTGACGCAAACTAATGAGTTCACATCTCTCAGCCAACCACAAACAGCCACATCTGATACGGAGTATCCGGCTTCTCTCATCTCATGAAATTCAAAAGAAAAGAAAAAAGAGAGACGCTCACTAAATAAATGTAAGTCACTCTGTGTCTTAAGGATTTACCTGTGGTTGCCCATATTTCTCTGTTTTAATCTTTATTCTTAAAGTGATCTAAAAAGATGGAGTACATTATTGCAAGGAGGATGAGGAGGAGATATCGGGGGGGGGGGGTCTGCTATTCAGCGATGACAGACCAGGAATGCAAGTGGATCACAAGCATGGTGAATGGATTAGCTTGCTGCTGTGTTTAAATGTAATTATCACTTAATTTTGTACTCCTATTATGACACAGGAACAGATTACATCTGTCCCGCGAGGTGGTCCACACGGTGACGCTCATTGTGGCCTCCGATGCGTGGCCCAGTGGCTCCTGCGCTCTCCCAGTTGCTGTAAAAGTAACAGCGGCTCTGACCTTCTTCGCCACCGAGGTGAAATTGTCACTGCGCCTCGCCCGCGGTGCATTTAAAGGCGAGGAGAGGCGTTCATTTGATTGGTGAAGATTAGACTCGGCTGTGTTAAACCCACTCATGCCTACTCTCCTCCCTCTCTGCTACTTGCGCCAGTGGGAAGGACGGAGGCGTGGGTGCGCCTCCCTGCGCCAGACTGCGCCATGCACGAAACTTGCAAAATGCCCTGGACACACCCCGTTGGCGCGGCGCAGGCTTGACACAGGGCAGGTGCGCTGTGCCTGGTGTATGAAATTAGAGCCCTAAGTTGTACTTGTTATGGCTGCATTAACATTAAGTAAATAAACCAAGGCTCTGACTCAAAGAGACCAGCAACACAAAAGAAGGACACCACACGAGATTAACTACGAAATTAGGCATTGCTGCTCTATGTGCTCCTCCTCCCTCGATTGGCAAACACACTGAGGTGTGCAGCAGGTTGGGAGCAAAGGAAATCAGAGGAGAGAAGCTATCTCTACGCTGATGCTGATAACAAGAAAAAAATAACTAAAGTAAAATCCTTGATAGTTTCAACATGCCCGTTCTCAACGTTGTCTTTATCAAAGTCAACAAATAACAGAAGAATTGTTCAAAACTGAACAAAAATAAATAAACCATCACATCTTCACATTAATATTTAGTGTTCCTGTCATTAGCAGGAACACTAAATATTAATGTAGCTACTGTAAATGCTGAAGATGATGCTTCACCTGGTTTTCTGTAAGATTAATCTGGAAACTGGACCATTGGGCCCAAAATGCGTGTGTCCTTTTTCTTTGAAGAAACTTCAAACGTGCTGCTTTATATAGACAAAAAGAACGGCAACAAAAACAGCCTTCAATAAAAAGCATGTGTCACAGCCCTCGATTAAGTTCCACTTTGATTTCTTCATCATGTGTCATGTCTTGTCATTCCTGTTTTAGTTTGAAAGTCTCACCCTTGTTTCTTGTTTCAGGTTTGTTTCCTGCCCTCCTCTTTCTGTGTCTCGCTGATTGTTGATTCCCTTCACCTGTGTTCCCTCCTGCGTCACCTGTGTCTGATTACCTTGTGTGTGTATTGAAACCTGCCTCCCCCCTGGTTCTCCGACAGATTGTCGTCGTACCTCGTGTCTTCACTTTCCATCATTCCTTGTGTGTCCTTCCGTGTTTCTGATCTCGTTAAATATATTTTTGACCTCCCTTTTTGCCTGCCAGTTCTGATACCTCTGCCTGATTTTGACCTCTCTTTTTGTGTCTGATTTAAGGCTTTTCTGAGATCTTGGACTGTGTCTAGTAGCACATTTGGGTCCTTGGTTCAGTATTATGACAGCATGACCTTAGTCAATAGCTGATCAGTGGTACCAAAATGGCACAATATTCAAAATTTCTCATGTCCTTCTATGAAAACTATCAATTTGAAGTTTTATTGGCTTTTTATGATTTGTTTGTGTTTTCGCTGTGACTGTACTAAAAGAAATTGCATTTAGAGACTTCAGAGGGATTCTTAATGTAATATCACAAATGAACAGGGTGTCACAAAACTTTTTTCTACTACTGTATACACACACACACACACACACACACACATATATATATATATATACTAAGCTGCCCACATTATCACCAAGACCCCTTCATACCATCACATCACCCTTATCCTACAGCACCTCAAACTATCCTGGATCAGTACCAGAACCAGGAGGAAGGACACAAGAGCAAGACACACACACACACACACCCACACACACACACCCACACACCCCCACACACACAGTAGTCAAAAGGCTTAAAAGGTTTAATGATTACCTGGCAGAGTTTTGTACACGGTAGGGCAGTCAACACCAGACAACAGTGTCCAGAAACGTGAAGCAAGAATCAAAGTCAATAAACAAAGCAAGGTTTTACAGGACAAGACCAGAGAGATAGAGTTTAAATACATGAGGTGACTGGGGGTGATGAGACACAGCTGGGGAGACACAATCAGGGATCAGGTGTGACAGAGTCAGACAGGAAGCAAAACCTATGGAGACAGACAAGGACAGGTGAATTTTCAAAATAAAACAGAAAGTACGAGACAAAACGTAAAACATCGAAACAAAATGGCTAACTAACAAAAAACAGGATCATGACACAAACTCCTCCGGTACACCTTCAAAGCCATCCTCGACCTCGCCCCTCCATATCTGTCCCACACCCTCCACATCACCACTCCTGCCTGCTCCCTCAGATCCTCCTCCACCCACCTCACTGAGCCCTCTGCCCACCTCAGCACCATGGGGAGCAGGGCCTTCGGTCGCTCTGCTCTGGAACTCTCTCCCATCGGACCTCTGAAATCTGAACTCCCTGCCCCCCTTCAAATCCAGACTCAAAACCCACCTGTTCAGGACTGCATACTCCATTTAACAACAACCTGCATGTTTACATCCCCACATCTGTTGTTGTCTGTTGTGTTGTGTTGATTTTATTGTTCTATTGTTGATTTTATTGTTGTTGTGATTTTCTGACTTTGCACAGTGTCCTTGAGTATCCTGAAAGGCACTTTAAAATAAAATGTGTTTTTATTATTTATGTATGTATATATATATGTATATATATATATATATATACCTCACAAACCACGGCATAACTCCATCAAATTAATGCTTTTGGTCTCGTGAGTGCCCTCTTTAGCCTCTCTAAAATAAACTCTGTGTGTGTGTGTGTGTGTGTGTGTGTGTGTGTGTATGTTGTCCAGCCATCTGCCCCCCCGTTCTACATAAAGGTCTATTCATCTCCAACAGCTGGCGGACACACTGACCTCTGTTATTCTCTGTCTGTCTGCATTTCTCTCTCTCTCTCTCTCACTCCTAGAAACCCTGACTTAAACAAGTCAGACTTTAATTAACAGAAACTCGTTCATTTATATGTTTGTTAGTGAGCTGAAAATTTTTTAAAAAGTTTTTGTTAATTTTACAGTTACATCTTCTGGGGAAAATCTGACACAGCCTCTTTCTTTTGACTGTTTTTTTTACCTCCACCAATGAGGTTACGTTTTTGCAGGGTCTTTGGTTTGTTTGTCTGTTTGTCTGTTAGCAAGATTATGCAAAAACTACTGGATGGATTTACATGAAATTTTTACCAGAGGTGTGGTTTGGTCCAAGGAAGAAGCCAATACATTTGCTGATCCAATCTAGATTGATGTCACACAAAAAAAAATGAAGTTTGTAATGGCAAATCCCATTCATTCACGGCATTATGGGAATTGTAGTTCATTTGCAAACTGCCGTTAACATTTTTCAAGCCTATGTCACCACATTTCCCAGCTTGCCTTGCAACGCCTCTCCGTCTGCTGTCTCTACTCTGTCTCCAGCATTGTCCCACCCACAGCACCATCCGATTGGTTACACACTCTGGTTACACGCAGAGTGACAGCAAGCCAAACAGCCAATCAGCAGGGAAAGCTGTGCATGCAGTTCTGCTCACAGACAGTGGAGAGGGGGAAGTTTTGCCAATGGAGAAAGCCCAGCGCTGCTCCTGGAGCCTTGGTTTCTCAGCAGACTCTCCTGAAATTGTAATAAACATCCCAGTCCTCTACGACTCACAACTACTAGTAACATTACTGTGAGCCCATTAACGTTATAGAATCATGCGTGGCAGCTCTGCTCGCTCCAGACATGCTTGTTAATCACTCGAAACAAGGCTGCAGATAATGTCGGTTAGGAAATAATCCGTCATAGCAGAAGTCTGTGTGTGTGTGAGTGTAAAAACCTAACCCCCAAATTCCACATAGAGGGAATACGCTGTGCACCGAAGTGCTTTGGTTTTGCTCTGACAGGCTGGTGACATCGCCCACTTTGAGCACCGCAGTGCGCACAACACCAACATCTGCACAAGCAGCAGCAAATAGGTTCAGTCAACAAGTTACAAGACCCACTACTAACGAGGTCACTCTTTTGGATGATATTTATATCAACAATAATCACACTTCTTGTAGACTGATATTTTTCATTCCACGATGTGTGTGTAAAATAAATATAGGACTATAATGTTGGGTGGAAATCACAATTTATGGCTGAAACTGAGCTGCTCGGTGAAGTTCTGCGCTCTCAGAGTCATTTTCTAGTTTTTTTTATTTTTGTCCTTTCAGCAGTTCTTCTCCTCCATTTTGTAGACCCAAAGCTATTTAGGACCCTCGAGTCTGTCTTCTTGTTTTTGTCCAATTACCCAAACTTTCTTCCCCCCTCCTCATTTCTTATTGCCTGACGTCCCGGCTCTCTCTAACACACTCGTTCCATATTTCTCTCTCTCTTTTTCTGCTGTGGTGTTTTTTTTTCTCCCGTTGGGGCCTCTGCTGGACTTTGCTGATCAAGCAACATTTTTATCATGTACACACACGTACAGACACAAAAGTTCACACAAAAGAGGACGCAGCGCTGCTGTAGATCAGTGTGATCAGTCAGTCTCATCAGCATCTTCACAGCTGAATCGTCATGTGCTCTTTGATTTAGTGCTCTGTAACAAAGGTCACTGTGCCGGTTTAGACAACAGAGTCACAGAATAAGGCTGTGATTGAATAGACAGACATAACGGACCACATGATCGGGGGGTGGATGGAAGTATCAGACCTTTTACGTGTCGTCTGTTGGTGTTTCATAAAATATCGATGCCAAATGAGTGTTCATGCTTCTTTTCTGACTGACTATAGTCTTTCTCTATTACACTCAAAACACACAAAGTAGAGTTGTTAAATTAAATAAATAACATTAATGAGACAGGATGAGCTCAATTTTAAAGTCAGTTCAAAACAGCAGACTACATACTGCTAATAAATGCTAAATGCTATTGCAGTACATCAGGGATAAGCAACCTTGGTCCCACATCAGTTTGGTCCTTGATGCCAGGGGGCTATGGAGCTAAATCCAGGCCAAACATGTTGTAATTTGAAAATAAAAAAAAAAGGATGAAAAAACAAAATCTGAAGCTGAAATTTCTCTGTTTGTTCTTGAATTAAAAAAAATAAAATAAATAAAATCACTTAATTGAATTAAAAACAGTGAAGAGATTTTTTTTTCATTTTAAATGTATTTTGATTCAGCGCTGCAATTATATTTTATAAAATATTGTATTTTCATTTTTTACTCTGAAAAATATATTACCATGTGATGTGTCATTTTTTCAGTTGCAAGTTTAATGTTTTTCAGATTCAAATCTTATCTTTTTGGTTTCAGGTTTTTGTTTTGTTTTTTCCACTTTCAGATCTTGTTTTCACTTTCAGATCATATTTTTTTTTTTATTTCAAAGTTTTGGCCATGTTCTGGGGGGCATGGCATTGACTGAGAAGTGCATGGGATTGAGAGTGACAGCATAGCAAAGCATCCTCAAATAATGTTGCCTTCAGGAAACGTATGGCATTTTGATATGACTCAACACTTTCTCTACACTGTATACCTGTAAATAAAGTGATGCTAAGGACAAAGATACCTTTAACAAGCAGTTCTAGACAACTCTTGGTAAGTATTGATGTATAAAAACTGGAAAATATGCCAGATTGTTAAGTTAAACAACCATGTCTAAAAGTAAGTAGCCTGACTGTATTTAGTAATATATTATTAACTACAATAACTTATTATTCATCAAGAGAAACTATTGAAACAAGTAATCATATCAAGAGTTATAAATATTGTGGCTCAAATAGAAATAGTAATACTTAATTAAAATGAGATATACAGAATTTTGGTAGGTATTTCAGGTATTTTCAGCATATTGTCCTTTTAAAATACATTTTAATGCTTAGTAAAGTTCTACAGCATTCAAAGCGTTATTTCTATAAGAGATATCACTATGTTAAATGTTCTCCCATGTCATGTTTTCCCCATGTACAAATCATTTTTCATATTTGAGATTGACTAACAGGCTGCAAAGATGAAACAGGAGGGCTGCATCCACTGTCTCTCTGCCACTGCCACCCCCCCTCCAAAAAAAAAAGAAAAAAGAAAACTGTACTAGTGATATACTTTAAGTATACTTCAATAAACTAAAATGTGGACTGGAAGTAAATACCTAGTACACTAGTAGTATATAAATAAGTGTACTTGTTGTATACTTGAAAGTGTTGTAAACTTAAAATGACCTTATGAAGTCGACTTAAAGTATACTTTTAAAAACTTAAAAATGTTCCAATTTCATCCTAAGAAGTATTAAATTAGCACTTTCTAATACACTACAAGTACATGGCCTGTAGCATACTTGCTATACTTATACTTATACTCAAACTCAAGTATACTTTATACAATGAACTTCAAGTATACTACTTTTTGCTAAGGGAAAGCTCCTCTTCTTCCTCTCAGAGCACTGAGTTTGTTAACAAATATATCGTAAGATGTGTCAAACATTGAACGTTTTTTTGTAAGCTTAGCATGCTAACTAGCATCTTATAAAACAGAGTGCAACTTGCAGTCACAGTAAGGACATAAGGCTATAGTCCTGCCTTTTTGTGTGGATCTGTCTGGCTTCAAAATACCACTGAGTGAACATGAAACAATCCAAAGGAAATGTGATGTTTTTTCAACTGAGTCAGAACAAACAACCAACCTGCTGGAGCAGATCCCAGGAGGCCAAACAAAAGTCTCAGATGTGGGCTTGATGGTTGTTCACACCACAGGGGATGGGACGACCACTTTTTGGGGCAGACGGACCTTAAAACCCCAGAACTGCTTTGCCGGGCTCCAGGTTTTAATGCTGCTCTAAACATGTGGTCTGGCTCCGGGATTAGAGAGTCCCTGCTGGTGTTTTAGTCTCTCAGCTTTAAAATGCAGTCACCAAATATGTAAAAATGTCTGCAGATGCTCAAACTAGAGCAAATGAAGAGGAAGTAGAGGGTCAAACATCACGCTCAACATTAAATATGAAAATTAACATGCACGGACCGAGCTAATGCTAATAAACATGCAGGGGAATGGACTCAAACTGGGATTAATGCACACACACACTAACACAGATTATTGCTGCAGAGCTCTGCTGTAGGTCCCACAGGAGAATCCAGAGCTATTTTTGGCTGTGTGGAGGACTTAATACTGAGTGAGAGAGTTCATCGGAGAGCGATTGAATAACAGAGGAGATCCTCTGTGGACTGAAGCAGAACAGAGACCATTATGGCTGCTCCAGAGCTTCAGCTGAGGAGCTTCTGTGCTGAAATGATAAATACCTTCAGAAAGGCTGAGAAAAGGAGGGTTAATCAGCTAAAACATCTCACAGTCTACGCTTTTTTTGTGCATGTGATTAGTAAACTTCATCCAGTATGAAATGGTCGTAAATTCCAAGGTTTAAAGGCAGTTTTCAATGAAGTTGGGACGTTATGTTAAACGTAAAGCCAGAAAACAATTTGCAAATCCTTTTCAACCTCTGTTTAAATGAATTTACTACAAAGATAAACAGATATTTAATGTTCAAACTGATAAATGTTACTGCGTTTTTGCAAATATTCACTCATTTTAAATCTGGTACCTGCAACACGTTCCAAAAAAAGCTGGGACAGGGGCATGTATCACCTGTCCTTTTAACAACACTCAATAAGTGTTTGTGAACTGAGGAAACTAGTTGTTGAAACTTTGTAGGTGGAATTCTTTCACTTTCTTGCTTAATATATGACTTCAGCTGCTCCACAGTCTGGGGTCTTTGTTGTGATGTTTTGTGCTTTATAATGTTCCACATATTTTCAGTTGAGACAGGTGTGGACTGCAGGCGGGTCGGTCTACCTGCACTCTTTCACTATGAAGCTACGCTGTTGTAACACGAGCAGAATGTGTCTTCATGGTCTCTGAAAAAAGCAGGGATGTCCCGGAAAAAGATGGATGGCAGCATGTTGCTCCAAAACCCGTGTGAAGCTTTCAGCATTAATGGAGCCTTCACAGATGTGCAGGTTACCCATGCCATGGGCATTAACACCCCCCCATACCATCACAGATGCTGTCTTTTGACCTTTGCTCTGATAACAGCCTGGATGGTCCTTTTCCTCTTTAGCCCGGAGGACACCACGTCCATGATGTCCAAAAACAGTCTGAAATGTGGACTCAGACCACAGCAGACTTTTCCACTTTGCCTCAGTCCATCTCAGATGAGCTCGGCCCAGAGAAGCAGGCGGTGTTTCTGGGTGTTGTTGATATTTGACTTTGTCTTTGCATGGTAGAGTTTGACCTTGACCTTGTAGATGTAGAGATGAACTGTGTTAACTGACAATGGTTTTCTGAAGTGTTCCTGAGCCCACATGGTGATATCCTTTACAGAATGATGCTGGTTTATCTGCAGAGCTGCCTGAAGGATCGAAGGTCACAGGCATTTCTTTGAGATTTGGACTGTAGATGATAAATCTCTAAATTACTTGCAATTGTATGTTGAGAAATGTTTCAAAGTGTTGGACTGTTTGCTCACACAGTTGTTCACAAGTGGTGAACCTCGTCCCATCCTTGCTTGTGAAAAACAGAAACTTTCAGGGATGCTCTTTTATACCCAATGACGACACTCACCTGTTTCAAGTTCACCTGTTCACCTGTGGAACGATCCTAGCAAGTGTTTCTTGATCATTCCTCAACTTTCCCAGTCTTCTGTTTCCCTTGTCCCACATTTTTTCGATCATGTTACAGGCATCAAATTCTAAATGAGTGAATATTTGCAACAAAACAGAAAATTTGATCAGTTTGACTATTTAATATCTTGTCTTTGTAATGCATTCAAATTAATATAGGTAAAAAGGAACTGGGGCAACCCTTAGCAAAAAGTAGTTTACTTGAAGTTCATTTTATTAAGGATACTTGAGTATAGTAAGTATACTACGGACCGTATACTTATACTGTACTAGAAAGTATACTAATTTAATACTTCCTCTGACTAAATTGGAACATTTTTAAGTTTTTAAAAGTATACTTTAAGTTTACTTTGTAAGGTCATTTTAAGTTTACAAAGGTACACTTTCAAGTATACTATAAGTTCACTTATCTATATACTATTAGTGTACTAGGTATATACTTCTAGTCCACATTTTAGTTTATTGAAGTTTACTTTAATGAACTATATACTTGAAAGTTTGCTTAGCATATTACTTTTAGTATACTATTTATACAGTTGAAATATACTTAATTATTCTTAAAATTAATTTATCCTGTATGTACACTATCTGCAATGTATTTACAAAATCACAAGACAGAATGTTGAGAACATATTTGATGTAATTAACATTTTAAAATACAGTGTATTTACAAACAACTGCTTAAATCATTAAAGATGTGCATTTAAAAAACAAAGAGCCTCTATGAAATCAAGCCCTTCTTTGAAAATATTTTTATTCTGCTAAAATAAATGTAAGCACAAGTGCTTGACCTTATTCTGTACCTAGAACAAGATATACTAAGTATTAGTACTTTGTGGCAGAAAGAAGTAAAAAGTATGCCAAAGTACAAATTTTAGTATTAAGTACAATACTATTCTTAAGTACAAAACCCAAAACCAATGAAGGTGGCATGTTGTGTAAATCACAAATAAAAACAGAATACAATGATTTGCAAATCCTTTTCAACTTATATTCAATTGAATGCACTGCAAAGACAAGATATTTAATGTTCGAACTGAGAAACTTTATTTTCTTTTGCAAATAATCATCAACTTAGAATTTAATGGCAGCAACACATTGCAAAAAAGTTGGCACAGGGGCATTTTTACCACTGTGTTACATCGCCTTTCCTTTTAACAACACTCAGTAAACGTTTGGGAACTGAGGAGACCAATTTTTGAAGCTTCTCGGGTGGAATTCTTTCCTGTTCTTGCTTGATGTACAGCTTAAGTTGTTCAACAGTCCGGGGTCTCCGTTGTTGTATTTTACGCTTCATAATGTGCCACACATTTTCAATGGGGGACAGGTCTGGACTACAGGCAGGCCAGTCTAGTACCCGCACTCTTTTACTACGAAGCCACGCTGTTGTAACACGTGCAGAATGTGGCTTGGCATTGTCTTGCTGAAATAAGCAGGGGCGTCCATGAAAAAGACGTTGCTTGGATGGCAACATATGTTGCTCCAAAACCTGTATGTACCTTTCAGCATTAATGGTGCCTTCACAGATGTGTAAGTTACCCAAGCCTTGGGCACTAATACACCCCCATACCATCACAGATGCTGGCTTTTGAACTTTGCACCTATAACAGTCCGGCTGGTTCTTTTCCTCTTTGGTCTGGAGGACACGACGACCACACTTTCCAAAAACAATTTGAAATGTGGACTCGTCAGACCACAGAACACTTTTCCACTTTGCATCAGTCCATCTTAGATGAGCTCGGGCCCAGCGAAGCCGGCGGCGTTTCTGGGTGTTGTTGATAAATGGCTTTCGCTTTGCATAGTAGAGTTTTAACTTGCACTTACAGATGTAGCGATGAACTGTAGTTACTGACAGTGGTTTTCTGAAGTGTTCCTGAGCCCATGTGGCAATATCCTTTACACAGTGATGCCGGTTTTTGATGCAGTACCGCCTGAGGGATCGAAGGTCACGGGCATTCAATGTTGGTTTTCGGCCTTGCCGCTTACGTGCAGTAATTTCTCCAGATTCTCTGAACCTTTTGATGATATTACGGACGGTAGATGATGAAATCCCTAAATTCCTTGCAATAGCTCGTTGAGAAATGTTGTTCTTAAACTGTTCGACAACTTGCTCACGCATTTGTTCACAAAGTGGTGACCCTCGCCCCATCCTTGTTTGTGAATGACTGACCATTTCAGGGAAGCTGCTTTTATACCCAATCATGGCACCCACCTGTTCTCAATTAGCCTGTTCACCTGTGGGATGTCCCAAATAAGTGCTTGATGAGCATTCCTCAACTTTCTCAGTCTTTTTTGCCACTTGTGCCAGCTTTTTTGAAACATGTTGCAGGCATCAAATTCAAAATGAGCTAATATTTGCAAAAATAACACAGTTTACCAGTTCGAACGTTAAGTATCTTGTCTTTGCTGTGTATTCAATTGAATATAGGTTGAAAGGGATTTGCAAATCATTGTATTCTGCTTTTATTTACGATTTACACAACGTGCCAACTTCACTGGTTTTGGGTTTTGTATATAAAATATAGTATATAAAAAGTAAACTTCAAGTATTCTGCCTCAGTTTTAGTACAAAATAAGTATACTCATAGTACACTTGAATAAACTACTTTTTGCTAAGGGGAATCATTGTGTTCTGCTTTTATTTGCATTAGGCTTAAAGTCCAAACTCCATTTGAGTGAATATTCGAGAAAAAAAACCCCTCAAAGCTTCCTCGTCCATCTCTCTGATGAGATTTCACGAAGAATCTTTTTTCTATGAAGGTGTAATAAAGTTGTTTCCCTTTAAGAGCTCCTCTGGTCATCGGTGTCTGACTGTCAGAGCCACAGGTCTCAGTTTTATCACGGCTGATGCTCCTCTGCAGAATATTTCACTGCGGCTCGTGCAGATTTGAAGCATCAAGACTCTGTTGGAATCTGAGGTGATCTCACATGCTCACAGAGATAGAAGTGCCTATGACCTTGAGGGCATCTCGATAATAAACATGAAGAGACAAAGATAGAAAAGATGACGAACAGGGAGAGAGCAGAGGTGTGCAGAGCAGGTGAGAACAGAGTCACGGATGGGGAGAGCGAAGTAGCACAGCTGCCCCAGTAAGAAGCACACCAGCCTCTTTTTTCACTCCCCCGCATGCTGCTCTCGCCGCATCCACGTGAGCGAGAGGGGAAGGGAGGAAGGAGGGGAGGAGGGGGGAACGTGAAGGGGATCAGGATTGATGAACACCACTGCATGGCAATCCCACTCCATTCTTCAGCCAAAAATGCTGCTCTAACCAGCTGCTGGGTTTGATGTTTGGTCCTCGAGGTTCATTTTCGTAAAAGCAAACAGAGGAAAGAGGGCGCAGAGATGGAGATGGTTCATTCAGGGAAGAAACAGAGGAGGAGACAGAGGCATAAAAATCAGTGAATCAGCTGATGATGAAGCTGAGACTGAGTGAAATGTTGAAGTGCGCAGCAAATAAAATGACTCTTCAGAATTCAGACTCCCTGATTATCCTGATGATTCATCGGTTGAACCAAATCTGAGTATGAAATCCAAGTCCAGTACAGTCAGATGCCTTTACTACATGTTATTGATACACTGATCAATTGTTTTCTGATTGTTTTTTTAAGTGAATCCAGATTTTTCTAGGCACATTGTTTTTCTGAAGCCTTTTTGTTTCCAAGTTCTTTTTCTTACTTATACTCCGAGTGCCTTTTCTGTCTTACATTAATTTAGACCCTTTTTTTTCCCAATCCTTTTTTGACAGTTTTTTGATTCCTTCTTTCCTGATGCCATTTGTTTTAAGTTATTTTTCACAACTGATAACTGCTTTGGGGATTTTTTTCTGATGATTTTTCCAGGGTACCATTTTTAAGGAGACTGTTTTAAACTCCTTTTTCCCCCGATGCCCTTTTCTGATGCTTTAATCTTAGGAGGCTCTTGTTTCCTTTTTGTCTGATGCCTTTTTTTGGTACCTTTTAAACCAAGCTCATTTTTCCAAATCCTTGTTGTGCTCTTTGTTTTAAAGGTGCAGTGTGTAGAATTTTGCCTTTGAGTGACATCTATCGTTCAGATTCTAGAACGAGCCCAACCGTAACCAAAACGTCACATCGCTGAGCAATGGAAGCCTGTGAAGACCAAAAGGGATCATAAACACGGCATCATTTACTAAAGTGACAAGGTTTGTAACCATTGTTTTTATAGATTATAGGTCAGTTGTTAGCTGCCGACTGTAGGTTTTGTAAACTTGTAGTAATACAAACAAATATCAGCACATTAATGCTAATCAGATCAGAACCGCAGACGAATTTGCGTTTCGTTCTTTTTGTCCCTAAAATCCACCCGTAGACAACATGGCGGATCGTTATGTCGGCCTACATGAACGCGGCCCGCGGTGATGTACATTTTTTGAAGCTTTTTCTAACTAAGAAAAAATAAAACAATAGTTTTATGGGGATGACTATGCGGCTACTTTTTACGGACTTTACATACAAATAGAAACATTATATCCTATATTCACTGTTTCTATTTGGCGAAATGCTGCCAAATTCTATACACTGCACCTTTAACTAAAGCTTCTTTTCTCTGCAATTTTTCTCCTGAGTCTCTTTTTTTGCCTTTTCCTGATTTTTTTTTTTAACATCTGGCAATCTTTGTCTTCTGAAAACTTTCCTTCCAGATTCCCGTTTTCCAAGCACTATTTCTCCCTACTGACATTATGTCTTCAGTCCCTTTTATTTAAGAACGTTTTTTTTATTGAAACCTTTATTCTGATTCCTTTTGTCTATAAGCTTTATGCAAGTCCTTTTTTATTCTTACCTCCCCCAAGGAAGTTATGTTTTTGCTGGCAGATGTATGTTTGTATGTTTGTCTGTTTGTTTGTTTTTATGTCTGTTTGTTTGCAAGATTATTAAAAAAATAGGCAACCGGATGGATTTTTGTTGAAGTTTCCAGGAGATGTTGGTGATGGCCCAACTTAAAACTGATCATTTTTGCTCAATTACTGTCTAACTAATAATGATATCAACATGATTCTGAGTGCAGGTGTGGGTTTTTAAGGTCTTGAATCATATTATGATGGTAACTTTATCATGGAACTATTGCTTATAGATATAACAGCAATATGTGAGCTACCTTGGTGGACATTTGCGCTCTTGTGATTTCTAGTTATGCCTGTCTGATCCTTTGCTTTCTGGAAACTGAAGTCTTTTCTGTTTTCCAGGAACTCTACTTAAGTAGTACCTTCTTCTCTGAGGGTACCAGGAACGTCTCTGAATCAATTCTTTATTTCAAAGTCTTTTTCCAGATTTCTTCCCATCTTAAGCCTTTTCTTGTAACCATTATGCCATATTTTCTAAATCAGTTCATTCCTAAACTCTAAGTTATTTTATTTCTCATGTTTTTTTTCTAAGTCCTTATTCATTGTAATCTCCCTGATGCCATTTCTGTTGTTGTTTATCGATATCTTTATTTTGAGTCCTCTTTAAAAACTTTTTTTCAGGGGCCTTTTTATCTGAGATGCTTTTTTTTGTCAGAGACCTGAATTTTTCTCATGGGACCCATTTTTGAGGATTTTTTTGTCTGAAGCTTGTACAAAGGTTTTCCAGGAACCTTAAACCTTTACTCACCTGATGACTAAACCTGATTCTGAGACCTAAGCACATCCTCACATTCCTGCTGCACCCCCTCGATGCTGTTTGGTTCTAACTTGTGTCCCTACTGCTGTTGCTGTTGCTTTGTATCACATTACTGTGATTTACAATAGAACAAATGACTAAATGTTTGTAAAGAGAAAGAAGTGGAGCAAACCTTGTCAAAAATATGTATCTTTGCAGTCTTTGACTTACAGTATTTTGATGTAAAAGCTGAAAATTGATGGAGAAGAAGCTGGCAGGGGATTTTACAGTAAGAGGGCTGCAGAGGAACACACACACTCACACGTGCTTGGACGGAACTAGAGTGAGCTGGTTTGGTGATTTTCTCGTCTAATGACTTGGAGATAAAACTAAATCTGTTATGTGACGGTTTTGGCCGAGGGAACGGAGAATTCAGTGACAGTATTCCAGAGTCATTAAGTCAGTTCAGCCTGGGATAAAAAAAGCGAAAGTACAGTTACACCGAGGAACATTTAGATCGGACCGGACTGAGGTGGAGAGAGATACTCTACTCCAATAAAAGCGCTGGGATTTTTCTCAAGTGAAAATAAAGTAACACAGAACAGCACAAGGCAAAGAAAATTAAAAAGTACTTCAAAGTATTTTTGCAGTGCTGAGTATTTTGAGTACACTTTTCAATGTCACCTGAATTTCAGTCCTTAAATGCAGTGTTCGGTGGTTCCTTATTTGTTGCCCCCTAATAACTCCTTTGTCCCTCAGGCCATCAGACTGTACAACTCCTCACTGGAGGGAGGAGGATTAACAGGAAGATTGAGGATGGGAAGCAGAAGTAGTAGTAGTACCACCCAGCCAGTAGTCATATTATATTTTATTTGTATTTTTTATTTTTTAATTAAATGTCATTTTATTTTAATTGTATTATATTTTATTTATATTAATCATTATTTACATTTATTAATATATTAATGTATATATGTATATACGTATATATATATATATATATATATATATATATATACACACGTATATATATATATATATGTGTATATCTATCTATCTATCTCTATCTATATATATATATATATACATCTTAAAAACTTTAGCTTCAAAGGCCAAGCATTTTTTGCCTTCGACTCTAAGAACCTGTCCTTCAGTTTTGCATTAAATGTGGAAGTCCTACCCTGGTTTCTTTACGGGGTCATTCACATGGAGACAAATTCAAGCATATCCGCACAAATTTTTAGTAATTCGAATGCTGGAAAATGCACATTTTTGAAAATGAGGCCAGTCGAGTATTATGGCGGGACAGCAAATATAGATAGCTTAGGAAATGACGATGTCACAGTCCCATCTCTCGCTTAAATGATGTGTGTGAACCCCGACAACAACAGAAACAGTGGAAAAATAAGGAGTCATACTTGTGCTGCAGAAGCTACTGAGCTTGTTCTAGCTGAACAGCAAAGTGTACGACCGCCATGAGCAACAAGAGGACCAGAAAACAGTACACGCCTTTTTTGTTGACATTTCTCATGATGTATACTACTCCATGTCTTATTCTCTGGTTATGGTGTTTGTCTGCAGCAGCGTTACAGTGCCCCTTACAGGCCCTGCATATGCACTGCAGTGTTTTCAGTGTTTCGTGTGTACGGACACATTTCTCAAAACAATGCCGTCTTTACAGAGAACATTTTCAAAAGCTTTTGTCTCTGCATGACAGGGCTCCCTTTGCTTTAATATCTTTTCCGGGCAGTTTGATACCAAATGACAATCTTCATTGCTTTTTGCATAAATGTCTGGTGCATACTGAAAATAATTTGATATCTAAGACCTCAAAATATACAAGAAGGTGGTCTGTGATGCTTCAACCTGATTTAAGAAGTTTATCTCCAGCCTTAGAGTTCAGCTGAAGTCCAATAATGTTGCAGCGTTACTCTGTGTAAAAGGCAATGAGATTTAGACTTGAAGAAAACATAATCCAAACATGTTCTTGTGCACGAGGTTCAAATCAAACAAATGGTTGTATTTGGACATGCATGACCCAGACTGGGTCCACATGTGCCTCTTCCTGGAAGTAAACAGCCGCCCTGAAGTGACTCATAACCTCAGGAGCCATGCAGGCTCCCATTTAGAGGGAGTTAGCTTCTAACAGGAGGGGATGGTTCATGACTGTAATGGAATTCTTTTTACATGACGAGCTTAAAGAAAAAAGAAATACAGTCTACATCTGAGAGGGTGTGAAGAAATCTTCCACTTCTTCAGGTATTCAGTTTTGGCTTTGGCCGTGAGCCCAGACGGGAAGCAGCGAGTGTCGGGGACCCACAGATGCTTCTCAGACACAAACACGTGTTCCAGTCAGCTGCTAGTCTCTGCATGGGAGCGTGTCACAGAGAGAGGGGGTGAGGGAGACCTAGATGAGAGTTTGCATCAGACCTGTTTCTGACTGTTAAACGAAGAAAGAGGGAAGATGTGGGAGACAAGGCTCGTAACTTTGAGGTAGTCAGAATATGATCTTCATATATCAATGAAAACAATGAAAGAAAGGGCAGACATTATTTCAAGGTCTCTTGTCATATTTTGCACACCAGTGTCTGAACTTTATTTACACGTAGTGCCAAAGGGGTGCTTGACATGGCCTACATAATTCCCTGCACCACTCTGTTGACCCTTTACCAACAACTGTCTGCAGACCTTGGTAGTATTAGTACAGTCAGAAAGCGTTTTTGTCGATTATTTTGAGTTGTGCAGTAAATCATT
The DNA here is from genome assembly GCA_037902135.1 of Cetoscarus ocellatus. NCBI lineage: Eukaryota > Metazoa > Chordata > Actinopteri > Labriformes > Labridae > Cetoscarus > Cetoscarus ocellatus. The sequence goes on along the minus strand of JBAMNC010001240.1, from coordinate 1,233,064 downwards.
CAGATCATTCTTTTGAATGTTTCTATATTGGTGCACTTCATGCAGCACAGCGCTCCGTTATGTTGGAGCTTTTGTAGCTGTGACATGTTTACATTGGACCAAACAAGGAGCACACTAACCCCCAAATTCCACAAAAAGAGAACGCGCCGTGAACCAGCCTCGAGCGCTACGCTCCACTTTGAGATACGCTGCAGGTCTATTTCGGAGTGACCGCTGGCAAACCTTGTAAATTTCAAGTCGTTCAGAAAGCACCAGAAACAGAGGCCAAACGTGTTGAGTCTCCAGTACTGTAACAAGGAAACACAATGCACGGACCCCCAAAACATAAATTTCCTCAAATTGTTGTCATTTCTTACATTACTGTCATTACAACCGCAGGCACAAGCATCAGGTCAGCAGTCGGTCAGAGGGTCCCAGAGGCAGCACAATGCCATGGACAAAGAAAAGTTAATCATGGAGGTGGAGAAATATAACATATATGACAACAAACATGTTTTCTACAAGGATACAGGCAGATAGAAGTACGGTTGGAACCAGCAAAGCGATGTTAGAGAAGTGAAGTGAGGTGTTGTTTTTTTTCTCAGTTTCTAACATTTGTTGTTTTTGTGTTATATGGCAATTCACATGAGAGCTTGTGGCTCTCCAGAGATCTTATGCCATCCCCCTTCCAGCTTCACAGGGCTGCGCACCATGGCTCAGCGCTTGGGTGATGTCGCCAGCCTTTCGGTTCGAGTGAAACTGTGATGCTTTGGTGGCGGCACCTTTTTTCTATGTGGAAATCCAGGGTAACACACGTGGACGCTGACAAAGCCTTTGTCATTTCAGTCATGGCATGTTTTGCTGGACACGATGTATCAACATTTTTTGTTTTTGCCAAAAATCAACAAGCAGGTCTTTTTTGACGTCCATCCAACTTTATTGCTATCATCACCATGGCTAACTTTGTTATGCATCCTGCTCAAGCCAGCTTGTGTCCTGGTTGACAACGCCATGTGACGTCAGGTGTTTGAATATTGTTGATGCCCTCTAATGGACGCTGCCATACTGCACATGTCATGTTAACCCAACTATAGCTCCATCGACTCACAGACAGAGAGGCCGTGTGGAGGCGTTTTTTTAACCAGGCTGTAAAGATGTATATTTAGGCTTTAAACAAAACATCTTTCCCCCCATACAATCATTCAAGTGTCAGGTTTCTGCAGCCAGCCTCAAGTGGACACTTAAGGTACTGCAGTTTTGGCACTTCTGCCTTGGCCAAACACAGAGGACATACTCGGCTGTCCACCAAATCAGGGCGGTCCTGATTCTCTTCTCAGATGATCAGGGAAGAAAAATTAAACCCTCAGACCACAGGATGACTGGGTACAATAATATCAAGGAGCTCCAGATAATTAGGCTTTTGAGTTGGAGGAGGGATTCAGGCCAAAAATCAGGCTGATTATTTTGCTGCATGTGCAAAAATCAAATATTAAATAGCTGTTGAAATAAACTTGAATAAATTAACAATAAATAAACTAAAAAAGCAACAGGAGAATTTATACTAGAACAAATGTGAGCACCCTCTTACATCACTCCTCTCCCCGCCTGCTCCTCTTTGTTATCGGTGTCTGATTCCTGGCACTGTCACCCTGGCAGCGTTTCCCGCCATCAGGGTTTATGAGGGGTCATGGCTCCTCGCCTCATCTGCTCCGTCTGAAATACACTAGCCTCTGAGCAGCTGTGTAGTCCTCAGTCTGTGAAGGACAATGTCTCCGTGCAGCTGTGATAAAACTGTGCACGAGAGTGTGTGTGTGTGGGTCTTTTCTTTTGTTAGCAGGAGTACTAGACTAGGTGTGTGTGTGCTAGTGTCCACGCTGTTGCATAATCGCTTTTCCCAAAGTCACCGTGGAGATCTGGTGGACTGAGTCATCTTCTTCTCCTTGGACAGCAGCTGCAGGTAAAGCTGGACTCTGGTGACCTCTAGTGCCCACTCTGAGGAAATGCACCAATCAGACAGGACGTGCAGTTAGTCTGCCATCTACCGTCTGTTTTGATTTATGATTTTATCCTGTTGTAAATTCTTCTAGATTAGATTAGATTAGATTAGATAGAACTTTATTAATCCCTTTGGAAAAATCCCTCTGGGAAATTAGGATTCCAATAGCATAATAAATAGTAGATAGAAAGATATATAAAAAAGGACAGATATAACAAAAATATAAATTTCGACTAAAACAAATATAAATAAAAAATAATAAAATTAAAATTAAAAATAAAAATAAAAAATAATAAACATGCTATCTAACACCAGATTGCATTTTTTTCTCCTGTCATACAAATGTTAAGTAATAATTTTGTTTTGTTTTTGAAGGGGAGCATTGACATTAACTACATTATCTGTAATTCCTCAGACATAGTTTTGGGTAAAGAGTTTGGCCTGCAGCTTTTTCTCAGCGGGATGAATGGCTTCTGCATGACGAATGGACGAGGGGGAATGCCCATGACTTTGAGTTCTAACACAGCCCCACTTTGGCCTCTCTGGAGCACTAGAGAGCAGAGGTGTGGACTCGAGTCTCGTGACTTCGACTCGAGTCACAATTTTGAGGACTTTTGACTCGACTTGACCACATCTTAAATTTGACTCGATTAGACTTTAACGCCAATGACTTGTGACTTGACTTGGACTTTGGCCTAATGACTCAAGGGTACTTGACGTTTTACTGTGTGTGTTAAATTCATGCTGGGACAGTTAACTGATCATTCTCCGACCTGACGTCTGATCATTTACGCTGATCGCTGCACAAGCCATCCACTCCTTCCCACATAAAGTCTGATCATTCACGTCAAACATTCAAGAAAATAAACACTGCCTACAGTCAAACAGCACAAAACATGAATGAAACATTCACTGACCACTTTGTGTGTTTAGTGTAATTCAAAAGGTGTCTCGTTGGCCCATGTGCACGGTTCAAGTGAACACAATGATTGGGATGTTTTCCCAATGCTCTGACTATTATTTAATGTTTATAACATTTTTTTCTGCAGTCTCTTTTCAAAAAAATATGTTTTCTTCCATCTGTGGTCCAAACAGCCAACAAATTAAAGTGGTTGATCTTTTTGAGATTCGGGTCATGATGACTGTTAAGATGGTGAATGTTTCTCAGGATGGAGCTGTAAGAGCCATCCCTTCAGCATATGTTTTATCTAAAAAGTGAAACTACCAATGTTTCCTTCCAATTCTCAAATTAACTAATGCTTAAACCTTTTGTACATTTCCAGCAAAAGGACAGTGTAAGCCCCAGAATTTACCTTGTTTGACAAATTTGCCATCATACTGGACATCAGTGATCATCCACATCAGGCCCTCCACAGCCTCCTAACCGGCCCCCAGGAAATTATCAAGTTCAAAAAATGTGAAGGGGGGAGTTCGTTGTAGTTTGGAAAGTATCTTTTTTCATTGATTCCCTACAGCTGTAAATGCAACCCCTAAAACTATTGGGTCTGTTTGACAGAAATCCACCTGTCAGCCAATACTAGCCAACATTCAACCAGGAAAACAAATCTATTTAAGTCAGTGATGGACAACATGACAGACCAGAGAGAAGCAGCCAGGATAGACTCAGAAGGACTCAAAAGGACTCGAAACTCCAACTGTAGGACTCAGGACTTGACTTGAGACTTGATTTGACTTAGGAGTTGACTTGGGACTTGAGAGCAATGATTTGAGACTTACTTGTGACTTGCATAACAATTCCTTGATCCCACCTCTGCTAGAGAGCCACAGACTGATTGTTTTAGGACTGCGATGGAACAAACTCAAATTTAGCCAACTCGATTATGCCACCGTAATGCAGAAATGGTTGTTGCTTTTATGCTGCGTACCTCTCTCTCCTGGGGTACACCTAGCATTTTGAATCATGTTGATATCATTATTAGTTAGACAGTTATTGAACAGAAACAATCATTTGTTAATGCCTGTTATCTGGATCACCACCAAAATCTAATAATTTTTAAGTTGGGCCAATACCAACATCTCCTAAGATTTTCAGAAAAATCCATTCAGTAGTTTTTGTGTAATTTTGCTAACAAATAAACAAACAGACAGACATACTTTTTTTTTTTTTTTTTTTTTAAAGAGGACTCAAAATAAAGAAATTGATTAACAACTACAAAAATTGCATCAGGGAGAAGAAGGATTACAATGAATAAGGACTTAAAAAAATACACAAGAAATAAAATAACAGAGTTCAGGAATGATATGATTTAGAAAAAAAAGGCATAAAACTTGATATAAGAAAAAAAAACTGCATAGACCAAACACTGATGAAATATTTTACAAAGATTCTAGATCTATTGGAAAAAGGCATCAAAATGGTAAAAAAAAAAAAAAAAAAAAGACTTGGGTTGGGAAGAACTCTGGAAAATGACTTTGAAATAAAGAGTTCAGAAAAAACAAATGATAGTCCCCAGAAAAGGGACACTGAAAAAGAGGATCATCATCATCCCTAAAACTTGAAGACTCTGGAAAAAAAGACTTAATGAAAAGATTTGTAAAATATCCCTAGAAAAGAACACCTTCCCCCAAAAAGAATTCAGAGAGAAAATGATTCAGAGAAGTTCCTGTTATCCTTAGAAAAGAAGGTACTAGATAAAGGAAAAAAGAAAAGACTCTAGTTTCCAGAAAACAAAGGATCAGACAGGCATAACTAGAAAGCACTCTGAGAGCACAAACTCCCACCAAGATAGCTCACATATTGCTGTGATATCTATAAGCAATAGTTCCATGATAAAGTTACCATCATAATATTATTCCTTTAACCTGAAAACCCACACCTAGCACTCAGAATTTGATGATATCATTACCTCCGCCAAGGAGGTTATGTTTTTGCCAGCGTTGGTTTGTTTGTCTGTCTGTTTGTTTGTTTGTGTTCAGAATAACTTGAAAAGTTAAGGACGGATTTGGATGAAATTTTCAGGGAATGTGTGGAATGGGATAAGGAACAAAGATTAGATTTGGGGACTGATCCGGATCACCATACGGATACAGGAATTTTTTAAAGGACTCTTCAACATTGAGAGATAGGACCATCTTCGCCAAAGTGGACTGAAGCTGCCTGTGGGAATTGTAGCTTCTTTGCAAACTCACATTAACATTTTTCAAGCCTATGTCACTACATTTCCCAGCTTCCCCTGCAATGCCAGCGGAGGAGTTCTCCACATGGACAGACATGAGCGGAGACTCGGCCGTGATATCGAAGCATGTGGTGATCCGGTATTGCATCTTGGTGGAGGTCTGCGCTCTCCGATTGCTTTTGTAGTTATTAGTTGGACAGTTATTGAGCAAAAACAATTGTTCACTAATGGCTGTTATCTGGGTCACCACCAAAAGTCTAATCATTTTTAAGCTGGGCCATTACCAACATCTCCTGAAAATTTCAGCAAAATTCGTCCAGTGGTTTTTGTTTCATCTTGCAAACAAACAAACAAACAGACATATGCCAGCAAAAACATCACCTCCTTGGCGGAGGTCATGATTACAGTTTGTCATCAGATCATTAAAGTAAGAATGCAGAAGCCGTCACAGAGGCACACAAAGTCATTAAAGTGAGACATCAGGAGTTGAAAAGGCCTCGAACATCCTGAACCAGCTGTTAAAAAACGTTTCACAGTGTAAAGTCTAACTGACAGTTTTCATGGTCATCAGCTGCTTTTGGTCATGGTGATTATTTTGGATGTGTGTTTAAAGAATATTTACTGACTAAAGCTGAAGCAGCAGCATGTACAGATGGGATCACTCTGACTCATCACACACAGGCAGAGACTTGTTAAGTTCATTATCTTCAGATAAGAACACTTGTATGTGGACGGGTTTAGAAATGGGCTGAAGTTTGATAAGCTCCATGAGTTTCAGATGGAACTCAGCAGTTTAGGTTGTGTTATTTCTTTGTGTTTTAATCTCTGCAGGTTCTCTGTATCTGCAGACCAAACATCGATTATGTTAAAGCCTTAGGTTAGTAATAAATCTGCTGAAGAACTGTGTATGCAAGGCCTGCTCGATTAAAAATCATCATGATTACTTTTTGTTTGTTGTTTTAAGGAGTCTGAGAACAAATTCAGCAGGTTATTCTGCCTAATCTGGGAGTAGTTTATCGTTCACCATGTTCAGGGCAGCCTCACGTTTGCATGGAGAACAGAGTTTATATGATCATTAAATGATGATTTAGTGTGGTCGCCATTTTGTAGTGTTGTTCAAATTCTCAGGGGTTAATTTCATTCACTATATAGTGCACTATAAAATACCCACAATGTGTGGCAAATGTGAGTGTACATACAATGTGCCTTATATTGTACTCCCGTATACCTCAATGCAATGCAGTTTTGTGATGAATTAATTCACCTTTAATTCATTTTTACATCATTCAGCCTCCGCTAAGTCTTTTTGTTTGTTCTCTTGTTTCAGCTTTATTCATACCTTTCCTTTTTTATTATTACCACTTTATTCTGCACGAAGGAAATAGATTTACATTTGTTGTAAATGTGTAATTCTCCACTCAGTACAGGAAAGATGGTTAAAGTCTTAAAAACCGCTCTCGTGGAACAGTTGTTTGACTCCCTTTAGTTTTTTCTGGAAGTTGTCAGCCCTAGATGTCTGATGGCCTATCTACTCATGCCCCCTGTCTTGCACAACCTTGCAGATCGCCTCCTGGACTGTTAGTTTGGACGTGAGGAGAAGGATGCTGTCCTACTGGGCCTCCAGCTCCTTCTCAAGGGTGTTCAGCTGCTCTCTCCGGATATTTTCTTCTTGCTCCAGAGCCTCTGCCTTGCAGAACAGCTCCTGCCTACCCTTCTTCTTCTTTGCAGGCCGTTTTAACTCAGCTGTTTGACACCAACACAGGGCACACAGGGACGTTATTTTCTCCTCCAGGGCTCTGTTTTCAGCCCTCAGGGCTTCCTCACTTTTTGGGCCACTTAAGGCTTTGCTCATGAGTTTGACCTTCTCTTTCAGAATGTCCCTTTCCTTCTCCGTCTGCTTCAGCTGTCTCTGGACATTAGCACTGGACCTCTGATGGTCCCTTTCCTTCTCAGTCTCCTTCAGCTGTTTCTGGAGGACATAAGCCCTGGACGTCTGATGGTCCCTTTCCTTCTCCGTCTTTTCCAGCTGTATCTGGAGGACATCAGCCCTGCACCTCTGATGGTCCTTTTCCTTCTTTATCACATTCAGCTGTTCCATGAAATTAACAACCCTGGATATCTGATAATCCCTTTCCTTCTCCGTCTCCTCTAGCTGTTTCTGGAGGTCATCAGGCCCGGATGACTGATGGTCCCTTTCCTTTTTAGTCTCCCCCAGCTTCAGATTCAGAGCCTTAATATCTTGCTCCAGAGCCTCTATCTTGTAGAACAGCTTCCGACTGCTCTTCTTCTTCTTCTTTGCAGGTGGCTTCTGCTCAGTCAGTGTCAGCTCACCGCTCTGCAGGGCCTTTATTTTCTCTTTCAGGGCTCTGTTTTCAGCCCTCAGGGTTTCCTCAATTGTTGGGTCACTTGAGGCTGTGCTCTGGAGTTTGAGCTCCTCTTTCAGCTGTTCGACCACCTCCTCACTCTTCTGTCTCTTCTCCTGCTCCTCCTTCAACATGTCCTCCAGCTCCTGGATTCTGTTTTTCTTGGAGGGGCTTTTGTTCTGCTGATGGGGTGCATCCTGACAGGACTGATGGTGATTGCCACGGGCTTCCCCTCTCTGTTCTTGGTTAGTCGAGCGAACTGACTGGTCAGGATGCTGCCTGTTGTCAAACTGGCTGCTCATGCTGTTGGTCCTGTGGACCGAGTTGTTTGGTTTATTCATGTTATGTTTGCGCTTGGACTTTCGCCTCATAACTGGTTGTTTTTGATCTGTAGTTGAATGTAAACTTCTGCTACAATGTGTCTCACTGACAAAAGTGTTCAGGGTCAATCCTGTGCTCTGCTTCAGCAAAGTTCTCAACTGTGTTAGGCCAGCTCCGCAGTTTATGCTATCAGCAGCTCTTTGATCCTTTGATGTGTTTAATTCCTTTAGTAAAAAAATTCCCTTTTGTGCATTTATCATATCAAAACATAAAGCCGTTTCCATGACAACACAGAAGAACTCAGAGCCGCCTGTCATTTCAAAAATAAACAAAATGGTCGACACACTTGAGCTGTGTTCAAAACCATTCCCTATCACGGATGTAGTGCACTATATAGTGCAGTGTTTTTCAACCCTGGGGTTGGGACCCCATGTGGGGTCGCCTGGAATTCAAATAGGGTCGCCTGAAATGTCTAGTAAAACAAAAAAATGAAGGTACTAATAAAAATATATTTTTAAACTAATTCTTAATTTTAAAATTAAAACACCACACACAATCTTAAACAACTGTATTCTTTACTTTCACTGTCTCAAATATAAATATAGTTCAGATAAACTGCAGCATTTAAAAATATCTGAGCTGGTGCAACTTGATTGAAGGCCGCAATCACGTGACTTTACAGTTGCCGCTGCTTCAGTTCCCTCGCTTCACACAGACTTGCAGTCAGTAGGAAAAAACAGCATAACAAGCCTCCATGGTTTGTACAGTATTACAAACATGAAGAAAAACTAATTCTAGACAAGAAAAATGCCTCTGGGGTCCCCGGAAATTTGTGATGTCAAAATGGGGTCACAGACTGAAAAAGGTTGGGAACCACTGATTTAAAGGATCAAGTTTCACACAGGTTAGTTTACAGACAGCCAAACACCCTCACTGGACATCAAACTCTGATCTGATGCTGAAGTGGATGTGATTTTATTGAAGATTATCAGATCAGTAATTCTCAAATGATGTGACTTGAGGCAAGTCTAGGTGCGCCTTGGGAATTTGTCCGACCACATGTTTTGCTTCTACCAACTATCTCTCTTTATAGATGCTTTAATTTTTGCATTAAGCTGCAAATTCTATCATTTACAGCCTCCAAATGTTTGAAAAAACACAGATAACAGAACTAGAAGTTTGATGTTTCTCTAAGAAAAAATTATAAGAAGTCCTGGTTTATAAAACTTGAAGTGTATGCTGCTGTAATTTTCAATTCTGTTTTCAGAAGTATCTCAAAATTGATACAGTTTTCAATCATATTTGATTCGACGTTACTTGATAAACTTGCACTGATCCATAAGATTCTGCAGTTCATGTTAAAAGGTCTGTTTTGCTTTATTTTGAACTTCTGCCCTGAGATTATGGTTTAAAAGTAGCCTAGAAAATCAGTTTGAAAACTACTGATATAGATAACTAAACCTTTAGGGTCCCTTGTGATGATAGATGACGCTGCAAGCCTGAACTGATAACACTATTTGTAACTGATAAATGAAAAACAGGGAAAGAAAATATGGATTTAAAGAAGATCTAACATGATTAAGTGCAAAAAGACAAAAATATACTCGTGAAAACCATAAAATGGATGCATCATTGGCAGCTGCTCTGGCGTTAGCTAGTTTTCAGTGCATTAATCAATACAAAAAATCTTTCAAAACAACGACAAATACCGTAAAATATAAAGTATAAGCTTCTGTTACCTTATGTGCTGTTTCCCCTCCTCTGTGTCACACAAATGAGCAAGTTTCAGGCTCGTTTGGTGATTGAAATGATTAAGCGTAAATCGTATAATGTCTGCCATGTTGGTTTGTTTACATACCAGAATTCCTTGCGCTCAAACCGAAGTCGTAATTTGAATGGAAAGCTTTCAGGTCAGAACTCGTAGAGTTCAACCTAAGGGTTGCCTGGATCACAGCATAACAATAAAACAGGTAAAGAGTGATGCTATTAGATAAATGAATAATAGTCAGAAGAAATGAAAATGTACATAAAAGCCAAGCTGAGTAAATGAGGACAAATAATAAAATACAATTTTACTCAGGTTTGTGCCCCTAAATTCTGTATTTAAAATTAAAAAAACACCACATCCATTAACTAGAAAATTGGAAGAATGCCATGGACGTATGAACCGATGATAACCTCATAAATCTGAAGACTGTGTGATCAGCTGGGATTAATCTAAAGCTTTTTACCTATGACCTCCCAAATCAAATTCCTTCATATATATTTATCTGTTTTTACTTTTTACATCTCAAAATGATTCATCATCAGTGCTACATTTTTCTCATATTTTATTTCTGATGAATGATCTGTTCTTTTCTCCACATATAAAAAAATTCTTAAATGGGATGTACAGTTGCCCAAAACCATGAGACAAACTGTTGACATGCATATCTTTGTTTTCCTCGTCTCTCAAACTCTGTAGGATCTACAGAGAGACACTTCGACCATTCCAGTGGGCATCTTCTGCTTTCAAGACAGTGAGGGCCAAGCCCATCGAAAGTGCAGCTGACAATAGGTCCTTGCCTAGAAAAAAACTAAAAAGTTTCCCATCACTATGAGGAATAACATCTTTATTGGACTCTTTGATATAGTAATTCTTCTGTACTTCAGATATGTCGATAAAACAGTTAATCAATATGGTTTAAAAGTAAGATACTTCAACAAAACTGTAATTTGTAAATTGATGTTTTCTATTTTTGTTTATTAAAACAGAATATAATTAATGCCCTGCATTTTTATATTTCTTTGAATGTATATATTTTACCAACACAAATTTTTTGGAAAATTAATTTTAAGTTTAAACAACTTAAATATTTGAGTTAAATGGTATAAATTTTAAATTTTAACCAGTTAATAAATGTAGTTTAATGGATGACAAATGTGTCTGATTGTAATTAAGAAAATAAGTACATGTTACTTAAAATATTGTGCTGTCTAGTTCACAAGGGAAGGTTGTTTTTACAACAAATTTCAAGTACAAATAACTTGTCTTTTAGTAGATTCCACTTAAACAGTTATGCCCTGACCATTTGGAGTTACAGTTGAGTTTACTTAAAATAATTGATTAGTTATTTCATTACTTAAACCATTTAAGTGCAATCACTTGCCTCAAATTTTTTGAATAAAGTCAACTTATCTGGGTTAACAGTGTATTTGATTCTCAAGATTTGATCTTTACAGACACAAGATCCCTCTGACCTCGGTTTTGGCTAGTTCTGAGACAAAAATCAGAATTATAAGAAGACAAAAAGTCCAAAATCTGCTCCTTGGTGTCCACAGTGTGCAGAAAATCTGACTCAAAGATCTAACAGTGGCATCTAGTGGCTGATGTTTGTATTACACAAGTGATCAAATAGAGCAGAGATCATCAGCTACATCTGTGCAAGGGCCAGTCTTTTTCTTCATATAAGCTTTGAGGGCCGGATTGAAAAACATCAACTATTTTTTAGCCTTTAAAAGCAAGATCAGTCCTTCTCACCCATTCTGCAGACAGCCACATGAGAAAATTCAGACTTTTTCCTGGGGTTGTTACATTTTCAAATCAGAAGAATCAGAATCAGATGTATTGCCAAGTAGGTTTTTACACTTACAAGGAATTTGCTCTGGTGATCTTGGTGCAAAGTACAAACAGACAATAAGTAAAAAGATAAACACCGTGGCAGCTGTCCGTGGCGCCATCTTGGATCAGGCCAGGGTTGATATTTTTCTCAGGGTTGATTTTGGCTTATTTTGGCAGACAGGTAAATTTCTGTAGAGCAGATCAAACATGAAGTCAATCCTGTAGAAACTGAAACAAATAACTTTTGTTTTTGTGGTTGCGTTAATAGTTGAAGGTATTAAATGGCAAAAAGCTACCCTTAAAACATCAACCTAGTCCTTTCTGCATATTTTCTGGATTTGATAATACTCAGGGGGCGGGATGGGGAGCTTTGGGGGCCTGATGTGGTCCCCAGGCCTCTAGTTGATGATGACTGAAGTAGAGAGACTGAACAGAGAAACAAACTCTGGTAAGTAGGAGTTTAATGGAGTGACAAGAGGCTTAGAGGGGGTGTGTGTTTAGAAATATGTTCAGATCTTTAAATATGCTCACTGACAGACATCACAAAAACTCAGGGGGTGGAATCTGTTTGTCTGCTGCTTTTAACAAGACCACACGCCTGGAAACGTGAACCGTGTCCTAATTAATGAACATGTTAATCCATCTCAGAAAGATTTTATTTCTGCAGATACTTTCTTTTGCCAAATTTAGAGAACTTTACTTAAAGTCACTAAACTGAATTCATAACACAGCCAGACGCCTGCGGGGGAATTTGCCAAGTGACATTTTTAGCTGTTTTGGTTTCTGGAGGTCCTGCTGTGCCAAGTCTGCTCCTCATTAGTAAACTGAAGAAGGAGATTGTGTTCAGGGTTGGAGATCAGTGGATGTGATACTCGCACATACATAAACAATCATCTAAACAACATGGCAATGCTGCAGGATTAAAAGCTTCAAAATATGTAGCTAACAGGGGCTGCTGTCATGTTGAATCACTGATTTTGTTTTTAGTTTTCTTGTATTTATTTTCTTGTACGTATGAACCACATGTCTATGCAAATGCTCTTTATTACAGGAGGAGGCCAAGCATGCAGACATTAATTTAACTGAGCTCCAATGATGTAACATCTACAATCAGTTTGTTTGTATGTCGAACAAGCAAAATTATGAATAAAAATGAGATACATAAGTCACATAACCCCTCGCTACAATCAAGATAAGCAGAAGACCACTTTTTGAGCACACGTGAAATCTTGATGGGCTACAGCAGCAGAAAACTACACCAGGTGCCACTGCTGTCAGCTAAGAACAGGAAACTGAGGCTATGGCGGGTATGTAAAAATAAACATTGAGCCTTTTCTGCTCATTTTTTCCTTCTGTCCACATGTAAATGAGATTTTAAGTTGATGAAAATGTATATTTTGGAAAACTACAGCAAAAGTCAGAATCAGAGTCAGAATCAGAATCAGAATTATTCCAAGCACATTTGCACTTACAAGGAACTTAACTTGGTAAATTGTTGCAAAAATAATCAGCATTTACTTTGAATAAAAAAGGGTCAGGAGGAATAACATAAAGTATAAAACTATGTAGAAAATAGTGCAAAATTGACTTGGGTATATATCAAAAATATCCAATAGACACAAAAAAAGACACAAAGACACAACCCAACAATGTATTCAACAGGTGCAGTAAAGGAGCTCTACACTGAACTTTTTAACAGTATAAATATGATATAATTATAGATATGCAACATCCTCACTGTTGTCTCCATGTGCTGCAAGGATGTTGTTAAACTGTTTCTGTTTTAAAGTGTTGATAACTTGGCTGTTTACATGCCAACACTGACTCTCTGCTCCTCCTTCACTATGATGCTGGATTAAAGACAATCTGATGATGCAAATACTGTCGATGTTTTGGATGGGACACGGTGTTATTGTTTCACAGGTGATGGTGTCGAGTGGTGACCCTGGACCGCTTGCTCTGTGGTTTCTGTGGTTACAAGAGTTGAAACCAACAACAGCACCTATGAAAATGAGCACCTATGCCTTACACTCTTGTGCAATTTATCACCTAAATGTGCCCAGAGTCAGAGCTGAATTGGGGAAACAAGCTTTTTGTTGTGCTGCCCCCACAGCCTGGAACACTGTAAAGACAGAGCTGAAAATGTCAGAGCTGGTCTCAGCTAAAGCTTTTCCTTCCATTTTACTCACTAAAGCCCCAGTCGCACATTCCCATTTCTCATGGCGATTGTGCACAATTGTCATAGTCCTGATGAAACGTGCTTTGGTCGTGGTGCATGCGCTCCTTGATCTGGATCAGCATTGTATAGTCATGGACGAACGCTGAGGAACAGGGAAAGGTCCCGATTGTTTTGAACTGATCAAACCTTTCGTGGAAAATCGCTGCTCTTAGTATAGCGGGGTGGAAGCCTAATGCAGTCCTAAGGCGAAAAGTATTAGCGTGACATGTACAGTGCTCAATCGGGCTGATCGTGGCTCAATCCAGAAAGCTTTCTGAGGACGATTGACAAGGACATATCCAATTGTGCACCGACTGTATCCTGTTCAAGGCGATTTCATAGCGTTGTTCTTACGTATCTTGTACGGGAAGTGAACGCGACAAAAACACAAGTGACAGGGCTCAATCGGGGCTTACGTTACGCAAACTGGGCTTGAATGGGGCTGACTTTGTGTTAGCGGGATGGAAATTCATGGAATCCTTGTCGTATCCTTGTATTAACCTAATTGACCTGAAGCGCCGTAGAAGCGGTGTATGTACAGGGTGTGTCATTTCTTCCCACATCATGCTGATCAAACCAGCCTTGCCAATCGTGTACAGTCTTGCACAATCGCAATGAGAAACGGGAATGTGTGACTGTAAGCAGCAAGAATCCTATGCACAATGCCTGTGTTTTTAATTGTTTCTGTCCCCAAAAATGTCACACTTCACTGTCAAATTGCTGAATTTGTAACAACCGTAAATTTCGGGCTATTGAGCGCACCTGAATATAAGCCGCACCCACTATATTTAAGAAGAACTTCACACATATAAGCCACACTTCTCTAAATCTTCTCTATAGACCGCAGGTGTCTGGTGAGCGCAGCTGAGTTGTAGCGAGGGGGAGTGTGAGTGGAAGGACTCTGGCCAGTGCGCAGAGCGTTTCTTTTTTTTCTAAAAAGCTGGAGCGTCACCTTATCTTTTGCTCCTTCCAGCTCCACTTTTGCTCTGGTACCGCTCACACCATGCGTCTGAAGCTGGTGGAAGTTTTAGTGGAAGGTGGAAGGATATTTGGGGGGGGTTGGGGATCCTCTGAGGACCAGCGGGCGCACAGAACGGCTCTGTGCGCGAGGAGCTGGAATTTCATCGCTCCACTCCGCTCACATGCTCTGGCACTGTCCACGTTGTAAACATGAGATATTTACACACATATATGTTACACAGACAGATTTTTTTAACCCTAAATTAAATTTGATGTGACAAGGCTATATGTAATGTAAAAATACTTTAAATTAGCCGCATCACAGGGTTCAAAGTGTGGGAAAAAGTAGCGGCTTATAGTCCGGAAATGACAGTATATTTATTGTTTGTAATTTATTGACTTAATCTTTCTCAAATTTATATATATTATGACGTGTGCTGCTGACCTCTTGGCCAGGTCGGCCTTGTGAATGAGATCTTGATCTCAATGGGAATTATCTGATTAAATAAAGATTAAATAAATATAAACAAAACAAAAAATATAAGCAAAACCCTACTGCCTGGTCAAAACGTGGTATTATCCACCTCTGGAGACGGAGCAGGGGTGTCATTGGTTCCCCTATGCTGTTTCCAGACTGATGATGAAGCCTCAAAGCTGCATGGCCTGAAACGACAGCATGAATGGGGCTTCAATTTCTGCTGCTAGCACTAAGATGGTCGGGCAAGAATTTGGTTGTAAATATGAAAGTTTAATGACACAATTTGAGCCCCTCCTGTGCGTGGTTTTAGCCCCTCAGCCTACCTGAGCGTTGTTGCTGATCATGCCCATCCTTTTATGACCACAGTGAAACATCTTCTCAAAGATACTTCCTACTCCATATCTTAAAGCTCAGATCATATCAAACTGGTTTCATGGACATGACAATGAGTTCTCCAGTGGTCTCCACAGTCACCAGATCTCAATCCAGCAGATGGATGTGCAGCTGACGAATCTGCAGCAGCGACCTGATGCTGTCATGTCTCAGAGGGATGTTTCCAGCGCCCTGCTGAATCTATGCTTGAAGAATTCAGGCAGCTCTGAGGGCAAAAGGGAGTCCTACCTGGTACTAGCAAAGTGTTCCTACTAAACTAGCCGGTTAGTTGGATATATTTTTGTTTCTGAAAGAGCCCTCGGATACGAGGCAGCCTCCCATATTTTACAGCCATCTTTTTAAAGCTCCACAAAACACATTCAATTTCTATTAAATCTCTCCGACCAGCGAGTGCAGCATGAGCTGTTTTTTATGGACAAACAGCTGCCTCAAGGGTTCAGCAGGCCAATATTTACCTCACCATCTCCAGATGAAGGCCAAGAGGGAGCCAGAGGACTAACACTGTGCTGCTGCTGCCATAAACTTTTAGTGCAGCTCCCACAGATATACAGCAGATAATATTTTTATTTATTAAAGTATAACAGGAGATATAGAGTGTATTATTTAGGTTTAAAATGTGAATATACTGCAGCCTGTGGCTATGTATACGCTGTATGTTTTGCTGATATGATAGCAGCATTGCGGCAGATTTCTGTTTGCTGTGAGGAGTGAAAGAGATAAGACGGAGCGAGGTCGCCTGATAAACTCAAAAACCTTGCCTCACTAGGCACAAGAAAATGAAAAAAACCTCCTACAAGCAAACCAAACAATGTTTTTTGCATATGAAAAGCAAGAATATGAGAAATCACGAGCATTACTTTAATAAAAACTACATCTGGAACATGATTTATTCATGAAGTTTGTATCCCACACAGCGAGGATTGTTTGAGCGTCAGCATCATAGCCCGTATGTGTTATCTCCTCTTCTGTTTCCTCATTAAGCAGCTGGGCTACAACATTATTTTAAGTATTAAAACCAGTTATTTTGTTGGCAGTACTCCCTCCTTTCCTCTTGTTGTCTCTAAAAGAGGAGCTGCTGGTGTGGGGATATGGAGAGAAACAAACGGGCTGTTTTTTTGGTTGAAGGTGCTGCAGTCTTGCCGACAGAACGTGGGCCAATGTTTACTCATCTTGGGAATAAAAGACTCGTCTGACTTTGCAGAGGATTTAAGAAGTTAACACAAGCATGTCTAAACACACACATTCATCCACAAAGAAAAATACAGCCTTCTGACTCAATTCTTCCTCCTGCCTGTATCTCCTGCTGCTTTCTTCTGCATTAGTTCTCCTTCCTTGTTCTTCCTGACAGTTATTTCTCCATTCTCCAGCTGTCTGTCAGGCCTTCTGAGAAGTATTTGAAATGACAGCAAATTAGGTTTAGCAAAATTTGAGTCTGGATAGTTTATTCTTATTCTTTGATGATCCAAAAACATTCTTGACAGGGGCAGAAACCCCCAGCATGATATTTATTAAACTTGAAATTGTATGTCTTCTCCTGAAGTGGCCCAAACTTTGGAGGAAATGAGAAACTGCCTTTGTTCATATTTCCATGGACGCTAATCACATCAGTGCACTTCTATGGCTATAGTGTCATTTTTGACCTGACATTTACAAACATTTTGTTCTCTTTCTGCTTTACACGGTGGATAATTACAAGTCTATGGACCCTATAGTGTGCAAAACAAAGGTGCCATCTCTAATTTCCACCTGATGCAGGTGTCTTTTACAATTTTCCCTTCACTGTCAGCTACCTGCCAACTTCCAACCAGTTACCAGTCAATTACCAGCCACCAGAATCCTCCCCCACCTCACTGAAGCTATGCCTAAAATCCGTTAAAAACTCACCCATTCATGCACTTGCAGGGTGTCTCCATGAGATGGTGTTTCCCTCACAAGATGACAAAGCCTCAACCTTTACCCAAGTTAGTAATTCAGCTGCCAAATCAACTGAGAGCAAACTTGAAACCACACATTCACCCAAGTATGGCCTTGAGCTTACAATCTATGATTGTCAGGGTGGGCAAACCCTGTCAAAGGTCTGTCAGGGACCAGCCAAGACCCTATGAGGGAAAAGCAGAGGAAGTTTTAAGAGGCTGCATCTGTATGCACCAGGCACATTCATGTTGTTTGGTAGCAAACGATTGAGTGCTCCGCTGCCCTACAAAAGCAAAGTGCAGTATCTGCAAAAATGCCAGACAGAGAAAAACAGCTTTTTGTGTTGTTTTTTTTTTTGCCAAGTGTAAGTATGAAATCATATTTAAATACCAAATGTATGATTTTTTGGATTAAAGGGAAGGGAATTTAATGCATATTTTAAATTGACATTCATGCTAAATTTGGCAGTTTTATAGGCTATACTGCACTTTGCCTTTGTTTTGATGCAGTATAAATACATGACCATACAATGATGTATTTTTTACTGCACACGCTGCTACTGCAAACACTGAATGTCTAATTATCTCCTCCTTTATGATGATAAAAAGCAACAAGAGAACGATAGAGTTATCTATGAATGTATTTTTTGTTTTTTTGTTATCAGAACAGTGTTTATTTCTCAATCATTTCATGTGTGGCTTCGCACTAACACAAAATAAAACATAAAATCAGACCATCAGACATTATAACAACATTTTACATTGCGCTCTAATACATAAAATGTATTAGAGCTGATTAACAAAGAAACACTATAATGTAAATGTTCTACAGCAACAACTTTTAACTCAAGTTTGAGTAGAGATGGCCAAAATTTGGTCCTAAAACCAAGGCAGACTGCAGTATCTGATATTCTTCATGGTGAAACAAAGGCAAACTGCAGTAAGTGCAGTTACTGCAGTTTACCTTGGCTTTACATTGCATTTTTGCAGTAGTAACAAATGGCAATATCTCAGAGAATTTAAGCAGGAGCCCTGTGAAACTTTAAGAGATTGAAGAGCAGATACTGCACTTTTGATTAGTTGAAAAATTTTTTTTTAAAAAAACTGCAGATACTGCACTTTGCCTTTGTAGGACAGTCCAGTTTGCACCCACTTCAAACTTCCTTAAACCACGTCTAAAGTCGAAGTCCCGTGGTGCAGTGTTTCTGCTTTTTTGATGACTAGGACACATATCAGCTTGTTTCACTTGCATGGTGTGCACAGCAGCACATCCTACTGTTAAAGTTTATAACAGGACAGAGAGCTGAGAGACAGCACTCCTCCGTTCACTATTCCTGTGTGCTCTAGTGCGTATAATACTCCCACAAACAGGAAAAACACTTACAATGGAAGATTTTCATACAACATGGAGCTATATTTTTAGTATTTGTATCAGAACTATGAATGACACTGATAATCATGCTCACAGAAAATAAAAAAAGGCTGTCCAGTGTGTTTTATTCATGCAGTAGAGAACAGAGCCAAGGATTACAGCAGGAAAAATGAGAAAACAAATTGCTTAAAGCCAACAGTTATTCAGTGTACAGTGAGCAGGTTTATCAGATATAGAAGTCTGATTCGGATGGTTTTAACTGGAAGTGAATAATGAAATGAATGATTAATGATGTTTCTTTTTACAGAGAAGTTTCTGTATTTTTGATGGTTACTTATGGTCTGGATGCTTCAATTATAAAAAGCACTTAAATCTGACCATTAACATATTTCATACAGTGTTTTGTGTGCTCTTTGAGTATAGTGGCACAATAAAAGGAGAGGAACCGAATGATCTAGACAAAATTGAAAACAAACAATTAAACCTGCCATTTAAAGTTTGATTTGTGTAATGCCCAGAACACACCCATGACTAATCAAAGCAAATAATCTGTTTCCTTTGTGCCCTGTGCTTGCCTGGCTTTGTGCATAGATTCTGTATCCATTTGAGCCTTTGTGTATATACAGTGTATGTATATTTATAAAGGTCAGCAATTCTTACCACTTTATTGATACATAAATGAGATGAATGCAATTCAGTGTGTTTTATTTTGTTTATTTTTAGATTTTTCTTTTCAATTGATGCTCTAGTGAAACATAAGTATGATCTGAAATGCTGACTTAGAGGTAGGAGGCGGCTTCAGATTCCTTATTATGTCAGTAAGTTATTTGATCCTGCTGTTGATTCAGAACTTTGTAAAGTTCACGTCCAAAATGACTCAGTGATGTCCAACCATACTCTGTTGATGTGACAGAATTTACACTTTTAAGAAGTTCACATTTAATGATTTATCTGTGTGAGTAAACCAGTAAAGGTTATCTATAATGATAAAAGATTTTATTCTGTAACCTGAACTATTGGCACTCGAGGCGGAGAGCCCTCAACTTTCTGATGCAGAAGGATTCAAATTAGAGGTAAGGACCAAAACATACCACTTACAAATCAATGCAAGCATCATATCAGCTCAGACTGATGACCAGTCAATGAAACACACACTGTTGGCAGTGAACACACTGTTTTTAGAGCACTATCTGCTGTGTCAACTGGTGACTTTCAGCCAACTGTGTTCTTGAATGTCACTGTTATGCACCTGATAAAACCAGAGTGAGTCCTTATGAATGTCTTTTTATTGGAGTTTAGAAACAAGAATATTAATGCCTTTGATCTTGAGTTGCTGCCCTCTTCGCCCCTACTGCAAGTCCACATTGTATAATGGTGGACTAGTATGATAAATACATGAATGAACGATATGCATGTCTGTCCCTTTAAATCAGTTGTTGGTAACTGCTAGCCCTCATACGCCATCAATGTGGCCTGCCGTCAGTTCAGAGTATCAAAAAATGCATTTCAATAAAGAGATTTGGACAAGAAATAGAGCCTTAAACGGCTGTAACTGTGTCTACAAATCTCCTTTTTGTGATTTCTGAATGTTTTGGTGAATTGAAAATAAAACTGGTTGTAAAATAAATTCAAATAAGCAATAAATACTCTGAAAGATGACAGCATATTTTGTTTCAGTTCCAACAATTTGGCCCTCTGTCATTATGATTATAACTGAGTGGCCCTCTTGATTACCAAAGTTGCCCATCCCTCCATTAAATCATCACCGTCGTCCTCATTATCATCTGTCGTCTTTGACTTTCAGACATTATTCAGGAGGACATTAAATATTCAGAGCATCCCAACAGGTGATCGGTGCTTAAATCAGGTTTTTCACACACACACAGCCGGCGTGTCCCTGCGGTGCACGCAGGTTAACAGCTGCTGAACACACGGGCTGCTGTTAAATTTTTCACAGGGAAACACTCGTTCTCTCACCAGCCCGCCTCTCCTGCAGGCGGCCTGGGAGGCATTCTTCCCTAAAAAAGCTCGTCCATGATTTATTAATGCCACCGAGGAGAATGACGGCAGGAAATAAAAGGAGTTTGTGCTCATTGTGAGGGGACGGCAGTAAACAATGAAGGTGTTTGCTTATTAGGAGGAAGTTTGTTTGAAAGTTTTCTGACAGGTGAACTCGAGCTTCCTCACTGAAAAGATCTCTCCTCTGCTCGCACAGAGTTCATTACTCTTGTCCTTTCACTGTTCTTTGTTCTTTAAAGCAATGCTCTGTTTCAGGGTGTTGTCTCTCTTTGTGCTTATGAGGCTCGATTATTTTGGCACAAACAAAGCAAAAGAATCTGTGAATAAGACGAGGATATCTGAAGTTCATTTCCTTCTTAATGATTTATCTGATACCAACTTTTACCCCCAGCTCTCGATTAAAGTTTCAGGACAGTTTCAGGCTCTTTTAAGTTTGGGGAATACTATATTTTTGACAGTTTCCCTCAAAGGTTCTGGGTTCAAATGAAGGACTTCAATTAAGGAAATCAAGCTGTAGGCTGAGGCTGGTATCCACATCTCATTTTATGCACACTAACACAAACTCATGGTTACTGCCTGTCTTTTATAAAGACCCGATAAGCTCGCCCATTTTCTAACCAGAAATATCATTTCAGCTTGAAGCTTTGCAAGATGGATCTGCTTGATGACAGGTTAGTAATCTGGTAAATCCAGCTGCTTTGCGAGGTCACATGATGTGCTGCCCTAGGCCAGATGTTATATGGCGCCCCCCTCCACTGGCAATTTACATACACTTACAAAAGAAATCAAATAGAATTGTTTTTACCATTGTCTTTAATTTATAACACGCTTAAAAAAACTACACCACAAACTTTACCACAAAATAAAAATCCTGTAAATAAGTGAATAAATAATAATAATAACTTGTTTGGTATTTTCATTTGTAGTAATATTAACTGCTTTTCATTTGAATCAGTGTGAGCTTTTCAATTTAAAGAGTTGATAGTAATAACTAGTTTTAATATAGTTATATTGACGATGATTTATTTACTGATTTTGTGGTGCCCCCCCGGAGGCCATAGTGCCCTTAGCATTTGCCTACATTGCCGAATGGTCGAGCTGGCCCTGTGTCTGGGCGAGCGTCTTGGCTAGGGTTTGGAACTGATACGATAAGATAAGATAAGATAAGATAAGATAATCCTTTATCGAACCCCAGAGGGGAAATTCAGGTGTTGCAGCAGTACAGGCTGAGTGCAGGAGTTAGTAACATGCAATAAGGTCAATAGAATAAGATAATATGGTAGATGTAGGTCAGTAAACTGTACAAATAGCAAAGAAACAAAATGGAATAAGTAGTGGTATTTACATTATTAAATAAATAAATCAAAATAATGAAAATTAACAGAGTAAGTACATCATTCAGGACAACTGAGGCATTTTGTGCAGTACATTGAAGGTAAAGTGTGGTGGTATGTGAACCAGAGTTTTAATGGAGGAGCCAAAAGGTAAGAGCCGGAGGCAGATAGTTGGTGTAAAAAAGAGCATTTATTGTACAGGGAACACAGGTGAGGGGATAAAGGGGGACTCTAGGATACGTGAGGGTTTGTCTGTGAAGAAGGTGAGCGTAAAGGTGGTTGGCGTGGTGAAGGCTCGTGAAGGCACTGAGGAGAGGAGAGGCAATGGTGAGTATACAGGCGTCAATCCAAAAAACACACACAAAAGCACAAAGGCAAGAAAAACTCAATGAGGTTTAGCTCCAAAAATACAAAGTATAGTGAGCGAAAGAAATGGTCAACAAACCACTGGAGTTGTGGAAATCCACTGGCAGTGGAGAGGAGTCCTCGAGCCGGTTTTGAAGGTGCAGGTGATGAGGTGATCAGCTTCAGGTGTGTAGCTGCAGAGGATCAGTGCAGGGGAAGCCGTCCACTCTCCAAGGAGCAGAGGGGCAGATTCAGGAGAAAACTTTCATGGAGGCAATAACAGTCCAGACCAGGGGCAGAGAAGGGGGAATCCCCACAGTACAGTAAAGATGTTATTGGCACCAATGCCATTAGCAATTTCGTTAATCAATCTGATTCTTCCTTATTGATTCCTGTAGATTTTCTGCGTGGAAAAAAGTTGGACTACAGGATTTCAGAGGCAACAATATAAAAAAAATGACTCTCTTGATGCTAAATGCCAAGCTCCTGCATAGATAAAGGCTTCTGCAAGTTTCTGGTGTTTCAAGTTACTGAAAGATGTACACTGTTTTATTTGGTCAAAAAATTAAGACACAAACTCGACCACTTCTGCCCCCTGTCTGCCACTATTTTTTGACTTCTTTTTTGTCATTTCTGCTGACTGCCTCTAATGAATACGTAATGTCACTGATTTGCAAAACATGCAGAGCAAATTGGGGGGAATTGATAAGGGAATTAATAAGCAAAAAGACTAATAATATGGAATTTCCTGAGGGAATTGTTATCCATTCTCAACAGGAATTGGTTTTCATTCCCATCTCTAGTCTGGGCATCATTTTTAAAGAAGTGTTTAAAGAATCTTCTGACACTCTCACATCTTGAGGTGGTGTGAAAGCTCACACAAACACCAGCCTAGACCAAAGAACTGGACTAAACAAGACAAGGGAACCAAAAGGCAGTGAATTTTGGCTTGAAAATGGCTGAATATCATAAAAGTAAGCAAACCAAAGTAACATCCACTGACAATATCAAGCAGAAAACAGCTTATATTAGCATTTCTAGCACTGCCAGCCTCCAGTCTTCCCTACGGGTTAATGGCTACAAGCCTATACCGAATATGATTAAACACCACTCTTATCAATAAGCAAGTGTCACCTGATGCAGCCTAAAAGCAAATTTATCTTTATGTTAAGGCTCGATATAGATCCTAACTGCTCTAAGCACATCATTGTTACTCAAATTTGGTTGTGCAGTTCTAAGTGCAACAAAAAGCCGGAAGGTGGGAACGAAGAGCACAGCTACAGCCTAAACACTTGATAGATTATACAACATTCGACAGACTTTGTTCCACTTGACAAAGTGCAATGTGAAACCAAACCAAACCAGTAGCAAAACAAAACATGATTGTAAATTCATTTCCAAACTGAACAGAGTCTGCATTACTTTAGATGTGAAAGTGACCTTATAGTGCATGGTGTTGTACCACAATGTATTTGACAGGTACCCGACCTGGTGCAGGACTCTGCTGTCTATCAATATGTCCATGGTTTAGCTTAAGCTGTGTTTTTCAAAGTTAAAGCCTGGTCTGTTTATTCACTGATGAGAATAACATTTTCGACAATGCTTTTAATCTGAATTAGCATCACTAGAATGCATTTTGGTGTCTGTATGTTTGTTAGGCTTGTGTTTAATGAGATTATTTTTTGAAAGAAGAATTCTTAAAAACCTTATACCCCTTGACGCCTAATGGTACGAATTCACCTCAAACCCCTTCCATACAGAATGCATCCAAGATAGTGTATGTGTCCCTCCAATTCTCATTCATCGGTACTCAGTACGCACCTAGGAACCTTTTGCAAGTGTTTGTTTCTTCGGGGGACCGTTCAAAATTGGAACTACATCCAGCTGAAGTAAGCAGACACTTCCGTTTTTATTGCGACCGAGAGAGGAATTGTCCTTTTTTGAGATAAGTAGCTCTAAAATAAAAATACACACCAGCTTACTGTTTGCTTCTACAGCTAAAATATCAGTATAGACCACCTGTGATGGATATTTTTGAAGTATTATTTGAAGTTTTCTGTTTGTAGTGAATTAGCGACAACAGGCCATAAAAGTTCTGTTGATACGGCTACTGAAAGCCACACAAACACACACACACACCCACACACACTGCTGCTGCTGCTGCTGCGTCCTCCTCTCTGAATAGCACATGATCCTCTCCTCAGTAACGCCACCTGTTGGAGTAAATAGCAGAGAAGTGATTAGACCCCCAGAGAGAGCTGCTGAGCTGTGATCAGAGCAGAACAACCAATCAGGACAGCCCTCCAATAACTGAGGTCCATCAGTCTGAGAGCAGACAAAGTTCTGAGGACCCTCTTCAGTTCAGGCTGAAGCTGCAGCTTTGTTGGGTCTTCATCTGTTTGCTCTGTGTCCAGCAGACCAAAGCCTGTCAGATGTTGGACTGTAGTGGTTCAGCACTATGGATGGGACCATAGTGCTGAACCAAAAGAGAGCAGCTGAGAAACCAGAGCGAATAGCGATGTCACACGTCAATAAAGCATGTTATGGACTGAGAAAAGAAGTAAACAACACCTCACCTCGCTTCCCTAAGGTCCCTTTGCTGGTCACAACCTTACAGCTTCGTGATTTATTTCACTACTATCTGCCTATATCCTTGTAGAAAGGATGTTTGGTGTCATATATACAATGTTATATATTTCTGTACCTCTACCATTCACTTTTCTTTGTCCCTCGTGTCATGTTGCCTCTGGGTTCCTCTGACCAACTGTTGACCTGATGCTCGCGCCTCCGGTTGTGAAGTAATGACAAACTATTGAGGAAATTTACGTTCAAGAGTCCGTGCATTGTTTTTTATTTTGAAAGTTCCAGATACTCCACACGCTGACTTCCTGTCTGGTGCTTTCTCAACGACAGTAAATTTATGAGGGCAGTGGAATTTGTCTGATAGACTAGAGTGGGTTCTAAGTGCTCCGCAGTACAATTCAAGAGCGCGGCGCTTCCGCGTTATGTGGAATTTAGGGGTAAGGCAGGAAGACAGAGAAATTCATTTTCCCTCTGAGAGACTCAAAAAAGAGAGCAGCTGAGAAACCAGAGAGATTTATATTCTGGGGTAAATTCAACTCTCTACTTACGTCAGAGACTCCAGTCTGTAGTTTGGATTCTCCTGAAGATCTCGCAGCAGCTTCACTCCTGAATCATGAAGTTTGTTGAACCTCAGGTCCAGTTCTGTCAGATGGGAGGGGTTGGACCTCAGAGCTGAGGCTAAAGAAGAACAGCTGATCTCTGACAAACTGCAGCGCTCCAGTCTGAATAAATAAGAGAGGATGAAGAAAAAAACTATTCAGGATCCAATCAGATGTGTCCACATCACACAGTCTGCTCAGTAGAGCCAATCAGCTGCTCCTGCTCTGCCTGCTGTAGTTCAGTTTGTCTCAGCTGCTTTCACACACGTCTTGATCCATTCCTCCTGTTTCTCTAAACTGTAAACAGCAGAGCTCTGATTTTTCTGTCAGGATCAAATCTTCACATCTAAACAGTTCAATCTGAGCTCACAGTCAAAGTCTGCTGTCACATGGTCCACACTACAGTCCAGATGAAATTCATTAGAATCAATGATCAGAGAATGTTCCAGAAGAAAGACTTTATCAGACCATCATCAGGTTGATGTGGATCAGACTGTAAATCAGCTGAAATGTTGTCCAACAATACAGTGAATTTTGGAGCTGGACTCTTTTTTTCTGTTAGACACAAATTTTATTGACTCAGTCAGTTTTCATGTTGACCTGTCCCTGAGATTGTCTCCATCCATCTTTGATACCAACCTTCAGCTCCTCTGAGTTCCTCCTGAACCACCTCAGACTGTTTTCATCAGCCAGGCCTGGTTAGCACCAAGGGCCCTATTTTCCTGAAGCAGTGCAGGTTGGCGCACCCTGTATAGTGGTAATTTCGTCTGGCGCACCATCGTGCGCAGCCAATTTGGCACATTTGGTAGATCGGCTTCACCAAGATGGGTGTGGTGGCGCACCAGGGGGAGGTGCCTACAGATTCAGCTTGGCGCATTGACAATGTTGTGCCAAAACACTGCGCACATTGCGTCTGTCAGCAAAACCTCACAGTCAGGTATCCAGAGTGTCAGGCACATTAATGCAATAAACAATCATAAATATTTAAATATACATATATGTGTTATTTTATTTTTATGTATGTATACATGTGTATCTATAAATGAGGAGTTTGTCTTCAGCCTGCTCATTGTGAAGTGTCTTGAGATAACGCTTGTTATGAATTGGTACTATTAAAATAAAGATTGATTGATAAATTATCAGGTCTGTCTTGATTAGTTCAGATGATTCTTCGGCGTATGTGGACGTCTTCATTTCTTAGGGATTTACTATGAAGATGAATTTCACTTTAAGAATTTGTAAAGATGGTGGAGTCTTTTGCCATCACAAGTAAAACATGAACAAATAAGTCAGTTTTCTCCTGTTTTTTGATGGTATGCTACAGATAATACTATTGTGGTCTAAAAGAGTTCTTGAGTTGGTTTGCTTTTTCCAGTTTGGTGTGAGAGCATGAGACAAAGATATGCTCTGTTGTCTCAATGCCTTTCTACTAAATGTACATTCATTGCTTTCAGTCCAAATCTTGATTTTAGACTTTTATTGGATGGATAAATATTTTCATTATTTTGTGATGGATTTCTTTGGTTGTAGGCTGAACTGGATATTTGAAAGATCTAGTTGCAGTTTTGTTGCTGTCCATTGATCAAAAATGTTACATATATTACTCTTACAAAGTTGAGCCTGGTATAAATAGTTAAAACAGATCTTACGAATTTATTGGAACATTTATTGTCAAGAACTTACCTCAGAGTCTCGAGGCCACAGTTTGGACTCTGCAGAAAATCACACAGCAGCTTCACCCCTGAATCACGAAGATCCTTGTTGTCACTCAGGTCCAGCTGTCTCAGATGGGAGGGGTTGGACTTCAGAGCTGAGGCTAAAGAAGAACAGCTGATCTTTGACAAACTGCACTCCCTCAGTCTGAATAATGAAGAGAGAACAAGGAGAAAAACTATTTAGGATCCAATCAGATGTGTCCACATCATACAGTCTGCTCAGCAGAGCCAATCAGCTGCTGCTATGACCCCTGTGATAACATTACACATAAGTAGGGATGTACAATATCATCATCATCATGTTGTTGTTCGCAGATACGAGCTCAAGAGTTCATCATCAGTATCACAGATCTGAATATTTCTTCTTTTTATCGTTCATCAGCCGGACATCTCAGCAGGATGTGAAGGAGCTGAATCATGAAGATGATGAAGTTTGAATCAGAACCATCAGACCTTCTTCACCTGAAGACTTTGACTTCATCATCCTCATCCTTTAAACTCTACAGTGAGCTCTAAAGACTGAAGTTTGAGCTCTAAACTACAAATAGTTTCATATGTCCCACTTGAGAAGAATGTGTTTGGATGTTATTTGAAGCTCTTTGTCAGGATGTTCTCAGAGGACCACCCTGCTGTTTCATCACAATGATTTCACTCTGTTCACTTCACGCTGATGTCTATGTGTGGTCCTCACTGCTCTAATGATAATCAACTATAAAGCCCTCATAAAAACAGTGTCTATCTCTGACATCTTTGTCCTGTTTTATTGCCACTTCTTCCAAAATCAGCCGCCCATGGACCTCTGCTAAACTTGAAGTATTAATATTCCTAAACAGACTAAATCAGGAATCAAATCTGTTTGTGCTCAACAGAAAGTCTGACTTTAGCTCTAAGAAGATTTGTGTCTAAACTCAAACTGATGACTATCATGTCTTTGCAGATGTGCTGTTTCTGACTCTGATTACATCTCTTTCAAAAGTGTAATTTATTTTTCTAAGTTTGTATAATACAAACTTGACACAATCTGTATTTTTTTTCAAATGTGAGCCCCCTACTGTTTCAGTGGGCAAACACCACTAATATCTTAACAATGATTTTATTGTGAATCATCTGCAGGAAGGTGTTTTGGGAAAACTCATTTACTTTCTAGGTTCAGGTTAGAACTTGAAATTAAGCTAGTGTTACAAACAAAGAACAGGATGATAAGCACAGTTACATGCAAAGAAGGCGAAGAAGGACTTGGACACTCCACCCCAACCACCTACCCACCCCGTGGACAGAAAACATTAACTTACCTCAGAATCTCCAGTCTACAGTTTGGACTCTGCAGAAAATCACACAGCAGCTTCACCCCTGAATCCTGAAGATCCTTGTTGTCACTCAGGTCCAGCTGTCTCAGATGGGAGGGGTTGGACTTCAGAGCTGAGGCTAAAGAAGAACAGCCGATCTTGGAAAAACTGCAGTGCTGCAGTCTGAATAAAGAAGAGAGAATGAAGAGAAAAACTATTTAGGATCCAATCAGATGTGTCCACATTACACAGTCTGCTCAGCAGAGCCAAACAACTGCTGCTCTGACACCTGGTCAGTCCATCTGTGATCACAGTGGCTGTAGGTGAGCTGAAGAAAATCTTAACCCAATTCAGAAATGATTCCCCAAAGACAAAGTTTGGCATTGTGAACAGACGAAATGAGCGGGTGACTATCCTAGCTTCTTCTGCGTCTAATGTGACTATGATAGATTTGGTTTGATGGTGTGAAGGAGAGTCCATCATATTGAAAAGTCTGCCTGTGTTATGGAGGAGCGTCTACGTTTGAGGAAGCCGCTCTGATCAGGATGGATGATGGATGAGAAGACGTTTTCACTTCTGTGTGCAAGTGTTTGGGGAGGATTTTTACATCAACATTGAGGAGTGAGGTGGGACAGCCACTGACTGCTAGAGTGGCTTCATCAGGTTTATAGAGGAGTGGAAATGCAGCAGGGTTCATGTTTGGCAGAAGTCTAGATCTATGTTTGATTTCAGTCATTACTCTTTGGAAGAGAGGAGCTCAAATGGTCCAGAAATGTTTGTAGATCTCAGCAGGGAGCCATCAGGTCCTATAATTTGTTATTGGGCATCAGGAGTAGAAACTTAGTCTTCAGTGAGTCTTAGTAGGTCAATGCTATTGACCCACTTGTCTTTACCTGACAAGTGAAGGTTGGCTTAAAAGTCCTTAACGATGTTGTTTCTTTCCACTGGTGAGTGTGTTGGCTGCCCTGCTGAGTCCTTTATGATGGAGATGGTTGTTTTTCATCTTTAATTACATTTGATAAATATTTAACAGATTAATTGTTATGCTGAAATCTTCTTGTCAGAGTCCATGCATCAGAAATTGCGTTTTCTTATTATTATGTCATTCATTTTGAATTTGTATTTTCTTCATTCTGCATGTCTTTTTGCAATAATGCCTTCGAGGTTTGATTTTTTTTGTTCAAGATCAGTTTTTATTATTATTTTTAATTT
This sequence comes from Cetoscarus ocellatus, assembly GCA_037902135.1. Lineage (NCBI taxonomy): Eukaryota > Metazoa > Chordata > Actinopteri > Labriformes > Labridae > Cetoscarus > Cetoscarus ocellatus. The sequence goes on along the minus strand of JBAMNC010001240.1, from coordinate 1,203,240 downwards.
AACCTTTATTTAACCAGATAAATCCCATTGAGATCAGGATCTCATTTACAAGCGTGACCTGGCCAAGAGGTTAGCAACACACGTCAAATATCAATACAAAATTAAAAAAGGTTTAGGCAATAAATTACAACCAGTAAATATATCAAAAAACAACAATTTGACAATTGAAGAGCAATAATTTTTGAGGATAGTAACAATTAAGAGCACAGTTGTAACAGGATTTATAATGTACATTATTTCACTTGCTGTCTGAGATTTATGTTAGTTTTTGGCATATATGGCTCTAGGGTGCCCTCTCTTGGGTTAAGTCTATATATACAATGAGCAGCCGTAATGCATTGCCATTGTATTAGAGATGTGCCTGAGGTGAGTCGCAAACTGAAGCAGTTTATACCATAACATAGTTTTCTCCTCTTGTGGGCTTATAAACATACAGGTAATTATGTAGAGGTTTATGGGATATATTATGCATGGTTTACCAAAGTTTTCATGTACTAAACTGTCATTATAATAACTTTGTGCACTTATAAACAAGGTAACTAGTATCTGTGCTAACTCTGCTATCGTGTTGTAGTGTGCTTCGTTATGCCGAGATGAACCAAGTGTATGACCAGAATCAATCTGTTTGTACAGGTACTTATACATAGTTTTGAATTATTGTATGATTGTTGAAAACATATTACATGCCTTGGTGCATGGCCATTGTATGAGAGATGTGCCCAAGTGTGCATTGGTATGCCGACATGAGCCAAGTGTATGACCAGTATCAATCTGTTTGTACAGATAATCAGCGGTGGCATACAGACAGAGCAGCCTCTGGCTTCTTACTCTTCACACAACGCAGAGTCAACAGGGTTTTTTTGAACCAGCCACCTACGGCAAAGTGCAGCTGCGCACGGTTACACAGTCATTGTTCATAGGATTCTCGCTGCCTTTTGAGCAAAATGGAACGAAAAGCTTTGAATGAAACCAGTTCAGCCATTTTCAGTTCAGTCTGTGTAGTGTTCCAAGTAGTGGGGGCAGCATAACAAAATTTTTCCAAAATCAGTTTGGACTCTGGGCGCATTTAAGTGACAGACTGCACAAGAGCGTAAGGCATAGGTGCTCCTCGATTTCTGCAGTAGTGAACATAGATAGGGTGGTACTAATCCCAGAAGAGACTTATAAATCAACAGCATCCAGTGAGTATACCTCAAGGAGCTCAAGGAGGGCCACTTCAATCAATCAATCAATCAAAGCTTTATTTATAGAGCACTTTTCATACAAAGACTGCAATTCAAAGTGCTTTACATAAAAACAAATAAACATTCCATCAAACCCACCTACCGACCCCCATATTACATGAGTGTTTACTCTCACGTAAGCATGCAACATTTACTCATGCACAGCTACGCACACACGCACACACGCACGCACACACGCACGCACACATACCCCCACCCACCCCCCAACTAAAAAAGTTGACATTGGGCTTAGGATAAGTATAAGAGGCTGAGAATAAGAGAATGAGAATGAGAGGCTGAGTACAGATGGACCAGTTGGGGAAGTGCCATCAGAGGAGCCGTCTGCACCAGGAGCAGAGAGTCAACCACAGCCACAGGACACCAACGCAGAGCCCAGAGGAGCGAGGATGGTCCTCAAGACTCCACCGGGAACCTACAGGACAGAGTCCTGCAGCCATAGCCAATCATAGCCCGTGGCGCAGAGGGCTCCTACAGAGGAAACACTGGAGATCCTTAAGATAAAAGAAAAAAAATATGTAAAAACTAAGAGACGAGGAAAATCTAAGAGCTAGAACGTAAAATTGAACAACTAAAACACTAAGGTAAGAAAAGAATAAAAACCATAAATAAAGACAATGTAAAGGTCTAAAATAACTAAATGTCGTAATAAAATCTTAATTAAAAGCTAAGCTAAAAAGGTGTGTCTTGAGCCTGCTCTTAAAAACATGAACGTTTTCTGCAGCCCTGAGGTCCTCTGGCAGGCTGTTCCATAGTCAAGGCCCGTAAGACTGGAATGACGCCTCACCATGTGTGTGTGTCCTGACCTTTGGGATTACCAGGAGCCCGCTGCCAGAGGAGCGCAGGGTCCGCGAGGGTTTGTATGGTAAAAGCAGTTCTGAGAGATAAAAGGCCCAAGACCATTAAGACATTTAAAAACCAATAAAAGAACTTTAAAGTCGATCCTAAAACACACGGGGAGCCAATGCAGTGATTCTAAAACCGGTGTAATGTGGGCCCACCCTCTGGTCTTCGTCAGGACACGTGCTACTGAATACTGTAGTAATTGTAAACCTGAAATATTCTTTTTGGGAAGACCAGAGAGCAGGGCATTACAGTAGTCTATACAACTGGTGATAAAAGCATGCATCAGCATCTCCGTGTTGGCCCGAGAGAGAATGGGGCGGACTCTGGCGCTGTTCTTTAGATGATAAAAACCTATTTTTGTTACATTCTTAATGTGTGGGATAAAAGTCAGCTCAGAGTCAAACATTATGCCCAGGTTTTTTACTTGTACTGAGGGATTAAAAGACAATGTTTGTAGTTCGGGTAAAAGCTTCTGTCTCTGGGCCTCAGGACCGATGACTAAAACCTCAGTTTTGTCCTGGTTAAGCTGGAGAAAGTTTTCTGCCATCCATGATTTGATTTCTAAAATACAGTTATAAAGAGCATCCATTTGCCTGGTGTCATCAGGAGACATGGAGATGTAAAGCTGTGTATCATCAGCATAACTGTGAAAGTTGATTCCATGTCTCCTGATGACACCGCCAAGGGGGAGCATGTAGAGGTTAAAAAGCACAGGACCTAAAATCGAACCCTGAGGTACTCCACATGGACTTTTATGAACTTTAGAGGAGCATGTGTCTACACTTACCATGAATGTTCTGTCTGTGAGGTAGGAAGTAAACCACTTGTGTACAGTACCAGAGAGACCAACCAGGTGTTTGAGTCTGTTTAAAAGAATAGTGTGATCTACTGTATCAAAGGCAGTGCTAAGATCCAGCAGAACCAACACTGTCACCTTTTGTGAATCATAATTTACTCTAAAATCATTTAAAATCTTTGTTAAGGCAGTCTCTGTACTGTGGTTTACCCTAAAACCAGACTGACATTCCTCATGAATATCATGAGTGTTTAGAAAGGAATTAAGCTGAATGAGAACAAGTTTCTCAAAAATTTTACTTAAAAATGGTAAGTGAGACACTGGTCTGTAATTATTAAAATCATTGAAATCTAAATT